>RAIA01000127.1:657500-930000 GCA_003664395.1 Leishmania lainsoni
AGTGTACACGCGCAGAGGCGATGCGGTACGCCCTGCCTCGTCTACGCGGCAGCACACAGGCGCAGCGGAAGAGTCATTAAAAGCATGGATTTTCCCCTCCCTCCTTCCCTCCTCCTCCTCCACTCACGTGTCGTCTTCTCCCTCTTATTTTCTGAAGTCCTCAATCAACGCGAGAATGCACTTCACCACATCGCCGGGTCACCCGCTCTCGCCGAAGGTTTTGCCCCTGCGCGCGCTTTGTCCACATCTTACACAGCCTCTGCCTTCGTAGTATATCAAACGCCAGCCTCCTTCCAGTCGGTAAGGACTACCTCAGCTTAGAGCTGGTGGGGCTTACCGGTCAGCTTTCCTCTATTGACAAGCCACTTAATGCCCTCGACAACACGACCGCAGAGGCAACGTACGACGACAAGTATGTAATCTCCTTCAAGAAGGGCATGCTTTGTCTTGCTGAATAACATCTACGCCCTGGGTGAGACACGGAGGGTCTCTTCGGCACCGATAGTGCTGTCATGGATGCACCAACGTTTTAAGATGACCCCGGACGGTGTCGAAACTCTTTACAGTGTGGAAGGGCTCCCTGTACAGCCACAGCACATTCAATGAGAGACCCCAAACATTGCCAGCACGAGCGCCTTAGTGAAGGAAGGCGTTACGACCATAGAGAACCCCTCAGTGAAACTTGAGATGGCAGTGAAGCGCTGTGGGAGGCTGACATGGCCATCTCGGCAGCGAAAGGTAGCCAACAGCGCCTCAAAGCGCTAACAACTTCGGCGAGAGGAAGCGGATCAATTCGTGGATAACACAAAGGTGGGCCATATGATGAGTGACAATGTGCGATTGAGGAGCACTTGATGAGTCAGAAAACTCTCCGTGGTAGAACACAGTCTTGCGGGCCACTTTGCGCGCTACGGTATCTTCACGGCGAGCTGCTATGCGTTTCCGCGCCACACGGTACCACCAGTGCCAGAACAGCAGCAGCAGTGCCAAGGCACTCAAAACCGTATTGCAGTTGCTTAGAGCATCCTACACCACCAACTAGAGCTGCCCAGCATCTATGCGTCCAGCGGCCGTGACCCCCGCAGCATTTGCGGAGGCCACGGCCGCTACATGACCTGCACGCTCAGCAGCCACCGGACTGTCACTCCCTTTTGATGCCGCTGTCGTGCCCACGGCCTTACAGATGGGCATGAGAGCGGCGCCTCAGAGGTGCCGAATCCTGCTAGCGGCACTGGTGTTTTTAGCGCTGTAACGTGCGTGGGTGTGCCCCTTCTGTGTCATGCGCGTGACTTGAGGCCGCTGTGCAATCTATAACCGGAGGACGCGACTCTCATAGCCGCCTCTCTCATTATGGTTCGTATGGCAGGTGTCCCTGTTGCTGAGGCACTGGGTCTTTCCCTTCCCCCCCTTCTCGTTCAGCAGGTGTGAGTGTACCTTCACGTACCTTGCTCTCCCGCCGTGAGCAGCGTCATGTGGCCTGTTTGCACGTGTAGGAGCGACCCCTGGTGATGTGTAGTTGTGGTTTTGCTGTGTCTTCGGCGCATGCGCTTGGGCATGCGTACCTCCTTTTCTAGTTGTTTCCCGCTTTTCTCCTTCGCTGTCCTGTTCCACGCGTGGGCATGCGTACGGCATGGACACCTTACCCACGTCTCGTTGGACTCAGCAGTAGGCGTTTCTGCACGACCACAACTTTGCACAGAGGATTGACGACGGGCCTCATGCGCCCTCGCAAAGGATGGAGCACTGGATTTGCTAGCTGCAGCGCAGGGGGTCGACTGAAAGGGACTCGCATCTCTGCTCGCCTTGCCTAGTCTGCTTACCGCACCTTGTGTGACTCTGCGCAGCACCGCGTTGAGGATGTCCCTCTGTCAGGCGCCAGTTTATGACATGCGTCTTGATGTAAAACGCACACTACGCAGCCGCGGTAAGTACTCTCTTTTCGACTCGAGCCCCAATCTTACCCCCTCCTCTCTCCCTACCTTGACCAGTGTATGCCTCTGACTCACCAAAGCTACGGGCCAGCCATACGACACAAGCAACAACGGTGAGCAGCACCCAACGCAGTGGTGTGGGTACGTTGTCGATTACCGCTTAGCTCACCACTGTCTGATCGGTTACAAAGGGGGGCGACGCTTTACCTCTTCGCCTTCTCCCCGTGACTACTTTGTGCGCTCGTTAAGCGCAAAGGTTTGGAGAGGTGGCGCAAGACGACTGCAGATGGAGGAGCGACAGGCCTTCTTCGTAGAGAGCACGGATGGACGCAAGTTTAAGATGGTCATCCGCGGCGATCTGGGCAAGCTCAGTGTAGCCAAGATTCGCCGCTACCTCAGGTCATACGGTGTGCCAGAGAACCAGCAGCTCCTTTCTGGCGACCGTGTGCTGGAGGATGACATGCTGGGGGAGGATTTCGGATTGGAGGACGAAGGCGTGCTACACCTATGGGAACCATCGGTATCCCGACATCCAGAGACTGCCGCTATGCCATCCGCCCCACCACCGCAGCAGCAACAGCAACGGTCGTACGCACCACAGGAGACGTGGCATGATGAACCCGCCGCGCGCAACACACAGGAGATGGAGCGTGAGATTGAGCGCTTGCAGCGACAGGTAAATGCAGCAGAGGCGCGCAACGCAGACCTAGAGAACCAGCTTGCACAGGCCGCCAAGTCATCAGCGGACTATTCAGCTCACAGGGGAGCTAGTGGAGCGCGGGGGATGAGCAGGTCCATCGACGTGGACGGGCTGCAAGTGGCGAAGGAAAGTCTGAATATGCTATCACAGAAGCTTCAGGTCTCGCTATACTTTGACAAGAACCTCACATGCGTAGTAGGGACAGACGAGGACTTCTCCATCCTGCTCACCTACGACCCTGCAACCGAGCGGCTGTACATTTACTCGTCGCTCCTCACGGAACTTCCAGAGAACTTGCCCCTACGCATGAAACTATACGAGTTACTTCTCGAAGGGTCGTTGCTCGGCCGCGAAGTGTGCGGCGGTGGCATTGGACTATCGACACAGAACAGCGTTGTCGTGCTCACAACGTCTCTCCCGATGCGCCACTGCAGTGCGCGGCGCTATGTGAGACGCTGCCACTCTTTGTAGAGACGCTCCTGCGCTGGAGAAGTCTCGTCGACGAGCTCCTGCGGTAGACAACCGGGCGAGCACGTGGCGAGGTGGAGTGGGGTCCGAAGCAATAAGGAAAAGAGGCATGAGCGGATGGGTGGGCTTCGAGCAACCGAGAACGCTAGTCTACCAGTCTTCTCAGGGAGAAAGATGCCTCACGGATCTTGAATACGTCTCAAAGCACATAAAAGGGTGTGAGGGAAGGAAAGTTGGGGAAGAGGGTCTGCGTGTGCACGCGTGTGTGTGTGGAGTTTGGGTACCTTTGACCTGTCTAGCGACGGTTCCCCATTGATCGCCACAGCTTCACCCATGTCTATCTTTCTCTTTCTTGTGCTCAGTGCGGTTTTCCTATCGGTGTATGTGTGGCTCTTTTCTCCCCTCACTCGTGCCTGGTATCACTTGTCTGGAGGTCCAGCGCGTTATCCTTGTAGAGATCCTTCTCCTCTTCTTTCGCCCACTCCATCTTCTATCCGACAGATACATGTATTTCCTATATTGAGAGTGAACGAACTCCTCGCTCGTAGTCGAACGTGGCGGCAGGTACCCGACTCGTAGTCCAGGGTGTTCGTGTGCCGCTATGCACTTCCCCCCCTCCCATGTGCTGCTCTCTTCCACCGAAGGTGCTCCCACTCGTTGGTTTGTAGTTCTCTCACGCATCCTATGTCTACTCCCTTTCCCTTTTGCATATCACAGATTCCTTCGAATCCGCCTGCCTCATCCACCTCCGCTCTTTCTCGCTTCCCACTTGCACCTCCTCGCCTCCCTGTGCGCTGTCGCAAGCGGTTCTCCCCCTCATACGCCTACACGAGGACACCACCACTGGGCCTCTTCCTCTTCAGCCGACAAAAACGCTCGAATCAGCGCAGTTTTTCTACACAAACCGACAAAGCTGAACGAGCCTCGGCGCGCACATCACGACTGCCCCCCCTCCCTCCCTCCCTCCCTGGCACACCGTCATATACTGAAACATAGAAAACACACCTTTGCTCATAGCCCCTCCTCTGCTTGCCCCCTCTCCCGCTCACACACGCGTCCTCATCTCTGCCCCGTATTCTTTCCCTTCGTGCCATTCCCTGATCTCCCTCACCCCCACCCTCACTGGTCCTCCCCGCTCCCCCCTCCTTTGCATTACACAATGAGCAATATTGCGTTTCATCTGCCTGCCGCGCTGCAGCTTGTCACGCCGACCGATGCAGCGGTATCGTGGTGCGTGTCGTCCGCCGACATCCCCCGCGATGGCCACGATGCCCTCGGCATATTAAACACGGGGAGAAATGCGTCCCTCGTCTTTGTCGGTCAGCCGCTAACGTTGGGGCAGACCCTTCTCGCGAACGAAGCCGACAGGGAGCCGGAAAGCGACGAGACCGATTTTCTTAACGCCGCTGGTGTGTACGTGATGCAGTGCGGTTGCCGGAATCGAGGCGTTGTCGCTTAGATCGCCGGCGGACGTGTGCAAGTCCCGCAGAAGTAAGAGGGGGTGGTGGGTGGTGGTGGTGCCGAAGAGAGGCATTGCAGCAGCACGCTCGCATTCTTTTGGGGGTTTACTTTGGCTTATAGTTTTTTCATAGAGAGTGCATGCATGCTATTCGTTCTCTCACTGTCCGTCCATGTCGCCTGCTTGCCTCTTTTGCTCTGTCTTCCTCCCTTCTCACCTGGTCTTGTTATGTGCTGACGCGTTCCTTTGCTCTGCGGGCCTCGATCATGTCTGGTGTACAACCACCGAAACAGCAGAGGGCATAGCGGGCACCTCACTTGTAGTTGTTCTTCGTCACTCAAGACACAAAGGGAAAACAAAGGCTGCTAGCAGTGCCAACACCGTCACACGGGCGTATAAGTGAAGAAAGCGCTACTTTCACGATCAGGACGTTCTCACGAGAACGAAGAAATCTCATGGGCGTCTCGATTGTGCTTTGCTCTCGTTGGCGAGAGGGATTGCGGAATGGGCGCGGAGAAAAGTAGCTCAGCAGCTGCATGAGCTCAAGCACACACTGCGCTTTTTTTCTGATTATTGGTTGGTTATTTAGTTTTGCACCTTCTCTTCCTAGCCTGTTGTTCTTCATTCCCTGGAGATAGGAGAATGCGAAGCACGTTGGAGTGAAAAATGCGCTCACGCACAAGCACCTGAGCTCGCCCCATCACACATGCATTTGCTTCATGACTGAGCGTCTCTTACCTCAGCCGTAGTGACTGTTTGTTCTCGTAGCACGAGGGGGATGTCCATATACCGCTAGGGGTTTACGACTCACCATCTAAACCGCCCCTCATCAGTGTCCTTCTCCGCGACCGTTTGTTTCTTCGTGTACTTCTTGGCAGTTATTCGTTTTGGTTTTGCTCGTCCCCTCTCGCCGTCGCTATGACTTTGTCTTGGAGGTGCTCCATGTTTGCTTCGTCTTTCCCCCCTCCTCTCCTGCCTTCCCAGTCCTGCCGCCGTGCCACGGAGCGCATGCGCAGATGCGGATTCGGTGACACGTCCACAAAGGTCGGGGCGGGGGAAAGAGGAGGTAAAGGGCTCCATCTCTGTAGACACGTATATCGACACTTCTATTCGCTTTGCTTTGCCTGCTCTCTTCAATGGCCCCCCAAACACGCACGCATTAACTAGAGGATGCGTGCGTGGGTGCGTGCACATCCACCTCACCGAAACAGAAATGAAGCGGGAGGGAATCCTTGGAACAGGGGGAGGGGGGCTATTTGAACGTGCTTAATGACGCACTACTGCGTTCACAGGGCCTTGGTCCGATCTGTCTGCACAGATGAGGTCAGTGAAAAACATTATGTAGGATCAGTCGACTCTCCTTCCTTATCGGCAACAAATCGATTGACCCGCGGAACCACGTGCGCTCTCCACGTCTGTTTTCTCGTGAGTGCAACTCATAACCCGCACATTTGCGACGCCATGCAGCGCTCTCAGCCCACACCCCGTTCGTAGCAGGACAACTCGCGAGCTGCACTGCGACACGGAGCGGGGCAAGTGCCACGCGCGTGGGGTGCCCGCGGGCACGATAACTCGCACGGCAGAAAAAAAAACGAGCATAAAATAGGCAACCTCTACGCCGATCTGGTGTATCACCCCTTCTCTCTTGCAGGTATGCCCTCCCTCGCCTCATGCTATGCACCATCGTGTTGCACACGTTCGCTGCTCTGTGCCACCTCCCCGCGTGCGATCATCGTCATCGACATCTCAACTCGATCGCCTTTCTTCCTCCCGACACGTCTTCTCAGTGTTTTTGCTAATATAACGGAAGATCACTCATTCGTGCGCACGAAGCAGCTCAACGATTCTTTCACCATCATCTGCAAAATACGCAACAGGAGTGGACCTCCACTGTCGCCTCACTTCCGCTGATTGGCCAACCATTGTGCTCCCCCAGAGCTCACTCAGAGTCTGCCGACTTGTTTACCGTCTCTTTACGCCGCCACACCATCTTGTCATGCTTCACGCGGATTCTCTGACGCACCCCAACGTGGCGGGGGACGTCGCACTGACATCCCCACGTGCGGAAGCCCGACGTTCTCTCCGCGTGTCTTTTGCCGCACAAAGTCTGAACAGCAACAAACAAATGAGGGCCAACCGCACGGCATCGCAGCAGTACGAGTTGTCCTTCATCTCATCTGATCTACACCACGGTGAGCCTCTCCAGCGAGTCGTCATGCCCCGCTCCCCCCTTTATCCGGCAAGCATCATTCCTTTGGCCGACCGCAAGCCAGAGACGCCAGGAAGTGAGGACAGTTCATCTCATACTGAAAAGGATCCCATCACTGCTAATACCTCACATAACAACGGAAAAACCAGCACAAGGGATGACAACTTCCTGAAGAAAACGACACAAGACGCCGCCAGTGGAGCGCTTCTCATCTACCCCAAGAAGATCGACAATCTGCGGCGCTTCCGCATCCTCTTCGCCGGTGTGATTCTCTCGATCAGCAGCTCCACGCAGGGGATCCACTCCGTCTTTGGCGTACTGTACCTTCAGCAGGCGTACCAGTTCAACGCACGATCCATGACCATTGTCTACCTCAGCGGTGTCTCCGTCGGCCTGTTCACCCTGCCGTTCGGCGCGCTGTACGACTGGTTCGGGCCGCGCGTGGTGGTGGCGCTCGGCAGCGTCATTGCGGCGCTCGGCCACCTGCTCTTCGCCCTCACCTTTGGCGGTCACATCCCGCCCACGGTGCTGAACTGCGCCGTGTTCTACGCCATGATATGCTGGGGCTGCTACGCGCTGAACGTGGCCGTGCTGCCCGCGGTGCTGACGCACATGCCGCGCGACCGCGGCCAGCCGACGGGGCTGCTGCAGACGTTCACCGGGCTTGGCGCGTCTGTCTTTG
Source organism: Leishmania lainsoni (assembly GCA_003664395.1). NCBI lineage: Eukaryota > Euglenozoa > Kinetoplastea > Trypanosomatida > Trypanosomatidae > Leishmania > Leishmania lainsoni. The sequence continues at coordinate 664,950 of RAIA01000127.1, forward strand.
CGTGCCTGTTCCGCGGCTTCTTCAAGGACAACTTCGCGCACCTCATGTGGTTCATGTTCGCGGTGACACTTGCCGCCGGTGCTGGTGGTGTGTGGTACTTGGAGGACGCGCCCTATGTCATAAATCGGTGGCAGCAGCGCCGCATCACGCCGCGCGAGCAGCTGCGCGCTCATCTAATTCGAAATCGTTACATGTCGCAGCTCGTGCCGAAGCGCCGCTACGTCATCATGGCGATCATCCTCGTGCTGCTCAACCTCTACCTGACCATCCAGACGGTGTGCGTGGCATACCTCGCTGCCGACATCACGCCAGGCAAGCTGCGCGGCATCGCAATCGGGGCGGTAGTGATTGTTCTGCTGATCCTTGTGCTTGTGTTGCCGCTGGAGAGCATTGATGGACTGTCGGAGCAAGACAAACAGGTGATCGCGGAGGCGAAGGCGAAGGAGGAGGAGCTGCTCATGATGCAAGAGGAGCGCTATCGGGGGCGTCACCGTCATGCACACGAAGCTCAGTGCGACAGTACTGCGACGCCAACAAAAGGGTCTGAACAACCGTCTCACTGTCCTGACGAGGTGGGACAGGAGGACCTTCCATCGGATCGGGAGCCGTTCGTGGGTGGGGATCTTCCTGACTGTCCAGAGAGTTCTATAGCTGCACCTGCACACGGTGCCCAGAGACCTGCACAACCATCGCTGCGCCTAGACGGTGAGTGTGTCGCGGATGCAAATATGGAGAAGAGCGATTTGATCGAGGTTATGGTGCCTGCGGAACCCGTTAGCGCGCACTCACCTAAAGCACCTCATCAGCGAAGTGAGCCCTTCCTGGAATCTCTCGAGCTTCCTCTGCACAAGCTCACGGAGACGGAGCGGCCGCTCGTCACGGTGTACATGCCCGACAGAACGAACGACTTGAGTGAAGAACCGCCACACTCGCAGCGCAGCAACCCTCTGTTCGAGGCACAGCAACAGCCTTTGAGGTGCTCTACTGGCGCCACACACGACGACCACCACCACTCTGAGCAGCTGCAGAGCCACCCGGAGACCTCTTTTTTCACTGTGCATCTCGGAGGTGACTACAACAGTCTGCATGCTTCACGTAGCTGCACTCCTAGCGCTGACTCGGACCCTGAGCACGTTGAACTGCGATGCACGGCTCCGTCCACGTACAGTAACCCGCGTGTGGAGACGATCATGCTGTGCGGCGAAGTCTACGTCGTGCCAGTGTACCAGACCACCTTCCTGGAAAGCCTCACCTATCTTGATCTCTGGCTCATGTTCTACACCACGCTCTGCGTCTGGGGCATAGGCCTTGTCATGACCGGCAACTGGAACATTCAGATCATGGTGAAGGCACGCTACGGCTCCATGGAACCGAAGCACTACATTCTCTTCGCCGCCATGTCTGGCGTATCCGTCGCTGGCGGCCGCGTATTCCTCGGTGTCTACGAGCGTGCGCTGCAGGTACTGCGCGTGCGCGCTGGCACCCTGGTTGTCCCCACGCTCATCTACCCCGTCGCCTCCGTCGGTCTGTTCCTTGGCATGCTCTTCTGGATTGCGCTCCCCGATGGGAAGGTGCTCCTTCTCCCTTACATTCTCAGTGGGTTTTTCTACGGTGTGAGCACGAGCGCTACCTTCTACGTGCTAGGCACCATCTTCGACCGTGATATGGGTATGCACTACGGCTTCTGCTATCTTGGCGGCGCTATCGGGTTCGTACTGTGCTACTGGTGTGCATGGTACCTCACGTACGAACGCAAGGCGTCGCCATCAACGATGGGCTACTGCGTAGGTGCGCGGCGCTGCATGAACGGCGCCGTTGGCATCTACCTTGCCCTTGCCTTCTCCTCCATCGCCTCTTCCTACCTTGTGCATCGTCGCTATTCCAAGCTGGTGCGCGGGAAGCTGCTGCAGCGCCGCGTCATTGTTCCACGTATCAAACGCGCATTAGTGGCGTCCGGGTTCTGTGGAAGAAGCGACGTGGTGAAGAAGAGTCATAGCAACGGTAGGGAGGGAGCCTTTGGGGAAAAATCAGTAGAGTGCGCCGGTGCGTGAGTACTCGCAATGTGCAAGAGATGAACGCTAGTGGGGGACCAGCCAGCCCACTAGGGGCCAGAAGGCAGTCAGTCTCGGTCGCAAAGGGGAGGGTCGCTGCGTTCGATTGTCGCTGGAACGTTTTGGTTTGTGTTCGTCATGAGGGCACTCGTGTTGCATTTCATACTTTTCCTCAGTAACACCTCATTTCTCCTAATTCTCTTTTCCATTGTGTTTGTTTGTTTTTGTTTTTGCCTTTTGCTTCGACGCGTAGGTGTTCGAACCGCGAGGCTGAGGGGTAAAGGTCAGTGGTGCGCAGCCGCGGGTGTTGGAATTCAGACGCAACTCCCTTGTTTGAGCGGTGTTCTCCTTGACCGTGAGGCGTGCGCTTCTCTGCTCCTGCTCCGCGTCGGCTTACTGTTCTCCAGTGTTGGCGTCACTCAAGTCTTTGCGGCCACCGCCCCCGCCCACTTTTCTGCGACTCGTTTGTTCGCGAAGTGACGACACACGTTACAACCGCAGGACCAAATAGTACCGCACATTCGTATTTGCGTCGACGCATCGACGCCCCCTCGGCTGCTGCGCACCCTCGCGTTGTTTCGCTGTGAGGCGCTTCTTCTCCTAATGACTGAGGTGACTCCTTTTTTTTTCTTTTCTGCTAGACTTATCTTTTATTAAGAGAAGTCAGTGAACGCAAGGCGAGAGCGCGACTCGCGATTCATATGAATCGCCTGACGCATGCACTACTCGTAGATCACGACGACTTCATCTCCCCCTTGTCCACCACGTGCTCCCTATTTGAGGCGTCCCTTTTTCCCTTGTTGCCGCAATCAGCTCATGCAAGATGGCTGCGCATCTACTGATCTGCTTTCCTCACCTCTTTCGTTGAGCTCGATGCCTTGCGGTGCTTTCTGTGTGTTTTTGGGGTGGGAGGGGTGTGTGACTGCAACTGTGCACCGGACATGTGCATCTTCAAGCGGTGAGGAACAGTTGGTTTTGCACTGCTCTTCTCCATTCCCCCCTCTCTCTCTCTCTCTCTCTCGGCGCACGTTGTGTCACTCTTCTTCTGCGATATTGTCAGTGCACTGGTGAACGCGCGCAGGTAGTGGGGTAAAGGAGGCACACAGTCAACGCTCTGCGTCACCCATGAAGTGGAGCTCAGCAAGCAGCGGTGCGCTTACTTCCATGCGGTGTGGACACATTCACCGAGCAAAAGGGAGCTGCAGCGAAGAGCACCGCGCGTGTGCACGAGTTCGCAGGTGCCAGTGTATGAAGGACGCTGTTTTCGGCCCTGTATCACGGAAAACACGCAGCCTTTCTCTCAACAGCGCTGCCCCGGTAGAAGGGAGTCACACGTGCCTGACAGACCGCTTTAACGGCGGTAATGACGTCCTCTGCGGCTCTGGCGGGCTGTTGGCTGCGCCCTTTTTCTCCTCGTTTGTTTCCTTGCAAAGACCCTTACTCGGGACATGGACCACTGGGGTGACTAGACAGGGGGCAAATTCGCGGCACGGCGGTGTTGACCTCCCTTGAAGTCGGAAGACAAGCCTGCATCACGAGGTCTTGCCTTCTGATGAATTCAACGCACGTTTTTCTCACTTCAAAATGAACGCGTGGCACGTCCTCTTTGTGCCTCCATTGAATACCAAATTAACCGTGCTGATTTCCTCATGTATTTCATCCCTCCCCTTATCAATTTCAGCTGCATCGAGCTTATCTCTCCCCCTCCCTCCCTCCCCTTTCCCCTACCACAACATTGAATCCGCCACCATCTGGGTCAGGTGAAGCAACTCCTCAGGGACACAGGTGGCGTCGTGGGCCGTCATTCTATCGAAAATGAAGGCGGTCTTTCGGTGCGGATCTTTTCGAGGGAGGGGGAAGCGAGAGCGTTGGAGCCGTTGATGGGATTTGGGGCCGCATCTTCGCTTCTTCTTCACCCTTCTTTTCTCTCTTTTTCAGCTTTCTCCCCCTCCCTCGTTTATTTTCGTTCTTTCTTTATTTTCCCGTAAACTTTGCTGCCCCTCCCTCCTTCCCTCCCTTCGGTGTTATCGTAACATGCGCAGCTGCTCTACGTGTGTGTGTGTGTGTGTGTGTGGTGCGTCCGTGCGTGTGGCGCTCTAGGCACTCACACATGTTCTCTTTCTCTCGTCCGATGCATGCTGTGCTGCCGGCACGTCTGCTTGTTTTTTTTTCTCTTTTTTTTTGGGATTCTCCTCCGCGTTTGTTTGAGGGACAGCACTCGCAACGTTGCCGCGCCCTGTGAGGGGGATGCTCAAACCAGTAGGTCTCACTGTGTGAGCGTCGGCGCCTCCTTTCCTCGGTGAGGGGGTACTAGTGCCCCAACACCGCGAAGAGGTGGTTTACATCATATGGGACGGCATCTCTCTCTCTCTCTCGTTCATTTTTCTGTCTTTGCTGTTTGCTTTCCGTAATCTAAAGTGGAAGAAGGTGGTGTGGAGGACGAGAAAGGCCTCGCCGGAAAATGAGGCCTTTCATCGGGCGATAACGGCGCTTCTTCTGTGCGCCCTTATCGGAGACTGCAGTTCTGTGCGCGTGTCAGTTGCACCATCGCCGAGGGAGAGAAGAAGAGAGGGACTTGTGAAGCCGTATAGCGCTTTCAAACCAACAAGATGGATTCTGTGCTTATCGCGCATGATGTCTGGCACTCCTCACCTTTACCATCATCTCCCTGCAACTTCTCCTCATTAGTGGCCATCGCCTGGCGCTGCAATCCCTCGCGCACTTCACAATTCTGCCCAAATGTCCTCCTGTGGAGCAAACCGGTGTTTTGTCTATGCCACTGACCCCGTGCCACCTAGCCTTCTTCCTGCTTCACCATCTCGCGCTGCCAGACTGACAGCTCTCACAGAAGGCCCCCTACCGCAACGAAGCACATCTGCCATGTTGGGATAATCGATTAACTCACTGCGTCATGAGCGCGGCTCTCACGGCTGCGTTTCGCATACGCCATCGCACGGGCCTCCCTGAGCAGGTCGGCTGCAGACACGGCCGAGCCCCCAACGGATGCATGGGACCCACTCACCCATATGTCTTTCCGCCGAAGCGAAGAAAATCGACCTCGAATCCCTCCGCTCTGGAGACGCTTTAGCGCCTTCCCAGGCCACGCTCCTTAGCATGTTACTTTGCTACCGCTGTCTCTAGCCAGAATGAGCCCACTGAAGGGCCGTCAGGAATCACCTCAGGAGGGGGGAATATTCAGCAGCTGACCTCTCCAGCAGCCGTTAACCACCGTACGGAAAAGATGGCAACTCTGTCAAGGTCGATCTGATGCTTCACTCGGTGACAATTGACAACCTGCAGTGCTTCCGCATCCTCTTCGCCGGTGTGATTCTCTCGATCAGCAGCTCCACGCAGGGGATCCACTCCGTCTTTGGCGTACTGTACCTTCAGCAGGCGTACCAGTTCAACGCACGATCCATGACCATTGTCTACCTCAGCGGTGTCTCCGTCGGCCTGTTCACCCTGCCGTTCGGCGCGCTGTACGACTGGTTGGGCCGCGCGTGGTGGTGGCGCTCGGCAGCGTCATTGCGGCGCTCGGCCACCTGCTCTTCGCCCTCACCTTTGGCGGTCACATCCCGCCCACGGTGCTGAACTGCGCCGTGTTCTACGCCATGATATGCTGGGGCTGCTACGCGCTGAACGTGGCCGTGCTGCCCGCGGTGCTGACGCACATGCCGCGCGACCGCGGCCAGCCGACGGGGCTGCTGCAGACGTTCACCGGGCTTGGCGCGTCTGTCTTTGCGTGCCTGTTCCGCGGCTTCTTCAAGGACAACTTCGCGCACCTCATGTGGTTCATGTTCGCGGTGACACTTGCCGCCGGTGCTGGTGGAGTAACCGAACGAGAGGAATTGTGTACGCCCTTTTCCTCCTGTCTATTTGAATCTTTGAACATGACCTACTGTATGGCACTTTGCACCGCTGCCCCTGCATGCCTGTATCGCTTCATACTTACCCCCTTCGTTTCCACTCTCTCTCATTTTCCCCTTTCCTGCTTTACCTCTTTGCTTTGGGTGGCATTTACTGCCTCTGGCGTAATCGAAGCTGTGACTGGCTTAGTGTATGACGCCTTCCGTGTGGAGCTCCTGGGAGTCATTGTGTGCGGTGAACTTAGAAGAGCAGCTGTCACTTGGATAGGGCCGGAGTGTTGTGCTACCGCGTCTGCTTCTCTGCACGGCACACAAGGTGTAGCGCGACCGGGAACCGTGTTGGCTTGTATTACTCTGTTGACTTTGTCTTCGCCGGCTCCCTCGCACGGAGGCCGACGTAGACGTACGCCCCACCGCGTCATTTTTGTCTTTTGCATGCCTCGTGAGTAAGCGCTCCTTGACAGCCGAGGGATAACGCCTACACGCGCGTGTGGGTCGCACCCAACACACCGGCGCAGATTTCCTCACTGGTGTGTTCTCCTTTATCGGCTGTTGTCACTTTGAAGACTCAATGGAGAGTGGGGCGTCGAAGTTGTACTCACACAGCGGCATGATGGTGACGTTACATGAGGGGCCTGCGCTGGCGGCAGTTTCGCACACCTCTGAGCCTTTCTATCCTACCCTCAATGACAGCTTCGACGCGTGGAAGAGGGGGCCGCATCTGAATCTCTGCGGCGGCTTTGATGCCAGTCTTACAAGCGCCACCACACCCAATGGCGGCGCTTCCCCCCTTGCACCAGTGGAGCCTCAGCAGCGTAGACAACAGCGGTCGTACCGACTGGTGACTCCTTCTTCATGCAATGAAGAGACGCTGAGCGACACCGACACAGTCATACACTGGCATCGACCACCACTACAGTCAGTGCTCACTCCACCCGCCGTCTCGAAGATAGAGCCGACGACACCCGAGACGAAGGCACACACATCAGCAGCGGCGGCAGCACAGACGTCGAGGAGAAGAGCAAAAAAGAGGAATACAGGAGTTAACGGAATGCGTCGTCGACTCCTGGCGGGGCATGCCCTACCAGTCTGTTCCCTACTGCCTTCCAGCTCCCGGCATGGCTCTCCATCCCCCAAAGTGCGACCACAAACGCTAATGCCAGCAAGAGGAAGGCGCTACGGGGAGACAGTGCTACTTGGCTTGTGCTCTGCGAATGTAGCGACAAGAGGCATCGAGTGATTTGGGTGGTTACTCGCGTGGCCATGCGGATCTTTCTACTTCGCTTCTTCGACCCTTTCCCCCTTCAGCTGTGCACCTTGCACTTGCCCTTCGGTCTCTTACGACTACCTGTTGCACTGTGTGTGTCCTATCCAGTCAAGTGCACAGACGGGTGTGCTAGTCCCTAAACGCGCGCAGTGAGAGGATCCTGAAGTGCTGCGCAACGCGTTAACTCCGTTGAGCCTCGTCCTCGAGCTCCCTCTCTTGTTTCCTTTCCAAGCTCCCCGTTTCTCTGTTTCTTCTATTCTTATTCCCCCCTCTCGCATATCCAGGCGTGCGTCATGGGTCTGGCCAGCGCACGGCATTGTGCCGTACGTTTCTGCAAGGCAAGGATACGCTGTTGTGTTTTCGTGCGCTAGCCAGAGCCGTGAACTTCCTGATGGTGGTGGTGAGGAGGAGGAGGAGTACTGGAGGAGGAAAATGGGGATCTGGGATAACCGCTAAGAGGCCTCCTATGGGAATCCGTCACACCTCGCACTCGCCTTTAACACCGACACACACGCACACGCACAGGCATATTCTCTCCTTTTATGTGGTCAGTGGATGCAAGACTCGCCCTCCTATGCACTCGGACCTCTTTTGGACCCCACACCCATCGCCCCCGCACTTGCCTCGTGTGTTGGAGCCGTAACTTCCCGCAACTGCGTTGTGGGTAGAATTTCCCATCCAAATACAAAAAGGGGGGAGCCGTCGGATCAGCTCCTGGGGCATTCCATAATGTATATACAGTGACCCCATCTCACCCCCCTCCCCCCATCTGTGCGAGGAGATGTTTGCCTGCGTGTGTGTGTTGGGGGGGGGGGAGGAATGCCCACCCTCTGGCGCGCCTCTTACCACTTTTTATTCCTTCCCCGTTTTCGCGTAGAAACAGTGGCCCAAACGTTTCTGTTTTGCTTTTTTCCTCTTGTGGGTGCCGTCTTGCTCGTGTTTTCCCCGTTGCCATCTTCGAGTTATGATGTCGCGTCTTTGCCCCCCCCCTGCGACTTCTGCGTGAGTGTCGAGCACGGCGCATACTTACGTGGGGCTCGGTGTGTGTGTGTGTGCGTAGCTGTTTCCTCACTTGCCACCCGCACGGTATCTTGCGTCAGCGGCTGTGGTAGCGACCTTCGATATACCTTCGTTATCCCCTTACGAAGTGGCGAGGCACGCCTATTCAAGGGAAAACCACCGTTTGTACGGGCTGTCTCCCCCCTCACTCCCTCACCCACCCCTCTTATCCCTCTCATTCTTCCTTTATTCACTTCTCTAGTGGTGCCAGGCGCTTTTCCGTTTCCTTCAGTGGTCGGAAGGGTGCCTCTTCCTTCGATTTTATGTATGTAGTGTGGGCGTTCGTTCTAGTCCCATGCAATCACTGTTCTATGTTAGCCCGCTCAAGTCGATGAGCAATCACTTGGCTCGTTCGTTTCTTTTCCTTAACGTCCTCCGCACTGTCTTCCTCTGGCGGACCTTGTGTATCCGCATTCTTTCGGAGCTGAAGTGCTATGAAGGCAGCCTCATCCTCCGACTATTCTCTCCGCGTTCCCCTCTCTTCTTTCTGCTGGACGGATTCGTTGGTTTCTTGTCGTTGTCACCGTCGCGTTTCTTCACCTCTGCCAACACCTGACCGCGACCCCCTATGGAGCGGCCTCTGCGGCGCTTTTCTTGCGTGCCGCAATGAAGCGGTGGGGAGGAAGGGGGAAACGGTGCACATCTTGTATGGCAGACCCTCTTCGCTCTCTCGAGGTGGTGGTGTGCCCCAACGACGAGGCTGCTCCTCAATATAGCGTCTCTGTGCTTGTCGCTTAGTTGCAGGTGAGGACTGGTGATGGCCGTCGTGCTGTCGACGACACTGTAGCACAATCTATCCTGTGAGACTAAAGGAAAGCGATGCGCCTTCGTGTTTACTTCTGGGATGCACCACGCCTTCGAGGCACTATAGTAAATGAGTGAATTGTCTTGCGGTAATGCCAATGGAAGCGTGGCGCGCGAGTAGGTTGCCAGCCTTACCGCAGCAACAGAGCTCACGTGCCCCAATGTGTCCTATGCGCCTTTTGGAAAAGTGAAATGAGGACGAAAACGGTAGCACACCTTCTCAGAAGACCGGTAGTGGCGCGGCATTGCCTCTCCAACGAATGCCATGGGGCCTCGCTTTCTGCTTCTCCGCTGCCCACTACACACCGCACTGTCCATATTTGATGTCTTTCTGTGTCGCTTTCGCCCCTGCCGCCTCGCCTTCGCGGTGATGTTCGCTGCGCCTACTCAATGGACACCGTCGAAAGAGGCGCTGCGGCTTTGTGCGGGACAAACCATCAGCGGCCATCTTTTAATGGCTTGCTCTGCTACACGTTCCCTTTCGTCATCGAGTGTGTTGCTCACTCCGAGGGGTGTGCTGTACTGCTCCTTCTTCCTACTGCTTTGCCCCCTCTCTATCTCCTGCACCTCGTCTCCTCAGCTCTTTCCAGATGTTCTCACGCCGTTATCGAGATCCCCTCTCGGTGGTCGGCGCCAGCACGCACGCTGCTCACCCGCTGCCTGCGCTCTGCAGCTCCACGCGTACCATGTCTCGATTTTCAGCAAACTCCTTCTCTACCATTGTGACTCCCAGCCCATCAGCGTCTCCTCAAGCACTTGCTGCCCCGCAGAGTGCGTGGGCACAGAGATGGTTGGCTGTGCAGTCTCTAGTAGCCATAGCACCAAGCCACTTCTCAGCCGCGCTTCAGTCGCGCTACACCCGCGTGCCTGTCACCGAGGCACAGCCCCAACAGGCTTCTAGCACATCAAACTCGCTTTCAGACGTAATGGCGACTATTCGGCGCCTCTCCTATGCGGACCGGCTGCACCGCCATCTCCGTGTGCCTCCTTACCTGGAAGACAGCCAGAAGCTTGACGCTCTCTTCCACACCCTTTGTCGGCGACCCACCCGCAGCATCTCGAACACGGCCTGTTATAGGCGGGGTGTCCTACTGAGCAAGAGCAACGAGAACAAAGGCCGCGGCGGCAGTGGCAGGGACAGCAGCAGAGGTGAGGAAGATGGGGCAGGAGAAGAGGAGGAGGACAAGCCGGAGGACTGGATCGTCCCACGCACCTGCCTCTTTGTCATCATCATGATCGCTATTACGGCAGTGCTGTATCAACTGGCGAAGCCGAGCGGCACGCACACGGGCTGGGCCTCGTTGAACAAGCACGCGGGTGAGATCAAGGCGGCGGTGCTGTACGACAACTACCTGCAGGTGTACATGGATGACGCCAAGGTGTACCTGGGACTTGTCAACGACCAGGACACGCAGCGCCACATGGACGAGCTGGCGGATAACTACCGCGCTGCTCGACAGCAGGCGGTGGGGACTCAGCAGCGGCAGAGTGAGAAGGCCCCCACGGACGACGAAGAGCAGGAGCACGGCAACAAGCTGCCCACGGCCGTCGATAGACCTGTAGAGCTTGAAGTGACCATGAAGGGTCGACCATATGCCGAGACGGCACTAGTTGGGGTCGGTGCCTTTGCCTGGGTGGTGCCCTTTATCTTCTTCCCGGTGTTTGTCATGTTCCTCTCGCAGTACATCGGCAAGTCGATGAGCTACGCAGTGGAGGCGACGAAGGGGAAGACGAAGACGAAGGAGATGGCCTTCCGTGTCGAGACAGCTTCGAACACGCGCTTCCGCGACATTGCCGGGATGAGGGAGCCGAAGAAGGAGATCACCGAGATTGTGGACTTCCTGCGCCACCCGGAGCGATACACGAAGCTAGGCGCGAAGATCCCCACCGGCGCCATCCTGCTCGGACCACCCGGCACTGGCAAGACGCTGCTCGCGAAGGCTGTGGCAGGGGAGAGCGGGGTCGGCTTTATCCCGGCAATCGGCTCTGACTTCGTCGAGCTCTACGTCGGCATGGGTGCGCTGCGGGTGCGGCAGCTGTTCAAAGAGGCGCGCAAGCAGCGATGCATCGTTTACATCGACGAGATCGATGCGATAGGCCTGAAGCGGCAGGGAGCAGGTCACGGAGAGAAGCAGGAACAGGAGCAGACCCTAAACGAACTGCTCACTCAGCTGGACGGCTTCAGCACCGGGCGACGCGGCGATGTGATGGTGCTGGCCTCCAGCAACGTGGCGCAGGAGGCGTTGGACCCGGCCCTAATCCGTCCAGGCCGCTTTGACCGCATCATTCACGTCGACACGCCAGTAATCTCCGAGCGCATCGACATCTTCAAAGTCCACCTCAGCAAACTGAAGCTCACCTCTGATGACGCTCACGGCGACTCGGCTGCGGCAACAACAGCAACGGCAGCAACAGCGGGGGGAGACGCTGCAAGTGTTGGTGCTGCAGCTGAGCCGCTATTAGCGGCGCCGGCCTCCACGGAGACAAGTCTCGTTCTGTCGCAGGTGAAGGCAGAGAAGGAGTGTGAGACTGAGGAGGAGGACGCAGAAAAGAGCGGGCGTAGCGCAGCAGTGCCAAGAGAGGCCAAGAAAATCCCCTCCGGCATCCACAGCAGCAGCGCTCACGAGTTCGACTTCAGTTCTCTTCTCATGCAGAAGTCTGAGAGGGAGCGGGCGTTGATTGACGCATACGCGCAACGCATGAGCAACCTCTGCCCAGGCTTCGTTGGTGCCGACATCGCGAATGTCTGCAACGAAGCCGCCATCCTTGCTGCGCGGGAAAGGGCCCACCACGTTGACATCAGCCACCTTGAGCGCTCGATTGACCGCGTGCTCGCCGGAATTGAGCACCGCAGCCGTACGCTCTCCGATTTCGAAAAGAATGTCGTTGCGCACCACGAGGCGGGTCACGCGGTGGCCGGCTGGTTTCTCAACCGCGCCGATCCTCTAATGAAGGTGTCCATTGTGCCACGCGGCGGATCCGCGCTGGGCTACGCGCAGTATCTGCCCAACGAGAACTTCACCCGCACGGCGAAGGAGATTCGCGACTCGATCAGCGTGACGCTCGGCGGACGAGCGGCGGAGGAGATCTTCTTCAATCATCTCTCCACCGGCGCCTCGGACGACCTCCGCAAAGTAGGTCGGTTGGCTTATCAGTACATCTCGTCTTTCGCCCCCGGCTCCGTGTATCCGCCCCCTGGCAGCAGCAGCACCCGCCTGGTGAAGCCGTTTGGCGTGGACAAGGCAAACGATTTTGACCGTCGTGCAAAAATGGTGGTGGACGAGGTCTACGCGGATACGCTGGCGCTGCTGACAAAGCACAAGGACGACATGAAGAAGTTGGCCGACCATCTGCTGAAGCACGAGTTGCTCACCTACGCGGACGTCGTGCACTACCTCGGCGAGCGCACCACTCGGCAGAGCGACAAGAAGAAAGGTGTCTAGTCAGAGGGCCCAATACCGATAGTTTTGGGGGGACTGGTCGGTGACTAATGGATCAAGATGGTAAGGATGTGGGGCCTTCGTGTATGATGCGGCACTGTGCTGTGCTTGGTGGTGGTCAATACTGTGGTGTTGGCCTATGGGGAGAGATGCGAGGAGGAGGAGGGGGGAGGGGGTTTGCTCACACTCTAAAGGTTCACTATTGACGTCAGGCTCTCCGTCTGTTCACTTGGTACACAGGCGAGTGCATGGCAAATGCAAGGCTCTGAAAATCTACACTTTCGCAAAATCCTGGTGGTATCGAATGAGTCGAGATAGAGGTAGCAGCAGCAACGTTCGGCAAGGCACCGATCTCGCCCCAATGCACCTACAGGAGGCAGTCATGTCTGCCTCGGCGAGTGTGAGTGCGCGTGCCTCTGTGTCTCTTTCTTTCCCTCTATTCACCGACACATTATGGGTGTTGCTGGTGGGGTTTCCATCGTGGGGCAACAGTTCACTCAAGCTGAAGAAGGAAGCGGTGCTCTTCTTACTCATCAAATGCCCCCCCCCTCCCTCCCTCCCCCCACGCCGCTTTGCCTTTCAGCTCCCGCTCACTTATCGGCTCGTGTGCAATAGACACACGTAGTTTGTCGCCTCAGACACACACGCACCACCGCCATGCAGCAGCCGTGCAGAGACATGGACGACGCGACAGGCGAGGCGTACGTGGACATCCGAGTGTGCGACCTCCTCGTTCAGCAGGGCAACATGCCAAAGGGGCTGGACAGCGGCTTCCAGATTGACGGGTTGTACGTCGTGCTTCGTTGTCATGAAGAGGTTCGCCGCACCAGCTGTCTGTGGCCCTCTGTCTCCGGTGCATCCGCGAAGGAGAGACAAATCTCAGACACGCAGCCCGATGTTGCTGCGGGTACGCTCGAAGAGCAGAATGAAGATGATTTGGTGTGGAACGAGATGTTTCGCTTTGTCATTCCCCCAGCACTGCAACCGATCGCTCCTGTTGCCACACCACTTGGTCCGCACTTCCCGCCCTCCGTGCATGGCGGAGATTCTCAGGGAGGACTCTGTGCCCCCTACACCCTTCCATTCCATCCGAGTGGCAGCAGCAACGGCGCCGATGGCGGAGCGCGTGGCCTACCCTATGGCACCGCACTGCCCATGTGCACGTCAGCAGTTGGCGGAATTAGGGGACCTGACAGTAGCGGATTGACTCTTTCCTACTCGCCACCGCCTTCCTTCCTTGCCATCCCGACCCCCCCACTGTGCAATGCGGTCGCGCAGCCGCAGCCTTCAGGGGGTGGCAATAGCTCAAGAGCCACTGAGGCTGGGGTGGGGAACTCCCCTTCCCATTACCCTTCCATTGAGCTTGAACTGTGGCGCAGCACCCCGCTCTCGGAGAATCTGCTAGGCTGCTATACCTACCATCTCCCCATAGAGCTGATGCAAGGCGGATATGACCTCAGCAGCCTCGACGCGGTGGTGGAGCGGGTGGTTCTGCTGCGTACCAAGGAGGCACCGAGCATAATGGGCAACCTCTATGGATGGAGCGAGCATCGGCTTAGTCTGCGGCTGCGGGTGCAAGCGGTGGGACTGGCGCCTCTGATGGCTGCATGGTCACCTCAACAAGGTAGCAAGGCAATACCGATGACGTCAGCAAATATGACCGGCAGCGGTGCTTACCCTGGGCCCTTCTCAGCGGGTATGCCAAATAGCACTGTGCCCGGCGCGTCACCGTACGCGGCAGCCAGCGTCTACGGCACAACCTTTGGCACGCTGAATCCGGTACTGGCAAACCTCCTCGCCCCCCTTGGTGTGTCAATGGGGGGGAGCGCTGTGCAGCACGTGGCACCCGGTGGGATGATGCCGATTTCTGGAGGCATAGGTAGTGATCATCTGCAGAAGCCCGGGGAGCCGCCTTTCTTATCCATGCTCCCTCCATTCGAAACCGCCGCCCCTGTGGGGGGCAGACTGTTTCACCCACATCTTCCGGGTGCGCCATCAGCGACTCCCCAGTCCTCTGATCAAGGCATCCTTGGCGATGGCGACCTGGCATGGCAGTCGAGCATCACTCAGTCGACTGTGTACTCTCCGTATGGATTGCCGCAGAAACGTTCGTAGACGCCCAAAGACGAGGCTTGGGGGATGGAACTGGTGAACGAATGGGAAGCTGTCCCTCGACTCAGATCGGAAAAGGTGTCCTCACAGCGGCGGCGACAGAAGGAGAGGTTCCGCTGAGTTGCATGCACACTTCCTCTCTCGTGCCCTTGTTGGACTGGTATGCTGGATGGCACGGACGAGGACACTACTGAGCCCGTGCACTCTACCCACTCCTTCTGGCGTATTGATCTCCCCCCTTTTTCTCTCTCTATCAGGAGTGATGCCCTGGTGACGAAGCACATCTTAGCGCGCGGTATCGCAGTATCCAGCGCCCCCACTTTGGGTGGAGAAGAGCCAGGCAGTTCCCCTATCGATGCTGACGCAGACCCAGCTCTGGTGATGACAAGCGCAGGTGGTACCTACAACGTAGAGCAGGTCACAGCGATGCATCGCTGCGGATGTCGGCGGTCGAGTCCTGGGTGGCGCTGGGATAGAGTACATACCTGTGCCATGCATGTGATGGGCATAGTATCCATGTGACTGGTGCGTAACTCACTCGGCTCTCGCCGCCTACTGGCGAGGGGCCTGAATGCCACATCATGAGGATTGCACCAGGTGCTGACCGGCATATTGGGCGCGACGGTGAGGGTGACTTGCGAAGCGGTGGGCCGGTGGGTAGAGCTTGCGACGTAGGCCCTGTTCAGATGACTGAGTGAGAATTTCGGTAACGCGCGTCTCTACGGTTGTTTCCTACCACGGGATGGACTTCTCACAGGCGTTGAGTGACATTGAACTGATGTTGTACGGCGGAGGATGTGCACCGTGCCAATGGCGTGTAGGGGATAGGCCCACCCACACCCACAAGCCCACTGTTCCCTCTCTCTCTCTCAAGCACAGAGAGAGAGGGCGGGCGCATGCCGTCTTGGCATGTCTACTTCTCTCACGTTTGGGTATTGGAAAGACTTTCCGGGCCGCCCCCTTCGCTCGTGACTCCAACTCCTATGCGGGTCTCGTGTGTTTACTCGTCTTTCCTCTCCTCTTCTCTCTTCGCCTCCCCCTTTCTTCGCCCGCACGAACTCTCTGTTGTTGTTGCAGAGGGGACTCTCTGTGGCGTTGTTCTTTATTCTCGTTCTCTCCACAGCTTCGCTCTTCACTACGTGCTACCTGGGCGCCACTGTGTAGTCAGTGTCCCCCGCTGAGCAATCCCTGCACCCCTTTCGTACATTTCCTGACTCGTTTGTACTACTCCCACCGCACAGGATGGGCAGGGTTGAGCTGACAGTGTGTGCAGCGCGAAGGCTGCACGACGGCCAGCTGATTGGCCTGCCGGACCCCTTTGTGCGACTCACCATGGGAGAAAAGAGGTACAAGACGAAGGTGGTGAAGAACGACCTCAACCCGGAGTGGAACGAGACGTTTCGCTTCCAAATCGCGGACGAAATGAGCGACCAAATTCGCCTGGAGGTGTGGAACAAGGGCACGTACAACGACGACCTCATGGGGTACTACACGCTGTCCCTCGGCGGCCTCACAAAGGGCGTTGTGAAGGACCAGTGGCACATCCTGGAAAAGTCCAAGACACAGGCAGAGCTGCATGTGCGCCTGTTGGCGGTCGACTTTGGTTCGATTCCCAAGCCAGAAGAGATGTGGATGGTGACAACAGATATCAACCGCGATCCGATAAAGCGTGCAATTGAGGACGGCACGTGGCATCCTGGGCAGAAGACTGCACCACCGCCGACCGGTCCGCCGCAGTCCCAGCAGCAGCAACCACAGGCCCAAGGAGTGCAATACGTCTCCACGTCGCCACAGCAAGTTCAGTATGTTGCACAGCCGCAGCCCGTGCAGTATGTACCACTTCCCCTCCAATACGCCCAGCCGCAACCGCTGCTAGGCTACTATCAGCCCTACCCGCCCCCACAGCAGCTGGGCTACTACCCACCCGACCCCCTGCCACCGCAGCAGCCTGCCTATTATCAGCAAGTGCCACCACCGAGCCAGCAAGGATACTATGCGCAGCCGCCTCCACAAGGCTACGCACCACAGCCGTACTATCACTATTAGCCCCCAGCAATATGGTCAGGGATAAGCGCCTCGATGTGGCAGAAGTGGTATCAGCGGCATTTGGCCGCTAGAAGCACAGCGCGACAGACAAAAAGGAGGGGAGGGTAAGGAGTGGGAAGAGGAGCTACAGACGAACGGCGAATATGGGCTTTGCCAACCTTTGCACACACACGCACACACACATGCATGCACACGTGTACCTCTGTGTACCTGTAAGAGATCTGCAGCTGGATAGCCCTGCATCGATATGTGTCTACGGTCGCGCACCTTCTGCGGATCCCCACGCCCTCCCTCTTTTTTTCTGCGGTGAACTGCCGTCTTCACTTCCCTACTTCCTCTTCTGTATGGACTGTGTCCATTTCGTTGCCTGGTTGCGGTGTGCTGGTGCTGGTCCTGGTGGTGGTGGTGGTGTACTTTGGTCCACGAATTTGTTTCCTTGTGCGTTCCTTACTTTTGTAGGCTCTTCGTTCCCCCCATCTCCTTATCGGAACTCTTCTCATCTGTCGCACGACACAATCGCTACCGTAGACTTCGCAGTAATCGCTATGTAACTAAGCGTATGTGGGTATCTTTGTCGCTCTTTCCCTCCTTCCCTCGGCTGCCTGCATCTCTGTTGCTTTGAATTCGGATATGGATTGGTCTCCGTGTGTCTGGGTACGTGTGTGTGTGTGTGCCTGGCCCCTTGTTTGAGGGATATGATGCTCGGTGGCGGAAGAACAAGACTAAGGAGGAAGCTGAAAGGTGCCTTTGAGTGGCTGAGAGTGGTGTGGCGAGATGGAATCCAGTTCTCTCTCCCTCTTGGCCTAGCTCACGCTGCCTTGGCCTTTTTTTCCTTGCTGATCCAGCCGCTCCTCAGCTTTCTTCGTTTGCAACCGCCTCCTCCTCTTTACGTCTCTTCTGTTTATGTGGACAGACTTGTGGAAGCGCAAGTGGCGCGGGAAGAGGGCCTAGCAGGGAGAGAGACCTACTGCAATACTCGCTTTCCCTCACGCCGGGCTTTCACCCCTCACTCGCTCGCTCTCTTTCTCTCTCGCTACCTCGCGTGTGGGAGGAATGCCGCTGCCGATGTTTGTGTTTTCCCAGCTCATCGTGGGAGAGCGCTATCGTGTCGAATACACTAGAGATGATGGGCCGTTTCAATCGCCATCTCAGCTGGCCCTCCATGCTCTCCGTACTCCCCACCCACTCAACCCCCTCCCGCACGCGTACGCCCCCGCCTCTGCCTTGACTCTCTTCTTCTCTTCGGTCAATGCCGTTTTTCTCTTGATCTTACCCATACTGTGAGTAACGCCCAGGTGCTGTGAGGCCTGCAACCTCAACCCCAGCAGCCGTCGGTGGCGGCCTCCTCATCTTCGACCATCGCCCCAGTACTGTAAGTCATTTCTGCCAGAAATTCGACAGAGCATACCACGCGGATTCGCTTGTTGTCTGTCTTGTTGTAGCGGTGCGCGCCCCCTCTTTCCCCTCTCCTCCTTTCACTGCTTTGAAGTTGTCTACCTCCAATCTCCTCTGTTTACTTCACATCCACCCTTTTCACTTTCTCCCCCGTCACTGCTGTGGTCACTGGGTACGACGCCTGATTGAAAGGTCACCTCGGACATGCTCAGCGATACAGAATCGCTGGCGTTTGTAGAGGAGGAGGACGGCTCGCCACCACTGCCGCGGGGGCTGGCGAAGGCACCTGCACCTGCGCTAGCACCCCAACGGATCAAGGCCACGCCACACCTGGAATCACACAATCGGCCGCCTGGCAAAGCAGCTTCCGCAAAGCCCCCGCTGCACAGCTCGTCATCTGGTGCTGCAGCAGGTGCCTCCGTAGCCGCCCGAACTCCAGCGAAGATTCACACCACACCCGATTTTTCAGACAGTGAGAGCATTTCATTTGCCGTGGAGAATGATTCAATCGTGGGGGTACCGATGCCGAGTGGCACATCCTCAATGCCGCTCCCGCTCCCCGGGACTCGGCTGAGCCTCACAAATGCAACACCCACCAGGCTCTCAAAGCGACTGAGCCGCGCCTCTAGCATCAGGTCCATTCAATTCAACTCAGAGCCGGGCAGTCGGGTTACATCTCCCATTCCCAAGGCTCGCCTGAAGCTTTTCAATTCAACGCCCGTGGAGAAGGCGGAGGAGCTAGCCCAACCGGCCTCCGACAGCAGCATCACCTTCTTCGAGCAGGGCGCGGAGAGCACAGAGCTCGGGTTCTCCCTGCCTGTGCAGTCAGGGACGGTGAGGCACACCGTGGGAGCCGGAGATAGGAACTCAGTGGGTACCGAAGACAGTTTTGCCTTTCAAATCGAGGACGACAGCAACTTGATGCAGAACCACAGCATTCCGGTCAGGCGTGATGGCCGCTCTGCCTCGGTCGCGGAGAGCGGCGGGGGTGACTTGGGGGATAACGAGAGCATCTCTTTCATGGTCGTCGACGATGCGGATGACGAGGACCAGCAAGAGCAGGGGGCCCTTTCGTGCCCTGCGAGGCGGGATATCGGGAAGCCAAATGCGTCGCCGTTGCAGCGCTCTCACTTGGTGCGTAGTTGCCCATCACCGCGATCGCCGAACGCAGGCATTCGCGCTGACACGGAGAACACACGCAACGAGAGCACTGTGGATCGCACCGACGCACTGCCTTGCGACGGAGGGGATCAGGCGCCCATTGCACACAAGCGACCAGTTTCAAGAAGCCTAACTCCTACGTCGTCGCTAATTCCGGATGGCCTCACCCGCAACCCCAACGCGGCACTGGAAAAAACGGCGGGCATCGATGGTTTGGACACCGCTGGCGAGGCTGGCATGGCAGCAGTACCTTCATCGGCGAGCGCGCGGCTGACCAAGAAAGCGATTGTGATGAAGCGCCTCCAGCAGCAACAGCAAAAGCTGCACTCGCGTCTGCCCCAACCGCGCAAGGGTGCCTCCACACACGTCCTCGGAGACGCAGAACAGCTTCCCCTACACAGGGCTACACACCCGCCGCTGTATCAACCGGCAGCGGTCTCTACTCCTCTCGATGCACAGGCCTTTAAGACGCGGCCTGTATCGCTGGCTGGTGGCTCGAAGAAGGACCGTTCTACCTCCCTGAGCAGCCGCAGCTCGTCAAGGGGGAAAGACGCCCAAGCACTCTTGCTCCTTCATCCCCCACACCCGGAAAGGCAACATCACCAGATATCTCCTTCAAAGGAGTCCGTGACGAGCCAGGCAGCCGACGAGTCACCAAACCAGCAACTTGTCACTGAGAAGGGCAGTACCGGGTCCACAGATCCACCACCCACGCCTCTCTTCACCGGACACCGAAGCCCCACTTCGAGGGAGGTCGCCTCCACCGCTGCCTCAGGGCTGCAGTCGAGCAAAATGACTTGTCCGCCCCCTCCAGGGCAAGGCCTCCCCCAAAAGGTTCTTCAGGGATATCTCGCCAACCAAGAAGTAGAGAATCAGTACTACCGAAACTACCAGCACCTCAACAGCAACGCGCACCCCCTCAGGGCTGGCGATCGCGCGAACCCTGCAATGTACAACGAACACTCTGTTCATCAGAAGGTGTACGCGCTTGAGGAGTGGGGAGAGCCTGTTGCCGGCACTTTCGGAGAGGCAGAGCAGTGGCGGCAGTTTAATGAGCGGCAACGCGCAGAACTGTTCGAGCTGCGCAAGCGTATCGCCATTGCCCGCCGTCAGGATTGTACGTTGCTTGAGAGCTCACCTTCCTGTGAGACTGAGGCTCTCATGCCCACCCCCAACAGTCGTTGCCTCGTGCCGCAGCAAACCCCGATGAGAAGCAGGTACAGTAGCATGGGACCGCGATCACAAGTGGCACACCGCCAACCTGCGGTGCATGGCAAAGAGGTGAAGAGCGGCGGTGAGCAAAGCGGACCGTCTATAGGGGCATATGGGACGCCACTCCATACAGGGCGCCCTGGACGTGGTCAGACCTCCGTCAAAGTTGCCTACGCACCCACCACTTTGGCTAAGCCGTCGCCCTATCTGCCTCGATGTCCTGGGCCTACTATGTCACCTCCTAGTCCTGACCCATGCGCCACGTCCGCTACGTATAAAGTCTCTCCTGACCGCATTATGCAGTCGGCGGCAGCAGCCTCCGTTGCCGACCTCTTGGGCATTCTCTGGCCTCCCCGTACCTCTGCTACAAAGCCCCCACGACACCCCTCTCAGGTGATTGACGCTTTCTTATGTGAAAACGACATTCCGGCAATGAACCTGTACTTCTTGAATGGATCTCGGCTTACCCCAGAACAAGTGGTGTGCTTCCTCGACCTCGTTCGCGTGCAGCTGGGCATGGAGTTCCACACGACTACAGCGTCTCAATCTCGAATGAGCCTGGTGGGGACGGCGGGGACCCCCTCTCCCGCCAGGATTCGTCAGCAAGCAGCGCCTTCCTGCTTTGCTGCGTTTGCAAAGAGTGCCGACCATATCGCTTACGTCGACCCAGCAGAGCATTGCGGTTTTAGACGCTTAATTCCTCACTCATCATCGCTGACTCGCAATGGCCGCGCAGCCCCGCTTTCCGCGAAGCTTGCTGCACTGTTCCCCAAGAAGGCAGTGCGCCGCAGCCGGGTGCTGCGGGAGGTGTTTGACGCTATGGATCTCAAGCGGCAAGGCAACATTCTGCTGAATCTTCTTCCGTCGCTGGCTCGCTTGTTCGAAGTCGAGCTTACCACGATCGAGCATTCCCGTGAATCCCTTCTTCGAGGTAATGCAGTGCCTCTGCAATCGTTGTTAGAATCCGCCGTGGAAAGCCGACATCAGTGCGCCGTCTCGTGGAATGGGGCACGTGGAAGTGTTGCTGCTGGTGCTCAGAGGGACCTTGATGCCGTAGCGGGTGGTCCTCTCGATTACGCCGGGCTCCCCCGGGACATGCAAGTGAATATACAGTACCTCACGCACCGTCTGCTGCTCTTGTCGTTTGCGTTGAATGTCGTCATCCCAATTGTTTCGGCCAGCCGCATTCCGCTGCTCGACTTCTCCACGTTCTGCATGGTTGTCTACGCCGCTGTCGACAACGTCGATCATCCCGCAGGCTCCCCGCAGGAGGAGTGGCGGCAGGTGGTGCAGCAGTACTTTATTGCGCTGGCTGCATGAGAGGCAAAAGCCGCTGAGGAGGAGGTGTGCGGCGACGGACGAAGAGAGAGAGAGAGCATGACGTTGAGGTGGGGCCCTTTTCTTTGACCTGCCACAGACTCTGGAGCCGTGACGTGGCCTACGGCACGGCGCCCCCCACTTCAGAGAGCATTGCCCCTACCACTCACCCCCTTTCATAGACTGCGAGTATCACTCGGTTATGTGTGTGCCTCTCTCACGTTAAGTCTTCAGATGTCTCTGTGCGGCATTTTCAAAACTGAACGACGACTGAAAAAACAAAAAGGAAGAGCGATGAAAACGAAAATGTACTCCATGCGGAATGGCGCGCACGTCAGTCACTCAAGTTGATCAGTGTACTGTGTGCAGCGCTGGCGGATGCCTTTCGTTTCGCCGATTAAGTGCACCGATGTGTCCTTGCATTTGTGGATGTCTCACATGTTTTCTCGCTCACCAGACAGATTGTTTCAACCATAATGATTCTATTCCCTCCTTGTCCTCCGCTACTTCCTGTCCTATTACTCTTCATACCTTCTCTCTGCCCATCATTGCTGCTGTGATGGGCTATTAAGGTGCCCTTCTCTCTCTATAGCCCCTCCTGCTTACTGCAGCTGGAGAGGACACCTTCTCCATACTACTTTCAGTATTCTGTTTCGTGCATTGCCTCTCTCTCTCTCACTCTCTCACTCACTCTCACTCTCACTCTCTCGGCTCTGCTGCTGTGATTCGCCCTGCCGAGGGATTTGCTCTTTCGCTTCAAACAGTATACCCAAGCACCCATTTTGTACTACTGCCTTCTTCCACTTGTCTTGTTATATTTACCCCACCAGAGTCCCCCGCTCTTATACCCTCCGTTCTCCTTCACCTTCGCTCTTTAGACGCAGCCGGAGCGGTAGAGAGAGAGACAGAGACAGAGAGAGAGAGGGGGGGAGAGCAGCGGGTGTGCGTATTGGTCGGTATGGGTCTCCTCTCTCCGCAAAGGGGCCACTGAACCTCTGCAGAAATACCCACTTTCTTTCTCAGACCTCTGTCGTTCTCTGCTTCTACTTTGCCTCTTCATGTGCGTCCTCTGGTAGAACACAGACGCGCAGCCACCTTTCCTCTTTCAGAAGTGTTGTCTGTCGCCTTTATTATCCTCGCCAACGCCATCAGTGGACATATTGGAAGACCCATAGAGCGGTATCCGTGTAGAATTCACGTCCTCATAGAGCCTCCGTCCACCGCAGCCTCGTTGTTCGATCAAAACAGAAATATAGATTGGCGCATCCGCAATCCCCTGCTCAGCAGACTAGCACATAACATAAAAGAGTGTACAACAACAACAACAATAATAACGCAATCGCGTCTACTTCACCCACCTCCACCGGTTGCCTCTCACTCGCCGCTGATCATCGTCGCCACTACCCCTCCCCTCTCGCCTGTGCTTTGTTGTCGAGTCAGCGTGCCGCTTTTTCGTTTTTTTTTATTTATTTCTTCTTTTCTACTTCTTTCGAGATCACTTCCGTCCTGTCACTCTGTTGTGTGGATGCCAGGCTATCGGCTTCTCGTTGTCGCTTTCTCGTTCTCGCTCTCGCTCTCCTCCGCCCATTGCTGCTTTGGGGTAGGCTTGTGCATGGACTCTCCAGTTGTTTAGTCTCTCTCACTTCCTCTGTCGTCTTTCCACCTCCAAGTTGAGCACGCCTTTCCGGCGCACAGCGCGTGCTTTGCCTTCTTCTCTTCGCTTTCTCTAGCCACTTCACTACCTTCGCCTGTGAAGACGACGACCTCCCCTTTTCCCCCTTTCGCCTTCTCGTTTGTCGCTGCTACATCTCATCCTGTCGTTGTGTGTGTGTGTGTGTGTGTGTGTGTGTGTGTGTGTGTGTGTGCGTGCTCGACTACACTGCCGCGAGCCCCCTCTCACTGATGGTTGGGGGAAGCTTCTACAACGTGTCAGTTTTACTCATCCGCCGATACATTACTTTGTTGTTGCTTCCACTGAGCCAGTCTCTTCCTCCAGATTATTTCCTCCTGTTGCCTTGTATATACCACACCACTGTCGTTCTCTTTCTCGTGCGCTGTCACGCCATCATCACTACTTCATCCCCCCTCCTCGCTTTCCTCCAGTGGGGCGTGTCGTGCCTGCTGCTGCTGCTGCTGCTCATTTTACTGGGCTACCTGAAGTACATCTTCGCATCACGTGGGGGTGATGGGGACCACCCGTACTTTTTAGCCCCGTCGTCTTGTCTCTTATCGTTCAGCTAAAGCAGTCTCCGGCTCAAACCCTCACTGCAAAGCGGAAACGCAGATGGAGCTCCCTTCACCCTCCTTACGGGACTTGCCGATGCAGGCGGCGGTTGTGCCTCATCAGCCCATTACAACCTCCCGCCTCCTTCCAGTGCAGTACTCCCGCACATCGGAAGGCTCTCTACTTCAGAAGGCCAGTGTAGCAACGCTCGCAGGCGCAACCACTCTTGGGGTAAACACTGCCGCTCCGATGACAACCACCATCACCAGCAGCGTCGTAGGCACCGTTGTGCCACCTCTCCAGGAAGACAGTCTTGCTCTCTCCTCCATTCTGTCCGGTGAGCCGTCGCCTCCCTCAGAGTGGTCAAACAAGACGCAGAAGTACGCGCCGCCGCTCTCCTCCTCAGCGGATCCGTCGTGTCGCCGCTTCTCTGTGGACAGCGGACCACAGGAGGATGGGGCCTCTCCACTGGCGTACAAAAGGGCACGCTCAGTCGTAACGACCCACTCCCCCACTTCGGACTTGATCACGTCACAGCCTACCGACTGCGGCTCCCCCTACATCCATTCGCACGCCAGCAGCACGACGCCGCCTGAGTACCTCACTTCCTCACCCCCACTGCAAGGAATATCTCGCCACGCTGAGGTGTTCATCAGCTTAGAAGACGCGTTTTTCGCGGCTGTGGAGCCGGAGGAAACGCAACCGAGAACTGCCGCAGCGCTCTGCACATCGCAGAGATTTACCGACACGAATGGCCAATGCTCACCTCAGGCAATGCCTCCCCCCACTAGCATTGTTGTCCCTGCGGTCGCTACGCCTGTTGTCATCAGGGATCAAACAAGCTGCAATGACGCATCAGTCTGTCTGAGAGATTCCGTACAGCACCTCACAGAGAGAGGCGACCCCTCCGCACACCACCCACACTTGTCACCGCTCTCCAGTTCAAGCTCAGCGAGCAGAATACTTGGCCTGGACAACAACGACGACGATGCCAGCGACGGCGACCAGCTTGGCACTCCGACCCCCCGCCGCCTCGTGCAGCGCTTACTCTTTGCCGAGCCCTCACTGGTTGCGCACACCACCGGTACCCCACCGTTTAGGATGGCAGATGTCGCCGCCTTGAATAACTTTGATCTCGAGTACTCGCTGTTTCAGCCCGCAGCACATTCCCCGAGACGGTTTAGCACACGTGCGAACACCTCTCTTTTGTCCTCGTCGCAGACAGATCTCATGACAGGCGTCTTCGCTGAGACAGATACTCAGTGCCAGCTGAACTGGCAGCCACAAGAACCGCAGCTACTGTCACTCTATACGCCGACCAACACTATTTCTACGCCACCACGAACAGCCGTAGCGGACCATAGCTCTCTCGGCACCGTTCTCCATCCACAGCTGCGGAAGGCAACGGTGGCCATCGATGAAGCGCAAACAGCAGCAGCGACAGAGTCCCGCAATGGCACCACGCCGTTTCGCTCTTTCGTGGGCCGCACCTCCGCCGCCAGGAAGGGGCCAACGGCCGAAATGGGGACGCAGGTGTTTCCGAGGACGCCTTTGATTGCCACTCCTGTGCAACTATCAGCCCCACGGACGTCGTTGTGCGCAGAGACATGGACCGCCCATGCGGTCAGGACCCCGCGGCAAGGCCTGAGTGATTCTGAAGGGATGCTGTGGTGCGGCTCCAATTACCCAGGTCGGTGCACAGCCTTATCACTGCAGAAGGTCGAGACAGCAGTCGACAAGGCACTGCAGCCCCGTTACAGTAACTCAGGCAGTATCACAGAGTACCCCTGCCACGATCTTTACAGCAGCCCCCACACACCTCGTGACCAACCAGCGGTGAGTCGCGCTAGTTGCAGCCCCTCTGAGTCCTCCTCTTTAGCCAGGTCTTACGCTGCCCTCTTTTCTTGTGGACGATCGATCCCTGTCAGCGAGCGAGACGAGGCGACCACGATGCTTTCCGTTTCCGCCGTGCCACCCGATGAGCTGAACTACTGCAGCACTCCCAGGTCGCCGCATACTCCGTTGGCAAACCGCACACCTGGTCCGGTGGGGGTTCATGACAGCCTCATGACACAGCGCAGCTCAGGTCACTCGTACTCGCGCTACCGCTCACAGCTGCTCTCCCGGCCTATCACCCCACAGAAGTCAGCCCGCCGCACCTTCTCTCGTCAGACGACCCCGTCACAGTCTTTCCGCTCCAAGGTACAGAGCCACAGCTTCGAGTCACAGCATCAGCTTCCGTACATGACCCAACACGCCAGCGATGCGATTAAAGGCGACAGACAACTGGACACATACCAATTTCTCATCAACGGTGAGCCTCCTAGCGTGGCAGAGCGCGACTACCTTGCGCCCAGCCGTAACCCCTTTAGCCTCTACCGAACACTCGATCTATACGTCACCAACCCCTCGCTGCTCACGGCGAGCGCAGCACCTGACAGTGGCGCCACTGACTTTCTATTGGAGCACGATCTGTCCGAAAGCCAGGCAATCTTTGCAGCTGCTCTGGAGAGAACTTCTGTTCGCCCCGACGCGGCTGTCGTCTTGTATGGGCAACTAGTGCCTTCTCCCTCAACCCCCCCAGGTGTCTCGCATCGCGCGCTCGGCGAGAAGTTTGCTGCCTATCGTCCGCTTGCCGCTCTTCTTCCTCAGGACTTGAACATAGAGCACTGCCTCTCTCCAACAAATCCCTCTCTGTGCGCGAGAGTCCATGGCAGCAATAACGGGCGAACGAAGAGCACGCCGCTTGAACAGAACACACCCACCACCCCGGCGGCAGCACAGGGTCTCGCTGTGGAATCGCCCACTGAGACTCATGTTGGTGCCCCAGGAGGCCTCAAGCTGTCAGCCATGAAACCGCCCACTGCACAGATTCCCTGCTGCCACTGGACCCAGCCAAAGACGCTGTTGGTGATCACCTCAACAGAGGCCTCAAGCTGCATACCGCCATGCGGCCCTCCGGTAATTGATGCCCTTTCGGACTCTTCCGATGAACTAC
Source organism: Leishmania lainsoni (assembly GCA_003664395.1). Classification (NCBI taxonomy): domain Eukaryota; phylum Euglenozoa; class Kinetoplastea; order Trypanosomatida; family Trypanosomatidae; genus Leishmania; species Leishmania lainsoni. The sequence continues at coordinate 691,902 of RAIA01000127.1, forward strand.
ATGATGCCTCGGCAATCCCATCGTTGCGGCAGCAGCCACAGCGTGGCGAATGTGGGATGAGGGACAACGACTCTCCACTGCCACAACGTCCTGCGCAAAGCCCAAACACAATGGCGCTGTGCGTCGAGTTCAGCCAGCTTTGCGCTAGCCAGCAGCTGCATTTTGAAGACAGCGGGGGCGACAAGGATACGGCACGGAGGGACTGCGAGGAGGCACACGCCCCCTTTAGCCACCAGCCTGCCGCACTGGCCGGGTCTCTAAAACCGGTGCATACTCGAGGTCCGCTCGAGGTCGCTGGGGAGGGAAGCGACAGTGCTGGGAGCAGCCACGGCTCGCCAAACTACCTCTGTAACACTGTATCGAACCTCAGCGTCATCTGGAGTGGGCAGCAGAGTCCTTTAAAGAGGACCGCAGCGCTCCGCCCACCGAGTGCACCCCCTGCGTCGCCAACACGCGAGAGTAGGGCGGCACTCGCGACACACGGCAGCGTGGAGAGGGGGCCTGCTTTGCTTCTTCCGTCTCTCAACTTCACCCGTTTGGCAAACCACACACGACGGCCGAAGTTTCTCACCCCAACGCTGCAGCAGCGCCTGTCGCCCGGCCGAGGGGCAGCGGGGATGTGCATTTCCACTGAGTCTTCGTGGTTACATGGGGCCCAGATCCCAGTGGTGGCTGGTGCGAGTCTAGGTGCCCCCTCCTCCGACCACGCAGACGTTTCCACTACCGCGCAAGTTGGCTGCCACCTGATGGAGTCCTTCTCCGACCCATTCGAAAGAATCGACATGAGTGAGGAAGAGCTGCCAGGCGATCGCTTCCAGGCCCACCACGTCTTTCAGTTCCTGCACAGCATCACTCCGGCTTGTGAAGGGGGTGACATCCGACCAGGGAGTCGAGAAAACGACTGCCGGGCAATTCCCTTGTGCGTGGAGATGAACGGCGTCACGTGGCTCGCTGTGCATCGGCTCGATGGTTTACCGTACGCAGTGAAGGAAGTACCTGCCGCAGCCTTCAATCTTGCCGAGCTGCAGTGCCTCACCCTTTCCATGACCCCTCCGTCGGACAGATCATCAACGAGCAGCGCGGCCGGTCGCGAGCGGCTGCCAGATCAACGCTCGGCAGCTCTCACCGCAGATGACAGGCTGGAGGCGGAAGACTGCATTGCCCGCTACTACAGTGTCAGCACGCCGCCACAGAGCAGCATCAACCCAGAGGTGCGTCTGTTGCAACTCGAGTACTTTCCCCGTGGGTCGCTGTCGGAGCTTTCCCGACATCTCAGGGGGGAGCATGGGGCCGTCTCCTCGCATGCGCTCTCTTCACTCGTAGCTGATGGAGAGGCGCTGAGCAGTCGGTTCTGGCTCGCAGCCGTAACGGAGGGCTTGCGAGGGTTGCGGGTGCTTCATCACGCTGGCCTCATCCATGGGTCCCCGCTGCCACTGTCGCTCTTCCTGTGCGGAAGCACCCCTTCATCTATGCACTTCAAGTGGAGCTGCTTCGGTAGCGCGCGAGCTAATGCGGACATCTATCCGACAGAATCGCTACCGGCATGGGTGAGTGAAGCGGTGACGCGGTTGTGCCAGATGGCCGCCGCTGACGGCACCACAGTCTCACCAGACGCGATTGAGGTGGCGGTTTTCAGCTTGGGTATACTCGAGGTGTTGGTAGACTATGTCGCCCGGCAGCTTGTGGATGTACTGCCGCCGCGTCATTCACAGGGCCTCCGTGAGCTGGAGTGGATCGAGGCGGTTGTCACACATCAGAAGCTCGAGCTCTACGCAGGAGAGGAAGAGAGTGGTGAGGACACGTTTGCGTTGGTGCGTCTGATGCGCTTCTTGTGGAATGTCTCAAACACCTGCAGCACCGCGGATCAGGCGTTGGTGCAGCTTAGCGCCCGTGTCAACCCCGCCGCCAGGGCTGTGGAGCAGGTGTATGAGTGCGAGCTGGCTCGCTTGACTCGCCAGCTGGAGAAGCGGCGGCATCGCCTTCATCGTCGCCAGCAGCAGGAGCAGCTGCAATCGCTTCACAGTGCGAGTATGGAGTCCTCCTCGCTGACGGACACAACCCTTCTACGCTCTCCTGAAGTGAAGACGGCAGTTACTGGCACCTCTTCGAGGCGTCGCATAGGGTTTAGCGAGCTATCATCGCCTCCGCTGCACCCGGCATCCGATCCTGCTGTCAGGCTCGTCAGCGCCTCACCGTTTGGAGTCTCTGTTCCACCCTTGAAGAGTCGCAGCGCAACCCCGAAGCTTTTCTGCTCGCCGCCACTTCCGCCGCAGCACACACTGCTGAAACATCCTTTCACCATGTCAAGCAGGCTGTTCCTTCCCTCTAGCACTGCCGCCGCACCGGCTACTGCTGCTGTCTCATTTCCTCTAGAGTCTCTGAGAGTTGAGCGGACGGTGTCAGAGTTGTCGGGGCGGGGATGCACCAGCAGTACTGTGGGACGCCGAAGAAAGTGCGAGATTCACCCTGTCATACTCAAGGCGGCAAACCACATGCTCGAGAATTCGGTGAACGGCAGCGGAGATGGTACAAGAGACGCGATGACGGAGCTCTTGAGACCCGCGGTGGAGTCGATGTACCAGCGAGGATGGACGACCCTGTACGCGGGTGTACCACTCAGCGTTGCAGGAGGTATCGACGCTGATGCAAGCGCAGGCGCGAGGGAGGCTACTGAATCACTCATGAAGTCTCTACGACCGCTGACCTCATTCGAGTAGTGCCTGCATCGAACAGTTAGGAAAAGGTGAACGTTGCGTGCATGTATTGGAAGGGCACGCATGGCAGCATTTCATGTAGTTACTCCCCCGTATACGGGGTGGTGGTGGTGGTGGGGGGGGGTGACCCTGGATGCATCGCGGATGTTGTCATCGCCGTTCGAATTCAGCGGAGTGGGCGCCTTACGCTTCTCCCGTCACCCCCCCCTTCACCACCAACACACACGCACACCCACTTTTTCGGTATTTTGGTTGTTTATTTTGTGTATCACCGCGCGCGCACCTTCGTCGCGTCGACCACCTTCGCCATGGGCTGTGCTCCTCCGTTTGTTTCTTCCATGTTTGTACTTCCCCCCCCTCCCTCTCTCTCTCCGTCGCCTTCGCCCTCTTCATTCCGGGTGTTGCATTAGAGCTGTTTCTGTGGCCCCGCATTTACTACGGCACGCGATTGAGCGTCTCTGGGCTACGGCGCTCGAACACCTCGTGCTCGTGCTCGTTGTCAGTGCGCCACTTCGTGTGCAATGGACCACCGAGTGAAAGGTGGTGCCCATCGCACTTGTAGTGTCTCTCTGGAATTCAATCATCACGGTATACATACACATGGGCACATGAATTATGATAGGACTTGTTGCTGTCATCATCATCATCATCATCATCATCTCTCTCCCTCTCTCCCCCTCTGACCCCTTCATTGCACCTGTCTACACACGGACATGCACGCACGGACACTGACGTGCACATTCTTCATATCAAACTTTTGCGCGCCGGGCGTGTAGGAGGCAGGCGAATGTGCGTTGTGGATAGTCTGACCCACCCATCTCTTGTCCGCACCGCGGTGTGCCTTATGTATCGTTGTCAGTCCGCCTGGAAGCTCTTCGAGCTAAATGACCGCTACCGTGTCTTCCACCAGTTCCACCCGTCCACGGTAGTCGATTTGGCCGCCGCCCCGGGTGGATTCGCACAGGCGGCGTTGGAACTGATGCACATCCAGGAGAGTGTACGGCCGTCAGCACTGCCTCCAATGGTCATTGCAGTGGATCAGCGACCCATCGACCCTATGCCGGGCCTTGTCGCCGTTCGAGGCAACATCCTCCAGCACCAGCGAATCCTGCAAGCAGTGCAGGGCGCCTTTTCTCATACGAGGGCGCCAACGGTGTCACCACCGCACTTGTCGTCCTCTACACAAACTGTACCTCTGGCGAGGTCTGTGGACATGGTTCTCCACGACGGTGTCTCTGTCGTGAAGGGTCAACGCGCCTTCTCCGTCACGTACGCGCAGAACCAAATGGCGCTGAGCGCACTTTTACTGGCCGGCAAACTCTTCCGGCGCTTCGGTCCCATGACTGACCTGCCCACCGAGGGGGAGAAGCATCCGTCAAACAAACGTGATGAACGCATCAGCCACAGGACGTCTGCACCTCGATCGTCGCCTGCCGTGCTTCCCGTGTGCTTCGTTTCCAAAGTGCTTCACTGCCATCACTTTGGGCAAGTTCTCACAGCCACTCGAGCGCTGTTCCGCCACGTCAAAACATCCAAGCTGCTCGCCTCCCGTTCAGAGAGCCTTGAAAGGTATGTGGTAGCTACCGACTTTCAACTAGCAGCATGGCAACGGCTGACTACGGCGCACGTGCCTACATGGCCGCAAAATCTGCAACGGCATCGGGAGCACAGCCGCTCAACTGCGTCAGCGTCTATGTTTAGCATGCCCCCAGCGCCAGAGGATTGCGGTAATGACCACCACATCGTTTGGAATTGTCTTGGGTGTGGGCGAACATGCATTGGATGCCAGCCGTGTATGCAGTGCGGTCCCTACCAGCCAGTGAAGGATGCAAGATTATGAAGAACGCGTTAAGTTGCTGCTGCACGCGATCTGTACTCTCTCATATGTCTCGCAGAGGATTGGTGCTATAGACAGCAACAGGGGAACCATTCTACGGTGCTTGGTGCGGACTAACTGCGTCACCCTGCTCACCCACTATACATGGCTGCCTGTTGTACCCACAACAGGCGACGCTCTCCTTCTCTCTTTCACTCTCGCTGTTTCCGTTCTCGGCCAGCTCAAGCAATGGAGTACTTTTCACTCATCTGTGGGTCCGCATAATGCAGGGACGTACACACGCTAGCGTGACTCTTCCGTTCTTGCGCACGTCTGCAGTGCTCTCGATTCCCTTTCCCCCTCTCACTGCATCCTCTCCTCCTCCTATTTCGATCTCTCTGGGGCACTAACTTGCACTCTTCCCTCCTCTCTACGCGCCACATACACACACACATACACATACACACACATACACACACACATACACATACACCGCTCTCTTTACACTCGGTGACCCTCCGGTGGAACTTCGAGCATTTGCCGTGCTGCGGATCGACACTGTGCCCGCCTGCAGGGGAGGGGTACGCATTATTCAACTTCTATGAGGCTCCCATCCACTCGTCCGTCCGTTACGCTCTCTCCGAACGCACACGCTCCGTTATATTCTGCGCATCTCTTTCGTAGAGGTGCAGATTTGCAATGCGAGCTCTGCGGCTCTACTCTCGCCTCGCAACTGCGCTTCGCACCACCTGTGGGCGCGGCAGCGCTGCGCCTGCCGTGGCTGTTGTTTGTGTGGCCCTACGACACGCCAGCGGGGAAGCTGTCCTGGCCGAGGAGGAGCATACGCATGCCTTTTATGACGACAACAACGATGAGCCACTGGCACCAGATCAGGAGCATTCGCAGGAGAACGATGGTGAAGGGCCGCATCAGGCCTCACTGGTGTCTCAGCTCCTACCGTATGTGTATGGCTCCAGCGGTGGCGCAGGCGACGCACGCCTTTCGCTGCCCGTGGATCATGTTGCGTTGCGTCGCATCAAGAGCATCATGAATGTGAAAACCAAGAAGGATTTAGCCAAGGTGCTTTACGACACCCGCCCGCTCGAGACGCCGGCGGACTGTGCCCGCTGCGTGACGCTGACGGCCGCCTACATTCGGCAGCAAAAACGAATGGAGGCGCAGGCGCAGTCCACGTCATTTGAGATACGCCAGCGGGCCGCCCACGTACAGCGACGGCTGTACGCTCTCCGTCTCAGCGGACTAGAGCAGAACGCGCTGCTGAGGAAGGCCTGCACTCTCGTTGAGGAACGACGAGTGCCACTAGTGGTCGCGAGTCGACTACTGCGCTTTCGCTGGCCTGATGTGCTCTCCACGGTCTCCTGCGGCGTCCGTCAACGCTATGTGATGGATTTGGTCCGCAGCTGGGCCACCGAGGCGCTGCACAAGAGGGAGCTCGAGCCACGTGATGCACGTGCGCTCCTGAACAACTGCGCCTTTGCGCTGAAATCTGCTGTGCGTCGACACGCAAAGAGCGAGACGACTGAGACACGCAGCGACCTCTCATCCTTCATTGGGGCACTTGCAATGACGGCCAGTCAAGACGTTCACTCGCCCGGGAAGGCGGAGGGACTGATCGCTCTCATGTGGTCAGTGCACTTGACGGGGTGTCCGGCTCCAGCAAGCTTCTGGGATACGATGGTGCAGCGTGTGGTAAGCATGAATGAGGCGCTGGAGGGCGAGCTTGCAAACAATGCAGATACGGCGATCTCAGAGGACAGCGCGCCGACTTCCACCCTTACCCTTTCGCCCTCTTCCTCATCATCGTCGACGTCCGCCAAACTACCGCGCGCGGGCCATTTCTTCAGCACTCTCTCAACACGGCAGTTATACCGCTTCCTCATGGTACTGAAGCTGGTAAAATGGGATGGCAATCCAACGGTTCTGCATCAGCTGGCGGACCAGACACTGCGCAACGTCGCCTTTGAGTTGGAGGCCGCGAATTTCGACCGACAGGCGAGCAGTGACAGTGGGAGCGAGAGGAGGGCGGAGGCGAAACCCACTATCAGGCCATTTTCCATGGTCGATGCAACAACGGTACGTCGGGGTATGTCACAGCAAAAACCCACGAAGCTTCCCAAGTCAGTGGTTGCGCGCCGCATCCGTCAGGTGGCAGATCTACAGCCACACGAGTTTATCGAGCTGCTTCGCCTTGCTGGTGAGCTGGGTGTGCCGTTTAGTGTCTCTGCGACCCGCATGGTGGACGAGCTCCTCATTCCACTGGTGCCGCACCTCAACGCTAAGCAGCTCATCCTTCTCCTCCAGGTCGTGCGTCACACTCGAAGTCAATCGGCCGCGCTTCTGCAGGCGGTGATAGACCGCCTCGTCGAGCGTGGCCCCGCCAGTGCTTACGCCCTTCCACTATCGAAAGGGGCCTTGAAGACTGCCGCGAAGGCGCCGCCCGTATTTCAGAGTGTGCACATGGACGACTTTGTGGAGCTCTTCACGACAATATGCGAGGCCCAGCACACACTCGTGCGGGCCGCAGAAGTGGCCGCGATGGGCAACATCCTTTACACCCTCAGCAGGCGCTACGAAGAGACCTCACTCCCGGGGCAGCGCATTCGCGAAGTGATGAATCTCCTCTGTGCACAGATGGACCGGCTTCTGCAGCTGCAAGTGGCGTCCAGCTCGACGTCAGACCGGCTGCTGGAGTGCACCATGCTCCTGCGCATGCGAGCCAACAAGGTGCAGTACCCGGCTGTGCAGGAGCTGCTCGCCTCCAGGGCAGTGGCAGTGGATCAAGAGGAGCGGCGTCTCGATGCCCGCCGAGAGAGGGCCATGAAGCGGGCTGACGACCTCGCAGCAGGAGGCGCGGAGGAAGGAGCAAAGTCCGCTCAGCACGGCGTATCGACGAGGTGGGAGCTGCTGAGCGACGAGGATTTTCCGCAGGTGGCGAAGTCTTCGCTTTCCGTGTACAGCGAGCTTGTGTACATGTTCGAGCGCATGGTCACCGTGAAGGCGGTGCTGACAGCGAAGGACTTTGAGCTGTTTGCACTCAATATAAAGAAGGTGGGACTCTACAGCATCTTACAAGGGGCCCAGCTCTTCCAGCAAGGCCACCTCGAGGCGAGTGTTTCCTACACTACCCCTGCTTCCCAAGCAGCCGCGCAGGAACTTTCGCGGAGTATGCCGGCGTGGATCGAGAAGACAGTCACAAGTGCTGTGCTCGCCAAGCTGTCAAACAGCTGCATCTCTTCATCGGACGCAGACAATGATGTCCTGAAGGTCCTGGGCCACGTGCACTGTGATGCGGCCAAGGTGGACACTGTGATTGGAATGATGGCGAAGTCTCCGCTGCGCAGGCTACAACGCCAGCGACCAGTTTGGTTGTACATTGCAGAGCTGGCGCGTCGCTTTGGCTCCGAGGAGACGAAGAAAGCTATGTTGGCGTACTTGAAGAAGACGCCGAACTGAGTCCCATGGGAGGGTCTAGCTAGCGACTCTGTGGAGGATGGAAGGTGGCTACTTCGGGGAATGTCCTCACTCGCGTGCGCATTGGGCACACCCTTCCGGCGGACATGCAGGAAAGGGGTAGGTGAGGCGTTGATGTGGTTGAAGGGTGCGTGATGCGCGTGGCGGGGTGGGATGGACGAGTGACTGTCGGCGATGTGGTTATTTGTAGCTCGTGGCGTCAGCGCATCAGTGCAGGAGTGCGCCTGGGAATAAGCTGGAAAGAGAAGGGGGAGGGGGTACAAGAGGTAGGCAGCGCTGGGCGCTTACCCCATGCACAAAGTAGAGAAGGGGAGGGAGGAGAAAGAGAACAGGCGAAGCGCACCTCTCGTTATTTTTTGCGGCTGTGGCTTTGCACGTTTTGCCTTTGCGCAGCTGAAGTAAAGAAGGAACCCCATGCCGTTGCCCAACGGATGCGTAGCGTGGTCAAGTGTATCTCCGCTGCGTGTCGCCGCTGCAACTGCTTGCTCTCTCTCTCTGTGGCCCACTATACCCAGTCCTACTCCCATCCACACGATTTCTCTTTGGTGACGTTGTCTTGAGCGAGCTTACCCACTTTCACCATATTTGTGTGCTTCATCCACACCCACTCTCTCTCTCTCTACAGAGATGAGACGGCTTTCAACGGCACCGGTGCTGCGGGCTTTCACGACACCGTCGCCTGGAGTCTGCGCATTCTTTTATGGGTCGGGTGGCGGCGCCTCCCATTGCCAGACGCGGTGGGCTGGTACGCAGCGACGCGTTGTCCGGCCCACCGAAGAGGGTGTCGCAGACCTGATGGAGGATGACGACGAAGAGCTTTCTCATATCAGCAGTGTCCACGTCGCGTCCGTCGCCACCCCAACACCGCTGACTGCCATCTCGGAGTCGGCGTCGCTCTACCGGAGGGTTGTCGCAACGACCTCCGACGACAAAGCAAAGCGGGGAGTGAAAAGACGCTACGGCGATGAGACCGATGCCGGCGATGCAAACACCACCCACAGTGTCGCGGCTACAAAAATGACTCAAGGCACATTCGAGGCGGAGGCGCTCGCGGTGGGAGCAGCAGGCGATGGCGATGATGCGGTCAATGAGGGCACGAAAAAGGACGAGGCGTACATCCTTCAACAACAGCAGCACTATTACGAGCTTCCCGTGGAGCTGCTCACCGATATCGCAGCCGCCTACCTGCGCTCCACAGAGAACATCGCCCTCGTGTCACTGCAGGAAGAGCACATCTTGTTTCCCGTGCTGCTGGACCGCCTGCAAGAATTCCACGTGTCACAGCTGCTGGATATTGTCGACTGCCATTGGAGTCGATCTACCATGCTTCGCTATGGTACTCAGTACAAGGATGCGGTGCGTGATCGCATTGCTCAACTCGCCACTGCCGCCGCGAAGCAGTTGGAGGCGAAGAAGAGGCAGCAAGAGCAGCAGTCGTCTTCCGGCAGTGCGGGGTGGGCACCCGCCGCTGATGGCACATTTGGTGCAGCACAACAAGGCAAAGATCATAGCCACGAGACTACAGGTGCTGGCGAGGCGGGCGAGAAGGACGCGCTGTCTTCGTGACTGAGAAGCAGGCAGCTGATGCGCAGCGCTCCGCCGACGCTATTCTGATGCACGCCGAGGAGGAGATCACGTCCGCGACGGTGTACCGCGCCTTGGTAGTCATGGGCATCAGTGCGGGGCACCGTAAGCGTGACTTGGCCTTTTTTCAGTTGCTCGGCAACTACTTTGCTTTCTTTATCAACGACTATCGTGACCCGCACGATCTGGTGCGCGTACTGACGGCGATGGCACGCGCCAAGATCGTGCCATCGCCGACGTTTCTTAGCATGATTGCGCGCCGTATGCCGGTGCTGCACAAGCGCGTCCCACTGGAGCCGCTGCCGGCATATCGTGCACTGTCGAACTTCGCACGGATGGGGCACACTTCCATGAACACGTTCCGCTTCCTTGCTGACTGCATGTATGCCCACGTGGAAAAGCACATCATCGAGGAGAAGAAGCAGCTCCGCACGATGGAAGCAGCAGCGAAAAAACTAGCAGCTTCGACGGAGGAGTCGGATACGAAGGCGGCTTCATCTACCACCTCAGCTGCCGCATCCTACATAGATCATTCGCAGAGCTACAGCCCAGAGGTGCTGGAAAAGGAGCGGTTGCGTCGCATGTGTGGACTGAAGCCATCTATGTTCACAAGGTGGCTTGCAATCCTTGCTCGCTTCAACGCCCCGCATCAGCAGTACCTGCGCCCCCTCGTCAAGCCAATCATCTTACCGATGCTGCCTTACTTCCCGCCACCAAGCTTCACTCGACTGGTGAGCGCAACGCGTATGTTCAGGTCAACCGATAGCATTCTTGTGAATGCGCTGGTGGAGCGGGTGTGCGATGTGCTCGCACCAGCCGGCAAGCTGACACGCACAGATGTGATGGAGGTGCTGTGGCTCATATCTCAGGATGACACTCCTGTTCCTGCCCAACTGGATCGCGTCCTCCGGATCTGCAAGGACTATCTTGGGAGCTCAACCAGCGCCTCCACAGCAGAAGAAGTTGCCCGGAACAACACCGACCTGAGTGCAAAGCCGCGACCACGAGGGATAGTCACGGTTGTGCCGCGTCCAAGAGATATGTGTAACGTGGTGAAGCTGATCGGCTCTTTTCAGAAGAGGGACGAGATCCCGCTCGAGTCCCTCACCCCGCTGTTGGAGCTGACGGAGGACTTTGCAAAGCGCCTTGCGTATCTGATAGAGCTGGGCGTTGTGTCACTGACGCAGGTGGATGTCTTTCTGGAGCTGTGCGAGCGGCACCAAATCCCAGACATATCCGGGGCGTTGGGGCAGCTGATGCTGAAGCGACGGGATGTTGTGCTGCATGCCACGCGCCATCCCGCAGCGGCGGCAGAGGATAAGGATGACAGAGGCAGTGCTGCCAACAATGATGAAGCGGAGGAGGCGTACTACGCCCAGCTAGACATTGACGTGCGCGAGACGTTCAACAAGATTCTGTTTACCAATGACTGGAACACCCACTGCCGCTACCGACCCCTTCCTGGACCCTTGCAGGTGGACTTCCGCAACGAGCTCACAAAAGTGTCTGCCCTTGAGCTTCTTCAGGCGGTGGACCTGTTTGCCAAGGCATGCCCAGGCGCACTACGAGACGCACCACGCCTCTTTCTCACCCGCAGTCTACTAGAGAAACTCGGCAAGGAGGGTGAAGTAGTGGTAGAGGAGGAGACAAACAGCCTTGTCATTCGCCAACCTCGCGCTGAGCTTCTTACGCGCGAGGATTTGCAAACATTCACTGAACTGGTGGAGCGCACGCCGCTGGACGCAGTGCGCACCGCGCCGGTCGTGTGGACATTCATTAAAGAGAAGGCAGAGCGACTCGGCATGGTGTCTGTGGAGGAAAAGGCCACAGCCCGCCTCACCGATCTGCATTGTGTGATGCAGAGGGCAAGCGCCTAGCGAGAGGTTGTGTGCTGGCGAAAATGCCGTCCCCGCTTTGAAGTCCACTTGATGTGTTTGCGTCGTGATGGGCTCGGTGTGTCGTGTTGGCGGCTTATAACTGGAGAAAGAAAATGGTCGATCCACCGATTAAGCACAGTCGGAAAGAAGCGGGAGAGGAGTAAAGAGGGGTGCGCGCGAGCACACGTCTCTCGCTCTCTCTCTCTCGACCCCTTCCATCTCCGCCGGTTTGCAAATCGTGGCACTGGCTTGTGTGCTCACACGAGCGAGACAAGGCGCTGTCTTTACGCACGCCGACTGTATCTCGGTGCTGCACAGCGGGAGCACCGCTCGATGTGCGACGGTGAGAGGGCACCAGAAAAAGGGGACCGGGGCCGTGAACCGAGCAGCGCTGCTGCATCCACACACTCTACCTGAAGCCCATGTCCTGCTGCGTCTCTCGCTGTCTCGCGGACCGCACAGCACTACACGCTCCGAACTATACATGTGGAAGAGTAAGTCGCTATCGTCCCTTTTTACTTTCTTCTCCCATGCTTTAGGGAACGGCTCTGTAATAACGTGCGCTGGGCACGACAGCGGTCATGGATGCAGCTGGCGCTCACGATGAAACCCGTACCATCCCCTTACAGCTCGATATTGGCTATGTAGATGTGCCACGCGATGCATGCTTTTCCTGGCTGCAGCACAAGTACGCCAACATCAAGGCTGTGGTGGAGACCCCTTCCCAGACTCGAGCGGAAAGAAGCCGCGCATTGACTCGGCCCTCCTGCAGCGTCTCGAAATGATGCGATGGCCTGCGATGAACTGCGGTGGCGGGCCTTCTCCTTCCCGTCGCACCCACACCATCCTCTGAACGTGAATTACCGGCATGACCCTGGCAGGAAGGCTGGCACGCCAGCCACGGCGATCACGCTACACCGCACAAAGCAACGTTCCTCGCAGGAAGCAGAGCTAGCTGCAGACGGACAGAAAGCACCCTACACTCTCGTCATTAGCACTCGGGCAGAGAGTGATGCGAAGAGGTGCGCCATGAAGGACAAGCGAAAGGCAAGGGATAGCTCAGCGGCTGCTGTAGCAGCCACCAGCGATGTACCCGTACTGAAGGTGGAGGAGCTGTTGGACAAAGTTATCCAGGAGGAGAAGCACGTGCACTGGTGCCGTCTTCTAGGCGAAGAAAATGTCGGCCACGAGGCTCCTGGCACGTCCACCTGGGCAGCCCGGAGGATCGCACGCAGCTGGAGACCACTCCTGGGCGGCTACGTGAGCGCGCCGGGCAGCGTTGATCAGGCGCGCTTCTTAATCTTTCCGCAGTCCGGACACCCCACGGTGGACACACGTGACCCCAATGCGTTCTTCAATGCGCCTGGCAAGTCGCTTGACAGCCCACAGAGTGTGCCGTATTACGTACGCGGCAGCGCGAGCTGGAAGGTTGAGGAAAGCAACCCAGCTGCAGGTGCTGCAGCACCAGCCCGCGCAACTCGTGATGAGCTGAGCGATGCATCAGCGACGAGGGGAGGCCTGCACCATAGCCTCACCTATGCGCGCATCAACCCTGTGACAGCACCAGAGCAACGCAACTGGGCCGACGCGGTGGAAATCTCTACCACACATCAGTTGACCCGCACGGAGCGCCAGTATTCACCGGAAAGGGCGAAGGTGCAGCGGGTGACGCTGCTCGAGGACTCGGTCGCTATCAAGACGAGCCAAGGCAACCCACGCCACAGCATTCTTATTTCCGCAACGCGCTCCACTGTGATGCACAGCGGAGCCAAGCACCAGGGCGCGGTCTCCGCCTCCTCCTCTGCCTCAAAGAAGAGCTCCAAGAAGGGGACGGCGTCAGTCGATCCGAACGACGCATTGCTGCAGCTGCATGTCGAGGACGTCTACGACAGCAGCGTGCAGCACTTTGTGCTTCCCAGCATCTGGCAGCGCTGGATGGGGCCTGGTGCAGCCGCAGCCTTCACAAACAAATCTGAGCACGTGACTGACTCGTATTCACTCGACAATGTGTGGCGTGTTCTCTACCGCATGCGCTGGTCAGGCGGGCCGGGAGTGGAACTGTGTCAGGCCGGTGGCGGCACGGACGGCGCAGACTCAGCGAAGTCACTCTCCGCGCACACGTCGTACCTGACTATCTTTGGCAAATTATGGTCCGAGTCGTGGGTGCAGGTGCCACTGTCCTCGCGGTGGACGCTGACGCTGCGCAACCAGTCCTCCGTGGTCATGCCACTGGAGTGGAATGCTGTTGTGGCCCCACCAACGGCATCCAATGGAGGTACAGATGCGGAGCCAGCGGACGCTGCTCCACTTGCAGCCGAGGGAACCGGCTCTTGGGTGGGCCGAGTTTGTATGCACCCGTACTTCTGGGCGACTCAGGGGCCTCGGTGGGACGCAGCGCTCGTACGCGGCTTTAGCAACGACTACAACGGTCTCCATCACGCACGGCGGTGGTACTCGATTCTCTCAGCGGAGCTAGAATTGAAGAGAGGGAAGCAGGGGGGCAGCAGAGCACGCGACAAGAGGAGCCACAGCGCTGCGCCACCGTCACCGCAGAAGAACAGCAGCACAGGTGGTGAAAGAGAGAATGAGACGACGATGCCTGGCGGAAACACGAAAGACTCAACACTAGTAGCTGGGGACCGGTGGAAGGGCACCTCGCTGACGGCCTTTGCCAACGCCTGCATGGTCGACAACGTGCGCGACTACCCGCGCGCCTCCGTTGGCTTCTCGTTTGTCTCGCACATACCGCGCCTCTCCATTACTCCTTTCAACGAAATTGTCCCTCGAAAGTTCGAGTGCTGCTTGAGCTGGTTTGCCGCCTTCAAGCCCGTCACAGGCGACGGAGCTAGCGGCAAAGGGGGGAAAGGGAACGCCGGGTTCGGGTTGGAGCTGCAGAGCGGCTTATCACAAGCGGGGCTCTCTGCCGCTTCGTCAACAAGGACAGCTGACGGCATGCCGCTCCTGCGTGTGTCACCAGTGGAGACATTTCAGCACGTGAAGTGCGGACTGACTTGGCTCTTCGACGACTAAGGACGACGCAAAAGGCAGTAAAAGAACGCGAGTGGCAACACCGGGGTGCGTGGGGCGTTGAAGTTGTGCGCCTCCTTAGTGGCTATCACTTTTTTTTTATAGGGAAAGAGATCGTAACGAGACTGATGAGAGCACACAGAGAACGGAAGTGGGGTGACGCGCATACGCATGAGGCTCCTGGAAGTCCACCAGCATAGCTTGTTCTTTTCATCCTGTCGCTGTAAGAAGGAGGGGAGAGAGGCGCCGCTCGCGTGAGGCAGCAGCATTACGGTGCGGTAGAGCTCACAGAAAACGCCTCGTCGCACTATGCACAGTCTTGTCCAGTTCTTCCTCCTGAACGTTTCGCACCTTTGCTCGTTGCCTTTGCGCTTCTTCTGCGCTTCTCTCTATTTCTCGCTGTCATCCGCTCCGCATGCGGTGCGCTTCAGGCGGCTTTTGCTGCTGTTGCACACCTCAAAGCAGCACGACTTCAGTCATGGGGAGACATGCCCCTTTCTGAGAACGCGTCGCTGGAGCAGCACCGGCCTCAAGAACAGTGCAGCACCAATAACAAGAAGCGGAGGAGGAAGAATGCCCCCTTATTGACGTCCGCACCGACGACTACACAGCCGCAGCAGCTGTTTTCCCTCCTCC
Source organism: Leishmania lainsoni (assembly GCA_003664395.1). Classification (NCBI taxonomy): domain Eukaryota; phylum Euglenozoa; class Kinetoplastea; order Trypanosomatida; family Trypanosomatidae; genus Leishmania; species Leishmania lainsoni. Next base: position 707,048 of record RAIA01000127.1, read on the forward strand.
CCCACATGGCGAACGCCCCACAGCCCCGTTGCACTACCGCGAGAAATGCGGAGAAGGCCGTGCGCGCGAAGATCAAAGGCAAAAAATGGAACCCCAACGCCGTGACGACTCCCTTCAATCACCGCGCGCGCTTCACGAAGCTGAAGCGCGGCATCCACGTACAGCGGCGGTGGGCGCTGGAGTTCTTGCCGGTACCAGCGCCGCAAATGTGCGCTGGTATAGCTGCGCAAGCAGAGCGCTTCAAAGCTTCTCCAGCTTCCCTCAGCTCCTTATCATCGACAGATGTATGGACCAACGACGGAGTGAACGACGGTGACGCATGTGCTGACGTGGGGATACGCAAGGTGTGTTGTGACCCCCAGGCAACCGTCGAGCGGACCGTAGCGGCCATGAACTCACTCTACGCAAGGCTGGACGCAGCCATGAAGAGTCACCGATACAGGCAGGCAGGGAAGCTGAAAAGGTGTATTCGCGCTCACCAGCTGCGGCTGCGGCGCGAGTTGCCGGCTCGTGCGCTACAAAGTCTCTTGAGGGGAGATGCAGACAGAAGTAGTCAAGCTCTATCTGACACAGCTGGTGCCGCTATGCCGCAGATGCATACAATGGTTTCTTCCAGTGACGCTGCGCTGTTGTCCCCGTACCGAAGCTTTTACCCTCCCTCAACGTGGCTGGGTGTGGGCCGACACCCGCACAGCGCGTGGGTGGATCAGCGCACCGGCCGGTACCCACAGATGTGCACCGAAGAGATCCTTCAAGCGGTAGTGCGTCACTTCATGAATGGCGACGGAGCAGACCGCGACACCTTGCCCGACCCCTACAAGGCATTGATCTCTGCTCCGTCTTCGCTGCCACCCAGTGCGACGCTTTCGCGGTCACAACGTGCGATGAAGTCTTCACTCTTCGCCGCAGCCTACTGTACTAACGTGCTTACTGACATGCTTGACGACCTCTGCTTCACGCTGCTGCAGGGCCTCTACAAGGAGCAACACGACTTGAGGCAGAAGAAGCCGCTGCAGTTCAAGGCGCGGCAGCGATACGTTGTGGGCTTTCAGGAAGTGCTGAAGTGTCTAAAGGCGGGGCGCGTGCGGCTCGTTCTGCTGGCGACGGATGTTGAAGCAGTCGAGGTTTCTGTCTCCGCGCCGCCACCACCACCTTCTCAGCCTTCAGTCAGCGTGTCTGGTGAGCATTGTGTGCCTTCGTCTTCTTCACGTCCGGCAAAGAAGTTAGCACGGAAGAAGGCCTTCCAGACACTGCACGAAGCTGTTCAACTTGTGCAGGAGCTTTGCGGAGTTGCCGGTCATGCACACGTAACACCGTTTCCCGCCTCAGTGGCAACAGCGCTCGAGCACCACCACTCTGCGTGTCCTGCATGTCGCGCCAGCGACTGTCTTACGCGCTGCACGCGAAGGGCAGCAAGATAGGCTGTGTAGCGGTGCTGCAAGCTGAAAAAAATCGAGAGGCTCTCAAGGCGGTGATGTGCTATGCGCGGTACCTGACGGATGCCTACACCACAGAGCTCGAGGCAACGATGGCAACCGAGAAGCAGGAAGTGTAGCAGTGAAGGTGGAGGAGCGGTGCGCTTCTCTCGCACAAAATGAGCAACCGAACGCTGCGGACAATGGCCAGTGTTTGGCTTGTTTGTGGAAGAGGTAGGGGAGAGGGGCGAAGTGGGGGCAGACCTTCCACGCCTCTCTGCTCACGCTAAACAATGTCGTTACCGGGTAATGGGGGCCACAGTGATGGGCGGCCCAGTTAGAAACGACGAGGATTTGGCTTTTACTGAGACCTCTCGAGGTCCCTTTGGAGTACTTGGCGACTGGGACGTCCATTCCTGGCGCAGGAGCGATCCTTCTCTGTTTCTCACCCTTTTTTGTGTCTCTCGGAAATCTTCGCCTCTTGTTTGTCCCAACCCCCAACCCCCCCCCTCACTGTTGGCTCCCACACATGTATAGGCAGCTGTACGGTGTTAGAAGATTGGTAAGAAGACCACCCGTGTCTCCCACCTCTCACACCTCTCAGAGCATCGGCCTCATGGTCTCGGAGGCATCTGCGCCGCCTTCTCTGTTATCGGAGAGTGCGGAGAAGCACTGCGCTGCTGATATCTACGCCCTCCATCATCGTCTCAGTCAATGTGTGAAACAAGTCGAAATACTCATGTCATCCTCCGCAGGAAGTTGTGCTGCATCCCATTACCAAGGCAACCGCGCCAGCACGTCTTGCATTCGGCGCCTCGGAGAGCTTCTTCGCGAAGCCAGACGGCTTGAGCAGCGTGTCGCCGAGGCGGCATTCAATATGACTGGTAACGCGCAAGAGACGTCGGAGCCAGTAGACGACAGTATGGACGCCCCCCTGCGCGCGTACTACCGCCAACAGCTGCAGGCGCGCTTCACTCACCTTCAGCACGATGCCAGCGCTGCGCAGCGGCTTCTAATGCAGTATCTCTCACAAGCCCCTACGCTTCTGCATTTCCCTGTCAGCTGCGTAGGCACTGCGCCTCGCATCCTCGAGCGCGGCTTAACCGCTGCCACTTATGTCTCCTTCGATAGCGTGTGTCGCATCTATTTGGATGTTGTTCCGCCCCATGGGGCGTACATCCCGCCGGCTGCAGTTCACTTCATCGAAGGCGCTTCTCCCGCTGCGACTGGTGCGCAGGACGTGTCACCGGGACTGGAGAGCGTAGGCCAACCGAAAGAAACCCCCGATGACAAGGAGCGGGGGCCAAGCGCTGCAGCATCCTTTGCGGCACATCCGCTCGGCACGCCCACTACTGCCGGCGCCGCCATCACCCCGGAGGACTGCATCATGAAGGATATTCAGCAGGCCATTCACCAGATGAAAGACGGCGCCCTGCAGATGAGTGCGCTGATGGAGCAAGAGAAGTCGCAGCTGAAGTCTGCCGCCGACCTTCTGTTGGTCGGCGTAGCCAAGGGTCAGGCAAACATGCACGAACTCGATCGCGTCTCCTACGTGGCCGAGGGGACGCGTGTTCCGTGGATGCTAAAATGCGTGCCGGGCATGGCTATTCTTTGGCGCACAGTGCTGCAACCGATGTGGGCCTTTCTCAAGCAAACGTTAATGATGGCGTCCATTATCGCGGTGACCGGCGGCGTATTGCTGCTTATTAGCGTCGTTCCGAAGCCGACAGTTTATCGTGGACAGCAGAGCCACGCTCACGACAGTCCTGCATCTTCTCTCCAAAGCACAGCCGCACTGCCTTTCCATGAGTTACCTGCCTCGCTGCCAGCATTGTATGGGAAAGGGGAGCCCGTTGCGAGCGAGTTGCCAGTCCTAGCAGAGGCTGTGGAAGAGGTGTCGACGTTGCCGCCTCATACAGAGAGTCCCCCTGCTGAGCTGTTGGAGGACTTGTGAGGCTCAAATGCGTCAAGAAACACGCTGTTGGTGTTGGGCTGGGTGGCGGTGTTGACGTGCACACATGGACAGACGCATACGAGAGACGAAGAGAGAGTCGATAACGCACCTTTCCACGGCAGCGTAGGCCAACCACAATATTTTAAAAAAACGTCCCTGCAGTATCGAATGCGGTCTTTGTCACCCCCATTGGGCAACGATGAAGAAGGATCGCGTGATGCCTCCGTTGCCGTCTGCTGTGAACCCTCAGCCACATGAGAGGAGGGACAAACGTGCAGTTTCCCCCGACGCACTTCACTCTCCTTCCATCTCTCCCACCCCATTCGTTTCCTCCGCTGACCCACCCTACCTCTTCTCGTTGACGAGCAAAGCAGTGCTCCTTTTAAAGGAGAAAGACAAATAGAAAGCTCTTCACATTGTTGCTCTCATTACCCCATCTCCCTCCCGCTCCTCTCTCTCGTATCTGCCGGCTCCAGCTTTTCTGCATCTCTGCGTGCACATGCGTCTCTCTGAGCTGTCTCTGCTTCCCTTCTTCCCTCCCCGCTTCTTCAATCGAGCGACTTAAAAGAGAGCCGCATGGCTCACTCACACACCAGTCTCCACGCCATGGAGTCTCTCTACGCCAAGTTGGTCTCCCTCGACTTGGGAGCGCTGACGCGGACGCAGAAGTATGGAGCCGAGGCCGCGTTTTTAGGTATCATCTTTGCGGGCTTTGGAGTGTACAATCGCGTCGTCATCCCTGCCATCGCGGCAGTGGTAAAGGGGCGCATCCCGGTGCGCGTGATGCCACTAGAGAAGTTGTCGATGAAGGACAAGTTGTACATTGGTTTTGCCAAGGTGGTGACAGCTCTCTTCGTGTACCACATGTACCTGTTCATCCGCAACACAGAGGTGAGCCGCATGTCCGTCAACTTCCTGGACCGCCCTGCTGTGGTGCGGTCGCTGTTGTGGCTGCCGGTGCACCTGCCGGCACTCTTCATTCTCTATGATTTTTTCTACACTCTGTTTCACTGGGCCCTGCACTGGCCCCTCATCTACCCCCTCATCCACAAACATCACCACCGGCAGATGTCCCCCTTCCGTGGCAACAGCGATGCCATTAACGACAACCCTGTCGAGTACGTCTCCGGAGAGTATCTTCACCTACTGGCGCTCTACCTGTTGACACGTATGGCCCCGGTAGGCCAGGTGCACGCACTGACAGCCGTCCTCTTCATTTCATTGGCGGCACCCTCGCCAGCCTGAACCATACCCGCTTAGACCTCCACATTCCATACATCTTCAACGTGAATGCACACGACTACCACCACCGACAGCCGCGCGTGAACTTTGGCCAGTATATCATGCTTTGGGACTGGGTGTTCGGCACCTTCCAGGCTGAAGGACTGCCCTCGGAGATGTTGGCGAGGAACTGCAAGAAGGAAGTGTGAAAAAGAGGCAGAGGGGAGATCGATGGCAGCTGTGTGTGTGTGTGTGTGGCGGTTGATGAGGAGAGGAGTTCGACGGCTCTCTTAGGCTGTACAGGTGCGCGCACGTACGAAGCAGCGGAGGGGCTGAGCATCGGGCCGATATATATGTGCACTGCGTATCCTCCCAGTCCCCCCTCCCTGTGCCTCTCTGGCCTTTCTTCTTGGGTGAGTGGGCGATGGCATACACACCACAGCACGGGTCCGTAGATCCGCAGAGACACATAAAAAAGAGGAAAAGCACCTTGCTAAGTCCAGACGCACGCGAGTGCTCACGCCTTCTCTGCTTCTTTCCTCACCACCCAGATGTGAGGCACACGCCGAGTACGTGGGTGGGTAGATGTCGGGGGTGGACTGCAGATGTGCGTGCAGATTGAGTAGAGGGCACGAAAAGCTTCAACAACAACCGGGAAACGACAGAAAAGTGCTCCAGTGCTCTTGCCGGTATACGAGCAAGCGATGAGCGCTGGAATAGATGAGGAGCGTAACGCGATCGCTCTTCGTGTGCCACCACCTCTTGCGGGATCGGGCCGGATATGTCGTTTGTTTTGTTTGTTTTGCTTCGCTGCCCCCATTCTCTTCTGCCTGACGGTCACCATAGGTGGTGTGGCATTCTCGGTAAGAGACAACACGGAGGCGCACATGACTGAGATGGCTAGGAACCATGCGCCCAACCCCCTCTTGTGCAATGGGGGGAGGGCATTGGAGAAGAGGCGTGGTTACGTCCTCTCGGGTACTCGCCAGGTACTCCAGGCATGCAGTAGCTCCTGATAGGGGACACACATGACGTTCTTGTGTGCTTTCCTTCTCTTCTCCATTTCTTTCGCTTTTGCTCCCCTCCCCCCTCTCTACTGTCTGCATGCCACGCTGAGGTCCCCGCTCACCCCCACGCAGCCGCCCCTGACGTGTCCACCCTTTTGTTTCTACTGCGACCAATCAATCGCGTTTGTTCTACACATCGGCACGTTTGCCCCCCCCCTGGCTCACTGTCCGCTTCACAGTCTCGCACGACGCCCTCCCTCCCCCCCCCACACACACACACAAGCCGCACCTCGACACGCACACTCGGCCATTGCGCCTCTTTTTTATTTCGTTCTCTCGCCGCGACACAATCATGAGGGTGCCGTTAGGGAAGAGTGAGCAAGACCTTTGCCAGCGGGAGGATGAGCAGCAGCAGCAGCAGCAGCGCGAGACTCACCCGGGCGACGATTCCGCCTTTCCGAGACCACAGTTGATGCAGGACAACGATGATAATCTCAAGGAGGACAACTATGGAAGCCGCCTACGCATCAACTTGGCTGACATCGACCAGGACCCGTTTGGCATGTCGGAGGTACTTTTGGATGGAGACCGGCTTCACCGCAAGAGCAATGACACATGTGAGAGTGATCACCGAAAAGATGTGTTGGAAAGTGAGGAGGAAGGTGGCGAAGCTGGACAGCATCCGCCAAAGCGACCTGGGACGCTGCGCAAGGCGATCCACGTGTTGCGCTTCTACTTTAACGTGATCGTTCCATTTGGCGGCTTCCTCGCCACCACCTTCAACCTTGCCTCGGCCACTCTCGGTGCCGGCATCATTTCCATCCCCTCCGGCTTCAACCTGAGCGGGGTGATCATGTCCTGCGTCTACCTCATCCTGGCTGGGGCCGGTACGATCTACTCTATGAATCTGCTGGCGAAGGTAATGATCAAAACCGGACTTCGGAGCTATGCCCAGTCGGCGCGTATGCTGCTCGGCCGCGGCGCCGACTACTTCCTAGCAGTACTCATCATCATCCAGTGCTTTGGCGGGTCTGTCGCGTACATTATCGCAACGAGCACGCTTCTGACCCCCATTTTGAAAGCCCCCAGTGCGCCTGCATTCTTCAAAACGAAGCAGGGCAACCGTGTCATTACATCGGTGGTGTGGCTGATCATCATGCTGCCGCTTGTGTTTCCGAAGAAAGTGAACTCTTTGCGCTACGTGTCCACCTTTGGGGTGCTCTTCATTGTGTACTTTGTGACATGCGTAATTGGCCACTCCGCCACGAACGGGCTGCACGACCCGTCGATTCGCAGTGAAGTGCGCCTCATGCGCACGGGCAACGAGGCGCTGGAGGGCCTCGGCGTGTTTCTCTTCAGTCTGATGGTGCAACTCAACGCCTACGATATCTTTTTCGAGATGAAGCACAAGACGGTGTTCCACTTTACCCTCTACACAGCCATCGCCACTGGGCTGTGCATGCTGCTCTACGTTCTCGCTGGCGTCTTTGGCTACTTGGACTTTGGCTCCAAGGTGCGAGACTCGGTGCTGTCCCTGTACGACCCCATCAAGGAGCCCTACATGGCGGTGGGCTACATTGGCATCGTCGTCAAGATCTGCGTTGCCTTTGCCCTCCACATGATCCCATTCCGTGATGCCCTCTACCATTTCTGTCGCTGGACGCCGGAGGAGGTGCCGTACTGGAAGCACTGTCTCATCATGGCGATCCCAGCGACGGCGGCGCTGCTTTGCGGCCTCTTCATCCCCACTATTAACTCCGTCCTGGGGCTTCTGGGCTCCTTCTGCGGCGGCATTATCGGCATGATCATGCCAGCGCTGTTCTACATGTACGCTGGCCACTTCACCTTGCGCGAAGTGGGCCTACTGAACTACGTGGCTACGTATCTTTTGCTCGTCGGGGGTGTCGTTTCCGTGGTTTTCGGCACTGTCACCACCATCTACAGCACCACCCGGAGCTCATTCGCCCTATAAGTAACGTGCATGGGGGAGAGAGAGGTGAAGGAGCAAATGTGGTAATCACTTTGGTAGTTTGCCTCTCTTCCCTCCCCTATCGGCCCGTGCTGACTACTTCAAAGTGTGCGTCTGTCTCCCTCCCTCCCCATCCGCATCTGCGCCAGTAAAGGCTGTACGTCATTCTTGCAAATGCGAGCGAATAGTCGCGCACTAAGCCCCTCTTGTCAAGCAATCTCGATGGCCCGCGGGAGATGTGGAGGAGTGAAAGTTGCAAAAACAAGAGGCAGACCAGCGTTCATGGCCAGCGGGGGAGTCCCCCCTCTCCCTTTCTCGCTAGACCTACCAACACAGCGGTACCCCAGTGGACTCGGTTTAGTAATCCCAGTCCGAGCCGAGACTTCTTTCGCTTTTCCTCGTTTGTCTGTGATTGGCGTTTCGCCAGTGATCTCTGTCTTTTTTCCATTTCTGACGGCGCGCGCCCACGCTCTCTGCCATTTGGTCTGACGCTGGTTGATGCTCACGCCGATGTACCTCTGCAGCTGAACTGTGCGTCTGTGCTTGTCAAGCACGCGGGCCGACCGCGTTTTTTTTGGGGGGGGCCACCTCTCCTTTGATGTTGCCGCCGTTTCTCTCTTTTTTCTTCTGGTTCTTTGTTGGATGGTGGGGGATAGGCGCTGTGGACACTGACTACAGTGTTTTCTCCCTTCTGCAATCGCCCTCGCCCTCTTCCGAACAGCAAGACCGCTGTGGTTCAATGTGGCGCCTCCTTACCCTTTACTACGGTGCCACCAGGCACACGACCACAGTGACCGCGTCTTGCCTGAAACGAAGCGCACGACTCAATTTTGTGTCATTCTTTCCTTCTTTTCGTTCCCCCCTCCCCCTCGTCCTTTCCTGTGAAATTGACCGAGCCTGTGCTACGGTAGGCAGTCGAAGGTGTTGTGTGCATCGGCGAAGATATCATCTTAGGTAGGGAAAGGGCGACTGTGTCTTCCCTTTCCACGGGTGTTTTGCATGCGTGTACCACAGACCTGGTTAGAAAGCCCAACCACGTGTGCATCCCTTAACTGCTGTATATGATATCCATGGCGGGAGTGTATAACAGAGGCACTCCTAAAGCAATCAAAGTGCAAGTCAAACCTATCAATGTGTGTGGTGTCCCTCGCCTCATGTATGGACCTTCGGCGTGCGCGAGCGAGAAATACCGCAGGGACGTCCTCTCCCCCTTCCCCGCCCCCGCATCACGTGGCCTTGTTTCTCTTTATGTAGGACACGAGTGCCGTTGGCGGCCTTGCGAGCGGCGCTTGACCGGCTCTGCTCATGGGAGTAGCACCCCCACTGCGTGGACAACAGTGGAGCTGGCGTAGTCGACCCTCTTCATCCTTTGGCTCTTCCTCCCTCGCTTATATCCCTTTTCTACGGCTTCTACGATCAAACGTACGCGCAAACAGGCAAACAGCGGCGCTTTAAACTTCTCCTCTTTCACACTGACGTTTTTTCTTTTGCCCCTCTGCGTGTTGTTGTTGTTGTTGTTGTTTTCCACTCCACCTATTGCGAGCACATCACGATTTATATACACACCGCTCTACAGCGAGATCCGTTTGGTGTGTGACTCGCTCCTCTCTTTCGATTTGACGCCATCCAGTGCGCGCGACTCATACGCCCATCTGTTATCGCCATCGTATGCCTCTGAACTCAGGCATAGCGAAAGAGCAAGAAGGACACTTTGAGCACGGTGAGCGCCCCTGCACCTGCCCTTGTGTCTTTCGTGGGCCTCCCGCAGTGCAACATTCGCTACTGCTTAGCTCCCCTCCACACTTCTCTTCGGTGTCAGTTCTCTGCGCCTTTGTGTGGATGTAGACAAGGAGTCGGCTAACACTCAGGATAGCGTAAAGTATCGAACGCTGGTGTCTTGCCCTCACTCTTTCTCGGGTACTACGCATTCACAACCATTCCTAGAAGTAACACTTGTCTGAGTAAACCGGGTGTCTCTGCCCCCTCCAGCCCTCCCCACCCCACCCCCTTACCCCGTGCACTACTAAAGTGCGGAGCCATTCGAGCCACACACGCACACACCACACCAACACATCAGAAAACGAATTAGGTAACTTTTCTTTTCGCTCTTTGTCTCTTTTCAGCTCTTTCCTCCCCTCCCCCCACTCCCCTGCCCCCGCCTGATATCAAACATCACGCACGCACACACCCGCACACACACACACACACACACACACATACACGTTAACGTCACCTGAAAAGAGGCACACCCGCACCTAAACATGTCTGGCAACCGCGAATCATTGCTCAACATTCACAGGATGGATGAGGTGGAGCTACAAGGACGTCACCACAGCGATCACCATGAAGCACCTGCTGCACAACCGGTGGATGTGGAGCCAAATTGGAGGGACGTGGACGTGGTGAATGAGACCTCCAAGGGTAGGAGCCAGGCGCCCTTTTTCGACATTTCAGAAGCTCCTGCGAAGAAAACTGTAGACGACATTGACGAGGCTGCGGAGAGCCGGGATTTATTGAGCGCCAATGTGCCAGATGAAGCGAAGGGTGGGGTAACCAAACAGCGACGAAACATATTCGCTCACGCCTTCGACGCCATCATCCCGAACGGTGGCCTGCTCTCAGGCACATTCAACCTAGCGTGTGTGACGCTAGGTGCCGGCATCATGTCGATTCCGTCCGCCTTCAACACATCTGGAATAGTAATGGCGGTGGTTTACCTGATCATCATCACCAGCCTTACCGTGTATTCTATCACGCAGCTATCCATTGCCATGCAGAAGACCGGCATCTACAGCTTCGAGGGACTTGCCCGCGCTCTCTTCGGTCGTGGTGGAGACATTATTGTCGCCATACTCATGTGGATTCTCTGCTTAGGTGGGGCGATTGGTTTCGTGGTTGCCATTGGTGACATTTTCAAGCCGATCCTCGCCCACCCTACGGTGCCGCCATTTCTGCAGGAGAAGAACGGCCGGCGCTGCATCATGAGCGCCGTCTGGCTAGTATTTATGCTACCGCTGGTGCTACCTAAGAGAATTAACTCCCTCCGCTACGCCTCCGCCATTGGTGTGGTCTCCATCATTATCTTTGTCGTCTGCGTTGTCTACCACTCCATCGCGTACGGGTTCAAGGGCGGCATCCGCAAAGACCTCGTCACAGTGCGTTCCGGCAATGCAGCCGTCTCGGGACTGTCCATCTTCTGCTTTAGCTACTTGTGCCAGGTGAACGTCGGTCGCATCATCGTCGAGAATACTAACAGCACAACGCGTAAGATTACGCTTCAAGCGATCCTGAGCTGCAGCTTCTGTGGAACACTCTACTTTCTCACTGGCTTCTTCGGATACGCGGAGTTTGGACCCTCTCTGCAGGGCAACATCCTGACAAGTACAGCCCGTACCAGAGTCCCATATTCTTTGTTGTCTTTATTGGCCTTATTGTGAAGCTGTGCGCCGCCTTCTCGCTGGACATGCTCGCCTGTCGCACAGCCCTCTTTCAGGTGCTGCACTGGGACGTGGAGACGATGCCGTACTGGAAGCACACGCTGGTGAGCGTACCAATCGCCATCGCTGCTTTCGTCCTCGGCCTTGTCGTGTCCGATATCAACATCGTCTTTGGCCTCGCCGGCTCCCTCTCTGGTGGCTTCATTGGCTTTCTCCTCCCGGCGTTGTATGTCATGTACGCTGGCAACTGGAGCCTCAAGTCCGTGGGGATCTGGCACTACCTCGGCACCTACTTCCTGCTGATCTCCGGCGTCATTGCGATTGTCTTTGGCACCATTTCCACCGTGTACTTCAGCTTCTTTGTCTAAGTCTGCTCCAGTGTGTAGGCAGTCGGCACGTGTGCCACGTGTGAATCAGGTAACGTGCGAGTTGCTTCATTGCTGTGTCTTCTCCACCAGTGGTGGTTCTTTCGACTGTTGCATTGTTTTGTCTGTAGACCTCTCTGCCTCAGCGTTCTCTCTCTGCTTATCTCCTCTTTGCGTTTGTTTTACTACCGAGCACGTTCTTCTCTTGACGCCGCTGTTTACTGCGTGCCCGATTTCTGTGCGGCCACTGCCACGCTTAGAAGCTTAGTGTTCTTGCCGAGCAGCGGATTGTAGATTGTGAGTCAGCGGAGACGCGACTCAGCTCTGTTTCTCTCCCTGTCCGCCACGTCTTCCTGTTTCTTCCGAAAGGGTTTGTTTTCATTTTTCTTCCCAGTCGTCCGCGAAACGGCATTCACCGGGGAATTCGCTTCGCCCGCACCCGTCGTGCGCACGCCCTCATTGCCGGAGTGCTGGTACACTGCAGTCGCCGTGTGGAGTGAGAAGCATGAGGGATGGAAAGACGGATATGGGGCTGTGCCGAGAAGGAAAACGTGTACACGCTGGCGACTGCCGCAGATGGGACTTGTCAGACCGGTAACGTCGGCAGCCCCTCCCTCTCTCTGTACCGTGCGCACTCCCCGTGGCCACGTTGTGTAGTCGAGTGTTAGCCGTCTTTCCGGAGTGAAGCAGGCGAATGTTCGTCTGCGCTGGTTGCTCGCGGGTGCCGGGTCGGCGGCAGTCTGAGGAGAAGAAGAGGCCAGCTGCGTGTGTGCCTTTTTCTGAAGTGTGGGAGGGTCGGGGTGCGCCCGGCATACGCGTGGCCCGGCTGGACGGCCGATGGCAGGGCCCGGGCGGAGCCGCATGCACGTGTGGGTGGGTGGGTGATGGCTGTGTGCGTGTTCCCTTTTTCTTCTTGTCCATTACATTTTCTCTCTTCTGTTTTGCTTGATGTGTAGTGCTGCAACGGGCCTCTCTCTCCCCCTCTTTTCGGCTGCGTGAATAGAGAAACTGCTGCGGGGGGTACGCATGTTTGTCTGCTTTCATTGCCTAGTGTGAGCGTTCCTCCTCCCCTCCCCCTCTTTTCTACTTCTCCTTTTGCATCTTAAATCCCGGAGGGATGCCTCTTCCCCCTCTTGATAATTTCCCATCCCCTTCCCTATCAAGTAGTATGTATGGGCGGGCCTCCGATGTCTCTGCAGAGCGCAGGAGCAGGGCACATCTCGCAGGTGTGATCGCAAGGAGACGCGGGGAGAAGAGCGCACTGCCATTGTCGATCCGATTTGCGGCGCCGCTTCTTTCTTGCTGCGGCGTTGGCTCTAGGAAAGCGTCCTTCAGAGAGGATATCCAGCTTTCCATCAGCCACAAACACTCGCACTGACCCGCACGCCGCTGAGAGAGACCCTAAATCGCTACGAGAAAGTTTCCCCCATCCGCTTTGCACGCCTCTCTTGCTCTCATGGTGTAAGCGGAAAGGAAGCAAAGGAAGCGTACGCGGTCCAAGCGTGTAGTGCAAAGGATCTAAAAAAAGGCTCCATGTGATTTGAGCTCTCTGACTTGGCGTTTTCGCTTTCCTGTCGTTTCCATCTCGCCTTACTGCGTGAGTTTCTCGGTTTGACCCCGATAAAGATGCCCCCCCCTCTTCCTCCGTCTCTTTCTCGTCGATACGCTTGTCTCCTTGCTCGGCCTGCGTGTGTCTCATCATTGCGCTCTCCTTTGATGGGCTCGCTAGGTATCGACATGGTAGAGTGCGATTCTGTCGAGTCGTGGAGTCAGCAGGCTCGTTTCTCCCTCTCTATCGCCCTCGTGTTTTCTTTGGCTTGCCGGGTAGGTGACTCCTCCTCCGTGGAATATTTTCTGGTTTTCCTCTGTCTGTCTTCGTAGCGTCTCCCCCCACCCCACCCCGCTGATATGTTTCTCCCAGCCAGCCAGCATATGCAGCAGTGTTTGGTGCTCTGTCGGTGCATGCTCCGCTCTTGGAGGAAGAGCAGCAACGAGACGAAGTCTGCCACCCGTACACATCACCGAATGGAACGCCAGAGCTGCCTGCGGCACATCTACTTTTTCTTCATTTTCGTTTTTCGCCCCTCTCTGGATGGGCTGAGTTCTTTGTGGCACTCCCCGCGGTTGACCCTGCGTGACTGCGAATCTAAGGCGGCTCATTTGCCACCCACACGCACATCAATGGAGACACACTTGGTAGCAGTGATATCCGCACTGTGCAGCCCCAAACAATCGATTGCGTGGAGTGCGCTGTACAGCGAAGAACAAGAGCAGACGCCCGACCCCCCTTCTCCTTGAAGCGACAAAGCAGCGTAATGTACGGTGGCACTCATTTGTCAAACGTGCCCCTACCAGAGCGCCCTCCTGTAGGGGTTTCCTTCTTTTTCGGCCTCTCCCAGGGGCGCAGTGCAGCGGGCTAAAGGGGCCAGCGTGTCTGACTTGCATGACGCTTGTCGGCCATCAGCGTGGCAGGCCCACACGTCTTTCGGACTCCCCACAACCATTCGTTTTTCTCATTTTTTCTTTTGTTCTCGTAACGAGCGGAGACTCCCTGGTGATGCTGACCGCTTCAGAGCGTGGCATCTCAGGTTCCACTGCCCGCTTCGTTCGAGGGAAGCCAGGCAGTTCCTATTGCTGCCAATGCCGAGCTACTTTTGGTGATCACAGGTTCAGGCACCCACGGCGCAGCGAAGTCAGAGCAGTTAATTGCTACTGTTGGCAGCGCTCGGGTTCTGGCCGGATTTTGGTCAAACCGACCTACAACAGGGAGCACATTTGTATGATCCGTATGATAGGCGGAGTGTCAGCCGGACTTGAGCGTATCTCACCCCTCTTGCTGCCCACTGGTGTGGAGAGCCTGAGCCACCGAGGGGGATACACCAGGTGGCGACAGACACCATGGGAGCTGCTGTAGCGCGACCTGCGTGAGGCAGGTGGGCAGAGCTTGGGACAGAGGACGTGCTCAGGTCACTGTGTGGACAGTGCGGTAACGCGTGTCTACGGCTGCTTCGCACCACGCGATGGGCCCTGCGACAGGTTTGGAGTAAAGTGCAAGTAAACCCATGTTGAATAGCAGAATAAGCGCCTTGTTGGAAGGAATGGCACGCACAGAATCGCTTTGCGTGTAAAAGCGGATGCGCGGTGTTGTTCTTTCCACGCTGTAGTCGAAAAAGACTATGCGAGGGAGTTTGCCTGAAGGACGATGTGCCACGGCGGAACTTTGCGCCTGGGCGACCTCGCTGCGGATGTGTGCCGTAAACCCCTGCTTTCCCGGAAACACACCGCCCCCCCTCCTTTCAATGACGAAGCCGGGTCCTCCGCCGGGAGCTTTGGACAGGCAAAAAGTTGGAGAAGTTGGGTATCGATCCCAATACCTACCGCATGCTAAGCGGTCGCTCTACCATCTGAGCTACATCCCCACAACAGCACCTCTTAAAAGACCGATTCGATAAAGAAATATGGTTGGGTAGTGGATCGAACCCACGACCTCGTCGGCGGTTGACCCGGGCCGCGCCCGTTGGGCTACAAAACGAGCTCGGCGCGAACGTCCGCTGTCCGCAGCGCGCCACAGGACAAAACAGAGTGGGCCATTTGGTAGCCTCTCTGCATTTGTGAACGGCTCGTATAGCATATCTTCTCGGCTATTTAGCTAAGATCATGTTTATAAACTGTTCTTATCAGAGTAACTCCTGATACTGCCTTCGGGCAAAGGAATAGAAATTATAAGCTAAGGTTGTTTCCCTGGAGCTCCACCTTTCCAGGGGAGCAGCTTCTTTTTTCTTTTCCCCGGCGCACAGCATCTTCAGCAGAAGCTTGGGAAGCGCGCACGCCCGCGGGCGAGTGGGGAAACGAAAGCAGCTCCGGGGGGAACGGGCGTCGGGATACCCAGCGCGCTGCCCAACATAAAAAAAGAAGCCCCCCCCCCGTGAAAAGGGCCCCCCAAAGCCTGCCCGGCCGCCGGAACAAGCTCCCGCAACCACTCCGGGCAGAAGTCACGCCCCCACAGCGCACCACTGGGGCGCGAACCCCATGCCGCGCCCGCCTCGATGGCTGACCATCACCCGGCCTCGCCACCCACAGCGTTGCGCAAAGGCGCCTTACCGTGCGAAGACAGCCCCTTGCAGTCACGAGGCCTGCGGGCAGCGCCCTATTGCCGCCACGCCGCGCATGAAGCCCGAATCCAATTTCTCGCCACTGCATCCCCGTTGCATGGAACAAAAAAGCAAGACATGTACCCTTCCCCTTTCCTTTTCCCCACGCGTTGATACATCTCATTTGCAGCGCCAAAAACACCGCTTGCTGAAAAAAGCCACACCAAAACAAAATGAAGGCACCAGTAGCAAAGCAGGAGCTAAATATCCTGCCGGAGGAGGACGTTCCCCAAGAGGGCAACGTCTACGTCAATAAGCCCATCGGCCTCGATTCCTCCCATGGCAACAAGCCGTCCGCGCAGGTTTATCAAGCTGACAGCGTGGATTCTAAGAGCAAGAGCGACAGCAACCTGCGCACTATCAGCCGCCTCCTGCAAGTTATGATCCCATATGGAGGCATGGTGTCGAGCTGCTTCAGCATGGCCTCAACCACCATCGGAGCCGGCATTCTCGGTCTTCCCGCTGCTTTCCACAGTGTCGGTATCATTATGGCCACTGTCTACCTCGTACTGATCACGGCGGAAACAGTGTACTCCATGCGCCTCCTCGTTCAGGTGTCAGATAGGACAGGGCTGCACTCCTTCGAGCAGATGGCGAAGCATCTTTTGCATACCCACGCCGACATTTTTGTCGCTATCATACGTGCGCTGCACATCTTTGGTGGTGCCGTTGCCTACGTTGTGACCATCGGTGACTTCCTCAAGCCAATCCTCAGCTCCTTTGCGTCAACACCACCGTTCCTTCTCACTTTTGTGGGTCTGAAGCTCCTCACTACTGTCCTCTGGCTACTCTTTATGTTTCCGCTCGTTCTGCCGCGTAAGATCAATTCACTCCGCTACGTCTCTGCCTTCGGCATTCTCTTCATCCTGTACTTAGCATTTGTGGTCATCATCCACAGTGCTATGAACGGAATGAGCACGAGTCCTCGCCCAACAACACGGCTGATTAACAGCGGCAACACAGCCATTGAGGGCCTTGGTGTGTTTATCTTCTCCTACATGTGTCAGATCAACTGCGTGGAAGTAGCGCTTGAGATGCGGCCTCGCAATGTGCGCAGCTTCACTATTTGCGCCACTGTGAGTATGACCATCTGTGGAGTTCTATACTACATCACGGGACTTTTCGGGTACCTCGACTTTGGTGAAGTACAAGGTTCCATCCTGCTGCACTACAACCCAGTTAAACAGCCACAGGTGTTTGTGGCTTATGTTGGTGTGTTCATCAAGATCTGTGCCTCCTTTGGTTTGCTGAACAACGCCTGCCGTAGCGCTCTCTTTCCTCTCCTTGGCTGGGACCCCTACACCGTGGTGTACTGGAAATACCTCATTGGAGCCGTTTCTCTAGCTGTCCTCATACTCATGCTCGGACTGTTTGTACCGAACGTGAATATAGTATTTGGCTTCACGGGAGGCTTCTGTGGAGGTTTCGTCGGGTTCATTTTACCTGCCCTGTTTGCGATGTTCGCTGGAGGTTGGTCGCTCCGCTCCGTCGGCGTAATCAATTACTGCTGCACCTACCTTATTTTGATTGCTGGCGTGGTAGCAATTGTCTTCGGCACCGCTGCCACTATCTACAGAATCGTTATCGACTAAAGTGAAAGTGGCTACAAAGACACCACTGGTTCGATGCTTTTCTGTGTGTTTCCTATCGATAGCGGTATAGCTGACAAAGTTTTGTATAGAATGCTTTGTCTCTGGTCTGTTTGCCCACGGCTCACTGTCGTAGGCGATCTGTAAGTCTTTGTTTCTAGTGATATTTCCTTTCTATTTGGCGTATTTCTCTGTGATAACGTCGATGGCTGACTTTGGTAGAGTTTTAGTGACGCAATTCACCTGTTTCAGCCCTGCTGAGTAACCTTTGCTTTCTTCACTACGTATCTACGTATGTAGTTGTCGTTGCCATACGACGGCTTTCGAGTTCTCTAGCTTGTTTTTTTCTTTTGTAAGGGGCTGCCTCTCAACCAATTCTTGACCGATTTTCGCCCATCTAAGTCCCTAAACACTTGGGTTTTTGCTCTTGCGCTCATAGTGTTTTGTTATCAACGAAAGAAAAAGCAACCCGCGATGGGTGCACTGTGCACGTAATTGCTCTTGATGGAAAAGCAAATGTTAGCCGAGTTAACCAGCTGCAGTGCGCGGACAATTCGGTTTACACGATGCTCTTCATCTCTATCAACAGCAACGTGCCTACAATCTGCAGTGAAACTCACCTGGGCTCATTCGCCTCTATTGTATTATCACTCTCCTCTATATGTGCAACTAGACAGGGATACTATGACCTGGGTGTCCTCTGTATGCTAAATGTCTACTACAACCAGTTGTGGCATATTGCAGTACACCATCATATTGGACGGTGGGCTACTGTAGGCCACTACTTGGCAGATCTAGGTGTGACTCATATTTCACATGCTGTCGCCCCTCGTCTCACTCAAGAACTAGTCCTCTTCTTTCACCCCGCTCTATCTCTCTATCTTGGCCATGACAGTCACCGAGAAGGCTAAGCATGGAGATGAGCCTGTTCATCAATGGTGTTGCTCTCTTTATGAGTTGACGGGAACAGTAATCTCTCATAGAAGACGCTGCAGTTTACATTCCATAAAATTATGCACCCTCTGTCACCTTTAAGGTGCTGCCACCTCGCTGCTGATGTGATTGCGCCCCTGCTTAGGCACTTACTGCTGCTATACAACTCTGTGCTCTCTTTGGAATGTCATGTACTTCTCTGTAGCCAGTTGCAGGGCTGATGAGCATGCTAGGCTTTGATGGTCCGGAAACAACGGGCTGATGAAGTACTCAGAAGGGTTTCTACGAAAACTGCTTTCTTCCACATTGCCTTCTTGGCTCTACGAGCTTCTTTCTATATCCTCATTATCAGACACTCCCTTCTCTCTCCGTATTGTGCCTGCGTTTTCACTTTGGTAGCAGAAGTCTCAACTTTTGGATCATCACTTTCACTTCTACAAACAGGTATTTAGCTTCCTCTCCACTTCGCACTTCCTCTCAATGCCGAAGCCTGTCAAGAGCAAGACGACCGGTAAGCACATCGGGTATGGTAAAGTGATTCTCTTTGGCGAGCATTTTGTCGTGTACGGTGCTGAGGCGATTGTTGCTGGGATCAGGGAGTATACCGAATGTCGTTTGGAGGTGACCCCCGGCGTCCCCGGACTCCAGGTATATGACATGCGCCCTGCGATTCCCAATTACATTACGCAGAAGCGCGGCGAGCAGAAGAAGGCGCATCAGCTCGTTCTCGATCACCTGCAAGTGGACCTGTCCCGAGATGGGCTGAAGATGTTCATCGGCGGACCGCTGGTACCGAGCAGTGGCATCGGTGCCTCTGCCAGCGACGTTGTCGCCTTCTCGCGAGCCTTGAGTGAGTTATACCAGCTGAACTTGACGGAGGAACAAGTGAATCAGAGCGCTGCTGTCGGCGAGGGTGGCTACCACGGCACACCTAGTGGGGTGGATAACACGGCTGCCACGTTTGGTGGACTCATTTTGTACCGCCGCCATAGCGGCAAACCTATCATGAAGTCCATTGCATTGCAACAGTGTCTCTACCTAGTCGTTGTGGGCACCGGCATCACTGCTAGCACCACGGCTGTCCTAAGTGACGTTCGCAAGATGAAGGAGAGGCAACCAGAACAGTTCCAGCGACTATGTGACAACTACACTCACATCGTCTCTCAGGCTCGCGAGGCTTTGCAGAAGGGCGATCTCCTGCGTGTGGGTCAGCTGATGAATGCCAATCATGATTTGTGCCGCAAAATTGACGTGTCATGTCGTGAGTTGGAGTCGATTGTACAAACGTGCCGCGCCTATGGCGCTCTCGGTGCGAAACTTTCCGGCACCGGCCGTGGTGGCATCGCTGTGGCCTTGGCGGCATCAAGGGACCAGCGTGATGCTATTGTGAAAGGCCTCAAAGCGGAGTGCCCCGAAGCGAAGTTCATCTGGAAATACGTAGTGCAGCCTTCTGCTACAGCTAACTTGTAGTGTGCTTGCCCCACTGTCTGTTTTTGCCTTCGTCTTTGGGGGCTGATGACAGCGATTGTTTCGTTTTCTCAGTGGAGACGTCGCACATCGGCGCCCTCTTCTCCATCCAAAGTCACAGGCGAAGAAGAATTACTCAACCCCTTTGAGGAAGCTAGGTGTTCAAGGTGTTCTGTCACCGGCAAGGCGCGTACTTCTATCGACACGATATCTAAAGCGATTACTGGTGTGCTAAACGAGCATCTTTGCATCCTCTTCTCTTGCAATAACAGAGTGTAGACCAAACGAAAAAAAAAACAAAGTCAGTCTGCTCTACTGTTTGGGTCTCTTTTGACAGGTTCTGCGCAGATGCGTGATTGACCTTCAATCTGGCGAGGCGCAGCTGACTAGCGCTGCTCTGTCAGCATGAAACCTTAGCGATTTCCTACGCTTTCACAGTTCCCCTTTTCTCGCAGTCAACTGAAGCAGCGCCTCAGCGGCCCGTCAAACCACCCAAGAGTCAAGCGTTTCTGTGGTATGTGCCGCTGCTGTTGTCATCCTCACTTTCCACTTCACGTCTTGCTTTGCAACTTCTACCAGCGAGGCATCCCTTCGCTCGAAATAGATGCATAGACATTCACTACACCGCCCATACGGTTTACTCGACAGCCCTATTGGAGCGTACGTAGAGTAGCAACTTCTACTGGCGAGAGGGCTGCAGTAGAAGTGAGTTGCAAATCGTCTCACTGTGTTTTCTCCATTACCTTGTCATTTCCTCATTGGCCCCTTTTTAATTCTTAAAGTTTCGGCGGTCCCCATGCAGACAGCACCACCAACGCAACGGCGACGCACCTTTTCGCGCGCGAACGGTGCGGATGGCACCACCGTTCCGCACCTAGTGGCGGCCGAGGAGCGCTACCGCAAGAACCTGCAGAAGATCCAGCAGCTGAAGCAGGCACTCTGCTCTACCGTCAGTGGTACTGGCGCACCCAACATGTCCGTGCCGTCGTCTAGAGGGTGGTCATCACCCTCGTCTACGTTCTCAGTACCGGCACCTTCCGGCCCTTCCTGGATGGCGTCCTCCTTCGAGAGCCCCAACGGCGTTGTGGCCTCGCCATTACGGACAACCGGGGGCACGAGGCCTGAGCCACACCGACCGATGTGGACCTCCGCATCAGCGGCCGCATTGCGCGAGAGCCAGCAGGAGGTGGAGCACCTTGTGCGGGAGCGCAACAAACTGCAGCGACAGTGCTTGGAGTGGGCCAGTCTTGTTAGTGAGGCGCCCCATCGCGTTCTCCCGAGCGCTGGCACGGACGCGCCACTTGCATTTCACTCTGTTCTCGACACTGGTGCGTGGTCCCCGGTGCACGAAGCGGCGCTCGCAGTTGTGAAGCAGGTGGCGCGCTTTTACCCCTGCGCGGTACACGAAGTGGAGGGCAAGTCAGACGTAGTGACGGAGGACGCCAGTGTACCACCGTGTGCGAGATCCTCAGCGTTGTTCGTAGCACATGAAGGTGAGCTGAGCGCGCTACGCCTGCACGACAGCAGCAGTCCGCCGCCGACCGCGGAGGAGCTGTCAGATGCGCTCCATCGCGTGGCTAAGTTTCTACCGCGCTTAGCCTCCATGACGTCTGCCAGAGAATCTGTTGCTGCGTTAGGGCCAGACCTGTTGCACCACATCCGCGCCCTCGAGGAGGAAAAGCAAAACGACTGCCTCGCCGTGCTGTCCATTGTGGACCACCTCACTGAAGTCGCGACACGGCTGCAACGAGAGACTGTGGAGAAAGACGAGGCGCTACGTGTGATGGAGGAGACGGTGAGTGGGCTGATGGAAGAGAAGTCACAGTGGGCATGGCGTGCTCGGGCGAGCGAGGAGGCGCTGGCGGAAAGGTATGAACAACACAGCCAACGAGAGAAGGCCTGGGAGAGAGAACTGGCAGAGCTGCTACAGTCCAAACAAAATGCGGAGGCTGCCTCCGCAGCACCAATGGTACTCCCCACTCCTATCACAGTACACCTGGCAGAGGACCCCTGTGCTGCCTCGGCGAAGGAGGCCGGGGATGGACACATCGCACACCTACAGCAGGAGCTTGACAAGAAGGAAATTGTCCTTTCTACTTTGCAGGAGGAGCACCGTGCCCTTCAGGTCACGCATGCAGAGCTGCAGACCCAGCTTGGTATTATCAGGTCGACACGGCGCAAGGCCAAGGACTTGCCGCAGGCACATCCGGCCGAGACGGCCGCTTTGGCGGAGCCTCCTAGAGCTATTTTAACCGGGAAGGAGGCGATACTGCCCAGTTTACGAGAAGCCAAGGAGGAAGTTGAGGTTGAGGTGGTTAAGCACACTGCAGACGTAGCGCAGGTTCATGCGGAGCTGGAAACCACTTCTGATAAGCTGGCGGCAGCCCAATGTACTTCAGACCGAGTGGGTTCCTTTTTGCAGGTGTGTGACGGCGTCTCAGGGAGCAACTCGCCTGTGGCAGTGTCGATGGGCCCACTACGGCTCACAGGACTCAGGGAGGACGGAGCTGAAGGCGACGGCGCCAACGTGCCGCTTCAGATGGATGAACTTAGCACCCCCAGCAGACGCGAGAGGGCGGGGAGTGACGATGTGGAGGAGGCGGCAGATTCGCCGACGAAGCGTATGGACGTGCACAAATTGCAGCAGTCGCTGAAGCGCCTGAGTCGAGAGAACACGGCCCTCAAGCGCAAGCTGGAGCATCGTGGTGTTGCCCTGGCAGAGATGGAGGGCGAGCTGGAAGCTGCACAGCGATTGGTGGCGCAGCGAGATGCACAAGTGCAGGGACTCACTGCGGAACTGGAAAAAACAAGAGTAACTACTGCATGGGCTCCAGCGGGCGCGAAGGTGGCAGACGAGGACGACACCGGCGAGGAGACCGACGCGGAGACGCCGCTCCAGTTGTTGGACTTTTCAGAGCTAGAGCGATACGGGGACGAGGGGACGCTCTACCCAGATCCAGTTGACTTGTCCGAGTGGCTTCTGGGAAGCACTGAAGGTTCCTCAGCTCGATTCTCGACCTACGTGCAGCACCACCTCAGCGAAAATGAGCAGCTGCGTATCACTGCGGTCGGCCCTTTGTACCACATCGGCTTTACTCTCCTTCAGATGGAAGGGCTCGTGAAGCAGGAGGGTGGCCCATTTTGCCTCCCCATGGCCTGGTGCCGGTTTCTGCTTCAACTGCAACAAGTGTTGGACACGCAGCTGCAGGCGTCAGTGCTGAGCCCTGCGGATTCGGCCAAGTGCTTCTATGCGTTGGCGAGCAGCGCAGGCCTTTTCGGCAGCCGTGCTAATCCGCCTCCAGACCCGCTCACTGCGTACTCGCTGATCATTGCTGCCTTGTGCGTGTGCCTGCGTTCTTCAGCAGCCTCTGGTTCGATCGACAGCTTCAGCAAGTGGCACTGCTGTCAAGCAGTACTGCGCCACGTATCTCACTACGGCGTAGGCAAGGCGATGAGTCAAATGGGACGCATCATCACGGACGCAGACTCACAGGTGCCGGACGATCTGTTCGCTGCCCTGTGTGCCGAATACCCACCAGCGACTGCATTACCATTACCTGAGGAGGATGCCGGAGACGAGAGTAGGGCTGCAAGCGGCGGGACGGCGTCTGTGGCTCCGTTGTGCTCAGTTCGTCTTGCCGCACTCCTCTCAAGCGACTTTCTGAGTGACTCTCTCCCCATATCGACCTTCGCATTGTACGTTGCGGCTCTCTCTGAGATTGTCAACGTCAAAGTTGCACCTGACGAGCACCTGCTCGCCGCAAATTTGCCGACGGAAACGACGCAGTTATTTGAGGTGGCGCGGCCGCGTTTGAGCTCCACACAGGAGCATGATGTGACCCCGCTACTACTGTACGCGGCTCGACATGAATACCTTCTGTTTGGCTGGGCGCAGGAAATGGACGATGCAGTTGCCGAAGCTGAAGGTAGTGCACCCAGCGGAGATTGCCACAGTGCGGATACTGCCTTCCTTACACTTTCCTCACTTGGCGTCTCCTCGACGTGGCCGGCGTCGACGAGTGTGCCCAAGGCACCACCTCGTTTAGCTACCGTCTCTGGCAGCGCTCCGTCCCCCACCGAGGTGGAGTCGATTACGCAGCTGCTCATCTTCCTGTGCGTCGGGATATTGCCGGCTCTCGTGCTTGCCGCTTATCGCTGCCCTTCACTGGAGCGGGAGTCACATGTCATCAACGCCTTCTTTCGCACACGCCGCTTGCTCATGGCGAAGCGGACTGCACTTCTCGCCAAGAACTCGACAGAGGCATCAGCCACCTCGGAGGTGATGCCGGGTGTTTCGCTGCTGCTACCTGAGGCCCGGCTACGCAACCTGGTAAATGCTGCACTGGCCCCCATCAAGCACACGGCGTCCTGTCCAGAGCGAGCGGTGCAGGTGCCAGTGGCGGACTATAAGCGACTGCACCATGAGCTTCTGTCTCTCTACGAAACAAACGAGACGTATCACGGATACATTCGAGAGCTGCTGAACGCAGCGGAGAGGGCGTAGGCGTCATTGTGGAGGGAGAAAGTCTCAGTGGGCGCAATTTGTGTGTTTGCATGCATCGGGAGTGTAGGTGCTGCGGCTACTGGTAGGAGGGGAGGGGGTTCCTCTAACGGGGTCCTGAGCACGTGGTCTACTGCCACCCAGCCGTGCGTCGGGGCCTATCGACTTTGCCTCTGTAACGTCCACTGCACGTGTCATCGGTGCAGCAGTCCTTTTTCTTCCCTTGTCACGTCTGACGCTACAGGCAGAAGAGGCCTGAACGCGTATGGATGAGTGTGGGGGCGCTGTCGCCGTTGTACTTGCCTCCTCCAACCCCCTCGACCACTCCTCGTTATCAGTGCAGCTCGTCGTGGACTCTGCTCCTCACCAGCGCCGTTCGTGCGGGTGTGAATCGCTGATTATGTCTGTGCGTTGCACCGCACCGTATTGCCCCCGTCTTTTTTACTCCGTTCATGGCCTGTACTCGTGTATCACTCACCCAGAAACCATGTGCATGATGTGTGGCAGCAATACGAGCTGCAGCCCTCTTCTATCTTCTCTTCCCCTCGCCGAGTATGCTCGTTCCTTATGCTTCCTAGTCGAGTCACTCTCTTGTTTGCACCTTCGCGCTGTGTTGTAGCGGGAGCAACGCTAGGACTTCAAATGAGATGCATCGAGGGAGGTAGGGAGAAGCACGGGAAGGCACCTGTGGCCTGTGCCGAGTACTGAGGGAGAGGGTAAAGTAGCAGCGGGGGACTTCTGCGTTATGGAACACACAGAGGAAAGAGGCACGCGCATGGATGGAGACTGCTCGCCACACATGATGAATCCGCATCGGCGTTTGCCCACTTTTGCTCATTTCTCCCCTTTCATGCTGCGCTCTTCCACATCCGTGCACATTTAGACAGCACCCCTTTTGAGACCCTCCCGTACGTATCGTTCACATCCCTCGACCCCCTGCAGTGCCGCCGCTTCTCAGTACTCTTCACCAGTTGCCGCTGATTCCGCTTCGTGGGGGTAAAGAGGCACATTCCAACGCACCCCTCCGACCTCTCGCGCCGCGCGAGGTGCATTTGCGTCTGTCCCATTGTTGCTTTTTTTTTCTTTCGTGTGTCCGCCACTTATTGACTCTGCCGGTGGTGGTGGTGGTGACGTAGCGGTTGGTAGTGCCGCGCACCCGTTCATGTACACACAGAGGTCTTCTTAGCATCCTTTACCCGTCACCACAGCTGCTGGCTGAGACTCGCCGTGTACTCCTTTCCTTTGTTGCGGGCCTCTTTCTCATTCGCATTCTCCATTTCAGCTACACCCTCATACCGTAGATACACACATAACTCACACGTTACACCCACGAGACTCAAGCGTTATGCTTCAACGTCTGTGCGACGGACGCATCGTAAGTCTCCTTTGTTCTCTCCTGCCGCTTCTATATATAGTTTTCGAGACTTACCTTCGCGATGGTCTCCTCTGAGGTGCTCGGTGAGTATGTGAGGGAGTACGCGGCGTCGCGGTTGCGGGACCCCGTCATGACCAGCTCTCTGGGTAGCTCTCTCGCCTTTCTCGCGATTATGTATGCCACATCGAGCGGGCGGCAGCTGGCCAAGGCAATGCCACCACCATCGATGCGAGGGCTTCATGTCACTATCGTGCGCGGCAACTCTGGAGACGGGGGACGAGATCAGAGCAGCCCCACATCCGTGTTGCAATCGATGTCTACGTCGGCGCACTCTCCAGTTCTGCGCGCTGGTGCTATGTCTTCCGCCATCCCCTCTGACTCCACAGCTGCCGCTGAACCTTACAGCGAACAGGTCAGCCAAGAGAAGACTGTGCCCCAACGCTTTATGCAGCTGCTGCGCGTGGCGATTCCCAACTACCACGGGCGCGAGGCGCGGAGTATCTACATTATCTTCGTGATGATACTTGCCCGCGCCTACGTGTCGGTGCGCCTCGTGAGTGTCAGCGGACTGGTAAGCCGCTCGGCAATCGAGGGAAACCTGCGGCACGTCATGCGTGCTCTGGTGGTATTTGCCGCCACCTGCGTGCCAGCCACTCTGCTACATGTGACGCTGGATTACTACTCGGAGCTGCTGGGACTGCACTTTCGCGACAACCTCGCCACGTACTTCTCCGACCGTTACCTGAAGCACCGCGTCTTCTTCCAGCTGGCGGGTCTGCATGGGGTAGACCGTGTGGACCAGCGCATCACCGAGGATGTGCGCAACTGGTCGCGTGTGGTGGCGGCCCTTTTCACCGGCATTCCGCGCCCGCTGGTTGATGCCATCACCTTCTCCTTCACATTGGCGCGGCAGACGGGGTGGAAAGGGACGTTCATGACATGGTCCTACTACGTGAGCTTTGTCGTGTGGGTAGTCTGCTGCGCCCCGAACCTCGACTTGATGGTGCAGCAGCGTATGACGAAGGAGGGTGAAGTTCGAGGGGCACACCAGAGTTTGCTGACTCACGCGGAGGAGATCACGGTCACGAAGGGGTTTCAATTCTATGAGAAGCTGCTGCAGCGCCTCTTCAAGGCCGTAACGGACCAGTCGCGCTACGCGGCCTACGTGCAGTCTCGCTTCAACTTCACTGAGGTCCTGCACAACAAGTATGGCTCAGTGCTGATGGGCTACGTCGTGTGCTCCATGGCTGCGATGCACCAGAAGAAAGTGGCGAAGACTGCTGAGGCGGCAACGGCGACGCTGACGTGTGCCTCGTACACGTTCAAGACACTCGCTACTGCGATTGGGAAGTTGATGTGGAACATTAAGTGGGTCCTTGTCGCTGTAGGCTACACACGCCGACTGGCGCAGTTGCTTAACGCGCTGGACCACGCAGATGTGCTGGTGAAGATACAAACGGATGGCACTGCGCAGTCCCCAGTTGTACACTCTCCCCCTGGCACCCTTTCGATGCGCGGCAATGACGAAAAGCCCATGGTGAACTACGCAGACTCTTTCGGCCATATCGTGCGTGGCAACCACATTGAGTTCGTCGACGTCCCTCTTGTGCTGCCCACCGGCGAGTGCCTCTGCAACTCCATGTCGTTTTACGTCAAGCCAGGGATGAACCTACTCATTATTGGCCGCAATGGGTGCGGCAAGTCCTCCACCTTCCGCCTTCTGGGTGAGCTCTGGCAGTTGCGGGGTGGCCGTATCGAGAAACCGGAGGCGGAGCAGCTGTACTACGTTCCGCAGCGGCCGTACATGTACGACGGTACGTTGCTCGAGCAGGTTATCTACCCCCTCAAGAAGAAGGATCTCACCGTCGGTGAGGCCGAACTGTACGGCTACTTGCAGATGGCGGGGCTAGACTACGTTTTTAGCAAGTTGAACATGTCGTGGGAGACACGGCTGGCATGGAGAGACGGCACCCTCTCGCTTGGTGAGCAGCAACGTCTTGCCATGGCCCGCCTCTTCTTTCACCGTCCGCGTTTTGCCATTCTCGACGAGTGCAGCAGTCTTGTCGACCTCGACGTGGAGCGGCAGATGTACAACCGCTGCGTCGAGCTCGGCATCACTGTCATCACGATTGCGCACCGTCGCAGCGTGTGGCAGTACCACAACTGGATTCTCTACTTTGACGGTAATGGCGGCTACATGTTCTCGCCGCTGCAGTACGTGCCGGGCGTCTCGGCCTTGGTCCTAACGTCCGTGCGATCCGCGTCGGATTCGTCGCTGATCGGTACGGAGGTGTGTTTACCCATCACGGACCGTCTGTGTAGCGAGGATGCAGCGGCGGCGGGAGTGAAGGGGCAGCCGGTGCAGCTCATTACGACAACAGGGGAAGCAGAGGCCCCGAAAACGCCGAGGGAAGAGGCGTCGGCAGAGAAGGCAGAGGCGGACGGTAACAGCGAGCGTACGCACGGGTCGCCCAGGTGGTCGCGACGCAGGCGCTTTTACAAACATCACGCCTCAGGCGTCAACAAGGCGGTTGTTTTTGAGACCCTAGCGGAGACCGACGGAAGGGCGTAGTTTTGGTCTTTCAGGTTTCTTGTTGCCGGTGCGCCACGTGTGTGTGTGGGAGGGGGGGGGAAGGAGAGCAATGTGCATAAGATTGTGGGGGAGAGGGTGGTGGCTCTAATTCGAAGGGGTCCTGGAGGGGTGAACGACAAGGAGAGGGAGACAGTGCAGCACTACTTTCTTCACCGTGCGGATACCATCCGCCATGTCTAATCCGCAGAACAGCCCTCCAGCCACTCTTTCTACCCTTGATTGATAACGGACTCTTCATGGGGGGGCCTCCGCTCTCCCCTTCACCCCCTTTCCGTTCCCTTCCTTAGCGGGCGGCATCTTTGTTGTTTTTTTTTCACTCATATCAGAAGGGGGAGGGAGGGGGGGGCGTATGTATGGTGTGAGAGGGTGCTGCTACCTTTAGGTCCGCTGCAGGGGGTACCTCTCTTTCTGTGCTGCACTACTTTTTCCTTCCCGGGTTTCTTTTCTGGGGATTTCATCATATGGGCTGCGCTTTCCCCGAGTTATCTTAGACCCAAACACACATGCACACTCACTCCTTCGCAGCAGAGGGGAGGAGGAGTGTGTGTGTGTGTGTGTTTGGGTCTATTTGTGCGGACCGATGTGCACGTTCGAGCTTGGGCACACCGCTGAGGTACGCTGCACACACATTTCTTCAGCCATGGTGCTTTCAGTGAGTGGTGCTAGTTTCAGCTGATCTGCCGTCTCCTGATTCCAGTCGATGACCATCGAGGAACGCAGTAGTAATCGTTGTGGGCGCATATGGTGGTCCCTTCTCCGAAGAATTAAGCAAGACTAGCGCTAAAGGAGCGCTCTTTAGTATGTGGTGCACATTTTGCGCATGGCTGGTCACCTAAAGACAAACAAGCAAGCGTGATTTCCAGTACAGTGGTGTAAACCTGCGCGCTAAACCCGTGTCCTGCGGCTCACGTGCCTCTTCAATTCCGTCGTATCGTACCATATGCGTGTCGTTCCCTTGCTCGTCAGTGCTACGCTGTCTACTTTGACCCGCCAAGCCGTATGCTGCAATGCACCTCACCCCTCTTCCCTCCGCTGCCACTCACGCCCACAACCATTAACATACACATGTGTATGCACAGACGCACACAAGCCAACAACACACGAGATTATTCCTTTCGTTGCTGGCCACGCCGCATTCGTGCGCTGAAGGATAGACGTGGAAGGAGAGGGGGACGGGAAAAATCCCCTCGCCAACTACGCCTCCTACCAAGAGAAGGAACAACGCAACACCTCTGTGTAGTTGCTTTCGCTCGTCGCTTAGCCCACTTTTCTGCAGTTGACTGGTTGCCGTCCGCGTAGGTCGATACCACCAGCGCTGCTTTTCCCTCCCCCTTTTGAACTCTCTTCTGTTTTGCCCTTTTTTTTTCCTTATCGTTTCCGTTGACTTCTCGGGTTCGTACGGTGAGGGACGACGCACTGAGGGGGAGGGGTAAGGGAGGCGCGAGCTCGGTGAGTTGTGGACCCACTGTCTTCCCACCTTCTCCCACTCTTCTCCGCCAAACTACTCGCACCTTCCCATGCGTGTACCCATTCGAGTGTGTAGACACTGAACAAAGAGGCAGGAGGGACGACAAACCATCGCGTATGCGCAGCAGCGGCCACACCAGTGCTCCGTAGAAAACAAAAGAAAAACGGAGCGCCATAGCGATCGTGTTCCCCTCCTTTCCTTTTATTTCGTCTCCCTCCTCCCACCTTTAGTACGAGCACTCAGGTGCCCCTGCTGACCCGCTCATAGCCCGTATTGTTCGCCGCATTCATATCACTTATTATTTACCCATTTTCATTTTGGGGCTCCTCACCTCGTCTTTCGGCCCTCTCCTCTGCGCGGATCCGATCTCTTCGCCTTGGCTTCGATTGTCTGCAGGCGTCCCTCGGAGTTTAGCGCGCTCTCTCTCTCTCTCGGTGAGTCGTCTGCTTTTGATAGCGCACAATCAAACGAAGGACGAAACGAAAAGCACCTCGACTGTTGCGCGGTGCTTGTGGGCGTATAGTTTTCCCTCTCGTCCTGCTTGCTGATCATGTGTGGCCGCGTCTTTGCACCGGTCTCTCTCTCTCTCTGTGTACCCTTCGGCTTCGCTTTTCATTGATTGCTGTTGGTGTGTGTCTTTCACTTCCCCTCGTTGCTCGTGCGCATTGCGTGCTGCATTTTTTCTCCTTTCCCTTCTTCCCCTTTATTCTGCATTGCACCTCTTTACAGTCTTTTCCCCTGCTGTGCGCACTGTGACTCTACTTCTACTGCGATTACCACTTGCGACTGCTACTACGACCATACCTGACTTGTGTGTGTGTGTGAGTACACACACACTCATATGTGAATATTTACCCAAGCCGCACTTTCTGTTCTCGCTCCCTCTTCCTCATCTGCCTTCTGTGCTTCCTACTGTGTCCTTTATGGTGCTGCTCTCCGAGAGGCCGCCCATACCCCCCTCCCTCATACCCATCCGCGCACGTTTTGCATCCGCATACATCAATAGAAGTGGCAGCGACGCTTGAGGCCCGTGCTGCAGGCGGCACTGCTCGTAAGCGCAGAAGTGCCACGGTGGAGTATTGTTGGCGTATGGGGTGGCCGTTGCTGACGTCTGTGCGCCTTTGCTTTTATGCCTTTTCTGTTTTGGCTCGCCGCTTTCACATTTTGGTCTCCTTCCGTGACGCTTTTTTATCCCTTTAGTGTGCGGCGGCTTCCCCTCCTCCACACCCACACACCCACACACGAGTACGCCTGTCGCTCTTCCGTTTTCTTCGCCTCCCCTGTTTGCGTGTTGCGTACGTGTAAGTCACGGCGGCGCTTGTCGTCTTAGCTGTATGTGTCTCTGTGAGTGCGCCATTTCCCCCCCCCCTTCTCCACACGCTTGCACTCCCCTCCCTCTCCACACGCTTGCACCCCCCTCCCTCGATCCGACATTGCCCGTTTCGTACTTGTCACACTTCGCGCGAAGTCACCACGCGTTTTTCTGGTCGACTTTGTCTCTCTTTTTTTGGGGGCGTGTTTGGCCTTCGGCCTGAGCTGCACGTGGAGGCGCCGCTGTCCACCCGTGTTTGAGTCTACTCGATCTCCCTAGTGCTTTGTCCACCTTACGCGCACGCGTGTGTGAGGGGGTGTGCCGGTTGAAGGGATTCCTTGTCTCGGACCCCGTTCGTCTCTCGCTCTTTGCTCAACGTCTCCCCTCCCCGTCTGTCTCTTCGCACACTTGTCAAGGGAGTTGTGCTTACCGGAGTAACTTGGCACACGCAGCACCCGCAACACAGCGCAGGTGTGGTAACGCTTTTCTCAGCTCCCCCTCCCCCCTCCCCAACCCGCCCCGCTGCACTCCACCGTTCTCCTCGCTTTCTTTCTGTCTCTCTGTGTGGGTTCATTTCGGGTCGAGCACAAACATAGGCGATACCTCGCATCACGCTCACGCAGCGCAGGTTACTCGAACGCACGCGTCCAAACGGGAATGAACCCGCCTGAGCACCCTGCCAACCGGACGGCGACACTGTTGAAGCGCTTCTCCGTTGTATTAGACCCTCTACCGGGCCTCTCGCCGACACTACTTGCGATGTCGGTCTCGCCCGACCCCACCGCCATGTCGCAGGACTCTCCAGCGCGCATAGACAGCTTTGCCACCTCCTTCTTTGGGTCCAGCGGCACAAGCCTCGTTACGGTGCCACCCGCTCCACCGCAGGAGCAGACCCCACTGCAGCTCCGCCGTCTCAGTGGTTATCGCACCAACAGGCCGCCGCAGCAGGTACCACGAGTTCTGCAGGGTCGTTTGCTTGCACACGCTGACACGCTAACCCACACTGAGGTGTTGTCGAGGGGCTCTTACGCAGGGGATGAGGAGGAGGAGCTGCTGGATGGTCCTGTGCCACTCTTAACAGGTCTCGCTGAGCTTGTTGCCTCTCACGAGCCGCGTGAGATAGAGGAGTTGGCCGCACAGGAGGAGCTGGACAGGCCGAACACAAACTCAATCACTATCAACCAGCTCAGCGACTGCAGTTCCACATCCTTTGCACAACGCAGCTTTTTTCTCGAAGAGGTAGTAGAGGTAACGATGCCCATCAGCGCCACGACGACGGAGGGGCTGTGCGGCGACACGGGCGCGCTCCTTGGCAGCTGTGAAGCGCCGCTGAGCTTGCAGGCCGCTGCACTGCACTCAATGACGCTGGAAGGGGGTGCGACACCGAGCGGCTTCCACGGCGTGGCGACGCTGGAGGTGACAGGGTTGCGCCTTCCACTCTCGCTGACAAGAGGAGAGCCATCAATATCTTCCCCCCCTGCGCTGCAGCGCACATTGACAAACACTTCACGACAGTCGACCGCCGACGCCATGTCCATCAGATCCCCTCCGCATCCTCGACTACCCCTACAGGCGCAGCCACCGCAGCAGCTCTGTGGATCACCACCCAGCTGGGACGTCACGGCCACCTCCACACCGTCCTTGCGTGCTACGCTCGGCTCCAAACAGTTAGCACCGCTCATGACGTTTGCCGTGTTTGACCCCACCATCGGTACCCCCACTTCGAACACCTCGTTGCAAAGCTCCTGGCAGGTGGATGGCGTTCCTCAAGCACTCTACCACAAGTCGGTCGACAAGAACCTATCTACACCGGGAACGGCACATATAGACAATGCTTCCTCTCGCCGATTGTCCCCGAACGTTAGCGAACCTAGAAGCAGTGCGACATGCGTGGGAGAGTCCTCCGCGGTGCAGTCCTTGTTGCGTGCGAGCAAGCTCGGCTCTAGTGGCTTCCTTCCCCCTCTCGCATTGCCTAGCGCGTCGGTAGCCCTGCTGAGTGCACAGGAGGAGGTTCCACCGTCTCCGTTTCCGTCTCCTTTGCGTGCTTCTCTGACTGGGCGCTCTTCGAGGTTCAACGTGTCAAGCTCTCCCCGGTCGGCCTTCATCACTAGCGCCAACTCTCCCATTTTGCTATCCCCGATGCAACCTTCTGCCACCACACCTGCCGCACAGTACTTCCCACCCGGAGCACCTCGGGCACTGCCGGGCAGGCAGCACGGTGTGCGATCCCCCCTGGAGGCCATTTGGCTGCGCAATGAGGGCATGTTGGTTCTCTCTGAGTCTACCCTTTCTACTGAGGGGTGTAACAAGGTCAACAGTCTGATCTTGGACACCGCCTCTCCCACGCCCACCGTCATAGCACGCAATGCAGGCGCGCTTCACAGGTCACTGCCGCAGGAGCATTTGCAGCTGAATGTGTTTGACCTGTCGTCCTCTCTCCCGTCGCACGAGATATCGGCTGCAAGGGGTGTCGAAGTCGTGGTGCCGGGCAATGCCATGCCGCAGACGGGACGGCAACCAGTGGGGGAACGGGAGCGACGGTCGATGATTCAGCGAATCTTCCGGGAGTCACCAAAAGGAGGGCAGCGAGTCTGGGTGCGCATCGCGACGCCGGAGTCACACTCCTCGTCCGGTGATATCAGCGAAAGATCGTAAAGTGGGAACAGTTGAAGGGAGCGGCGGAAGAGGTGGTTGTGAGGTCCCGACTCCTTTTTATTTTTGTAATTACCCCTGCATACCTTTGACGGGGACTTCTATGCAGCTTTGACACTCCTCCGATGGCGTCGCCTCTGTCGCATGTTCCGTTTGTTTGTTGTTTCCTTTGCCTTACTCATATCTGCCTGTCCGTTTCTCCTTCCCGCACCACGCATCCTCAACTGTTGCGAAGTGTGTGTGTGTGAGCAAACTCGTGACTTACAGACTCTGATGTGTTTGCCATGTGGAACTATTCTCATCAATCGCTGCCGTTGCAGTAGCCATGTTACCGTTTCTCTTAATCGGGGGTGTTGGCCGCGCGAGTGCTGCTCCATTCCTCGCAGCCACCGCGTTTTCTCCTCCTCACACCTCTCTTTTTCCTTCCCGTGCATTCGCCTCGTCGTTGTGGCCTTCTTCTTTTGCTTCATGACGGCGCGCGCACACACACACACACACACGCAGTTGCCCACTTTCCAAATGTATTTTGTGGTGTTGACTCGCTTTATCACAATTCCCCCTTTTTTCTCCTGCAATGTTATCCCCACTTCCTCCACCTCCCATCTCCTCCTCCTCCTCCCCCCCCCCACACACGCTTCTCCTTACTTCCCCTCCTCTATTCAACCAGCGAAAGAGGCGGGGGGAGGGGATCTGCATGTTGCCGCTCGTTTTCTGAAAACTGAGAAAAGGAGCGCAAAAAATAAACCGGACTATTTCATTAAAACTCGTCTGTTGTACACGTGACGGCTTCAAGCTCCCTACTCCCCTCGTGCTGGCGTATGTGTATGTGCTTGTCTGCTTATACAGTTGTGCTGCTACCTCTCTCTGTCGAAGTTTCTTGACTGGCGGATGTCTGTGTGTGTGTGTGTGTGCTTGTATGGCTGCCCGTCTCTGTGCGCTCTTTCTCTGCCCCTCCCCCTCCCTCTCTCCCCACTTCTCCTCTTCCCACGCCCCTCTTTCTCCTCGCCTTCTTTTATTTTTCCTCCCTCGTCTCTCTTCGCTTGTTTGTTGGGTTTTATGTTTTTCTTTGCTGAGAGACTTCCTCTGCTGTTGCCGTTTGTGTCTTTCTCATCCTGCTCCGGTGCTCGCTTCCTCTTCTCTCATTACGTCTGTTTCTGCACCCCCCCTTTCTCCCTCTTGAACGTCTGCGTTGAATTGTTTTGCGGCCGGCCCTTCCCGGAACCTGCTGAATATTCGTGTGATGATTTGTTTGCCTTCTTCTGGATCATATCGCTTCCCTTCCTCTGCGCAAGCGTTCAGAGGAGCAATCGGGCAATGCTGAGCGTAGAGGACTTTACCCATCTATGATGGGCGCCTGAGCAAACCCTCACTGCCGCCTTCTATTCACTCTGTCGGATATCGTTGCACATTCACTATGGTTGTGCGCGGTTCAGTGCCGTAGGAACGTGGGCAATAAAAGCACGTCGTGGTCACACCACAGAGATGTGAGTACATGAGAATCCCCAAGTTGTGGGACGGAGAAGAAGTGGGTGAGATGAGCAGTCCGGGCAAAGACAACTAAATGTGTCTCTTGTCTCCACTGCGCCACCACTTTTCTGCGACTCGCTCTTTCTTTCGTGGACTACTTTGTTCGACGGTGCTGCTGTGGTCTCCCTCTCCACCTCCCTTTCCCTCCTCTTCTAACCCGCGCCTCTCCCCCTCTTCTCTTGGCACTCCTCTATCAGGCCGCAATAACACCGGTGATGCAGCCGTTTTATTATTATTATTTTTATTCTCCGCCTTCTCTGCGTGCGTGCGTGCTCTGGCATGCAGGCGCTCTCTAGAATTCCCGCTACTTTTCTCTTGCTAGTTTACCGCTACTGCCCCCTTCCCACCCCTACTCTCTCCCTTCTCCTCTCTCGTTTGTCCTTTTCTCAGCCCCCCGGTTCGGTGTCCTTCAAGCGTTGTATGTAGGCGTGCTGAGTCGTAGTAGCTGTCAAGGCGTGAGCGCGTGTGACGGCCTCTGCCCTTCCACTACTAGCAAATAAAAGCAACAGTAGCAGCAAACAGGGCCATGCCTAGTACGGCCGTAAAGGGCGCTTTACCCAATCATGGCATCTTCCGCATTTCTCTTCTTCCCTTATCGTATCACGCATTGCTTCTACTGTCTGGAGGTCGTGTTGAGTGGAGAGAGAGATGGGTATGGGGGAAGCCTCCGGCACGCGTTGAATTCAACTCCGTCTTCTTTTTCCCTTCTTTGTTTTCCTGTTCGACGGTTTCTGCGCTTTCTGCGTTGCCTTGCTGCATCGGCTTCTCTTTCTCTATTGCCTCACGTTTGCCGCGTCAGGACGTCAACTCAGACCGGCAGAGACGTGCCCAAGACACACTTGCGCACAGGAAATACGTGCATGTCTTTGTTTGCTCGAGTGGGTTTCTGTGTTGGCCGCCTTCTCTCTCTCCGTGTGTCGTTGGTAAGTTTCTCTCATCCGTTGGGGTTGATGTTAGTCGGCGCGTTTGCTGGCTGATGGCGGGACCTCTTGTTTTCTTCGTTTGCTTCTCTTTGGTCCCCCTTCCCCTCTCCCCTCCCTCTGTCTCCACTGCCTTTTACTGTTTTGCTTGTTTTTCGAAGGCTCCCCCTCCTCACTTTTCCCTCCCCACGCCCCGCCTTGTCTCGTTTCCCCCTTTCACCGTGCCCATTCTCTGCCACGCAACATGAGTTCAACGCCACTTGACCCTCGGCCCATCACAGGCCCTTGACGTTGCATTTGTGTTGCATGGCAGAGAATGGGCACGGTGAAAGGGGGAAAATATTCTCGCCGAGGTGCTTCGCTTAAGGTTTCAGTAGTCACTCGTCTGGCCATGGTTTCGGGCTTTCCCTTCCATAGGGAGTTGTGCCCTTGTGCGTCGGGTCACACTCCGTTTCCAAATCCCACTTTAGGATCGAGTGTGTGTGTCCGCGAAGAGGGATCTGTCCTGGCCGAGTGCTTTACAGGGCTGTCCCCTCTTCCGCCCCTCCGCGCAATGTTCGGAAGGGCGTGAGTATCCGCCATTTTTTTTTTTGGGGCCGCACCAGCATGCCCTTCCGTGCCGTGTACGAGGGCATGTGCGGAGGACTCTTTCGTCGTGTGTGTGTGTGTGTTTTCGCTAGCGCGTGCCACGCAGCTCAGTTTCTCTCACCGACCCACATGGCCGGAGTACAGCTATGGAAAGTCCTGTAGAGAAACACGGCAGCTACCTCAGGGAGAGCAGAAGACGCATATGCCTGTACCGCAGGAAAGAACGTTGCTGCTGAGAGCAACCCACTTCGCCACCATTCTGCGGAGCGAATTAAGTTTGCGTGCCTCCCCTGTGTGCTGTGCGGTGGGCGTGGGCCACTCTTTTCTATTGATTCTCCCTTTGTGCTGACGGCTCGGTAGGTGGAGATCGATGGTCAACGCTGGAGTGACCAGGCCTGTCGACTGCGCAGTGGGTTTCCTACGCTTTGACTCAACAACTGAATTGTTTTGTTTTCCGAGTAGTGCAATCAAACGAAAAGGGGCAAATCTTGTAAGTGGCGGCATTGGAGGGACGAGAGAAGGGAAGGGAGGCCTTCGCGACGCGAGTCATACACGCGCACATACCGACCAAAAGAGGCACGCATACACCCAGGCCCATACCCACCAATCAACAGCACTTCTGCAGAGACCTGTCAGAGTCTGGTGCAGTGCACTCCGTGCATGTGTGTACGAGGAGGTACGCTGCGGATTTTTAGGGGCGGCGCCGCTCGTCTGGTGCGCGATGGCGACCGAGAATCGAACACTTCGCATGGTGACGCCCCACAAGCGCATGCGTTTCTTTTCCTATTTCCCTTTTCTGCTTCTTTCTCCTCAGCCTCTCTGCCTGTCAGCGTCCAAACAATAAGCCAGAGGGCCGAGCTTGAAGACGTCTGTGCTGTACTTGTGCCCCCTGTGCGTCTTCATGCGTGCAGCTCTTCTTTGTCCCCCACTATCCCCCCTCCTTTCGTTTGCCACGCCATTCCTTACCTCCTTCACATCTCTGCAGGCGGGGCGGGGTGGGGGGCCTTTCCGAACACAAGCGGCTCTTCAAAGGGAGGCCGAGGCGCGCTATTCGCCCTGTGCTGCAGTTTTGGATACCACCAATGACTGCCACCGCTACCCACGCGGAGGCAGGCGCCTCTGCACGAAACTCACCAAAGGTGCAGCCGCCAACACAAAACCCCGATCCAAACTTCTGCAGCTACTACGTGACACGCAAGCACCGATTCTGCCGCACCCAGTGCAGGCCTAGATCGCTGTATTGCTGCACCCACAGCGTCGACGAGACAGGTCCCACTCCCTCCGCTGCACCACAATCAGCGAAGGATGTGACCTCCTGTCAGTTGGACGCTGCTGGCAACAGCGGGGATATGCGAGTTCCTTGCCCCATCAACTCCAATCACACCGTTTACGCATCACGGCTTGAGAAGCACATTACGGTCTGCCCCGACCTGCGCCACGTGACGCAACGGTTGCCCTACTTTAGTGAAGACAAGCACGCAAATGGCGGTGCCGTGTTTATCTCAAATGCGGGCAATGCCCTTCCGGACGGGAAGCGCCAGCGGTACACCCATCGTGACCTCTCCGTAGAGGATCTGGCGGCTCTCATTTGCAAGGTGCATAAGTGCTACGACTCCTGTATTGCGCCCGACCTCGTCATCTTGCGGCAGCCCTTGAGCGACCGTCATGTGACTTCCGGAGAGCCAGCCGCTACCCCGACACCGGAGGAAACGGCTTCCTTTCATAACTCTGCCTACGTCGCTCATAGAGAGGTTGTATCTCAGAAACACGGGCCACAGCACATGGGGCTACTTCGCTGTCTAAGCGATGTGATTCGGCAGGTACACGACACCGACTCGATTCTCGTGGGGCGCGAGAGCAGCCAACGCGCACCGATTCACGTAGATGGCTTCTTGGAGTTTGGTGCCGGCAAGGGTGGCCTTTCCGTGGCGCTGCAGCAGCTCATTGTTCAGCGCCTCCAATTCATTGACTCCACCACCACCTCTGTCGGTGAAAGTGATGAGGCAGAGGGGGTGGCTTCGACTCAGTGTGACGCAGTCACAGAGACTTCACCCTCAACACCATCAGCACCGTTGTCTTCGTTGAGGTGGGATTTTCTTGCCGAGGTTGCCCAGCGGCCGCCGCTCGTGGTGCTCGATATGGATGGCTTTCGGCGTAAAGGTGATGCTCGAGTGCGACACACTGCCGTTCCTCTGCAGCGACTTCGAATAAACATCAAAGACGTCGACTTGACTCGAGCCTTTCTCTCTGAGATTCGACCAGTGTCGAGCGGGGAGGTGGAGGTGGCTGCAGGTACGGTACCGAATGCCATCTCGCGGCCCTTGGAGAACTGGGCTGTGCTAGGCAAACACCTCTGCGGTTCATGCACAGACTTCGCGTTGTCCTGTTTTACAGAAAATCCCTTGCTCATATCGCAGGCACAAGTGCAGTTGCCCATTGTGGTGATCGCTACTTGCTGTCACCACCGGTGTGAGCTCAAGCATGTGAACCCACCTGAGCAACTGGAAGTGGCACCTGCGCCGCTCGTGTTACCCGGCACCTCCTTCACCTGGTCCGAGATGGAGTTCGCTGCGCTTGCCAGCATGTCCTCGTGGGCAGTGTGCGGCAACTTCGTGGACGAGGAGCGGCGCACGGTGGGGCGTAAATGCAAGCGCATCATTGACCAGCTACGCGTTCACTTTCTGCGCCGCATCGGCTACGTGGCGTTTCAGTGCCAGTACACAACGCGTGACGTGACGGAGGAGAACGTCTGCATTGTAGCCTTTCAGTCATCATGAACGAGGAGGCGAATAGGGATGAACGCTGATGTGCTCGTCGTGTCTGGCCAGCGGTAGCCCGTGCACCTGTGATTTGGCGTGCGGTTGTCTTTGCTATTGAGGACCGATTAGGCTCTATTTTCTCCTCTGTTTCGTTTACTGCCGCTGTTGTGCACGGTGGGAGACGGGAAGTGGTGAGGCTGAACTATCCACCGTACACCTCACCTCTTCCCGTCTCGCACCGGACATTCTAATGGAGAAGCTAAACCAAAGAAAGAGGGCGGGAAATACGCACTGGCACTCGAAGGGCACGGCTGACTTGACCCAGCTGCTCACCTGCGACCTTCGCTATGCTGAGTGGAGCCTACTGAACAGCAAAGGACTCACGTCCTCTCGTGCTTTATGGGGCTTGTTCATCTTGTTTGTCGTCTTCCCCACAAAGTGTGCGCACCTGCGACAGCGCCCTCTCACCACTCCCTCTTTCGTGGTTGTTGTGGCGCTTCCTATTCTCCTCCGACCTGCGCTCATCGCCACTGCCTCTCTCCCCAGCGAGTCAGCGTCCACTGCCACTTTTTCTCTTTTGTTCCCCCATTCGACTTCTTCTCGGGTTGTGCCGTGCGGGACATCACCGACACGGAATACCAACGCGTGCGCATCGTAGGGCATTTCTCTGCCTTCTTCCTCTTATTTTCTGTGTTTTCCCTTCCTTCTCCCCCCTCTGCTGTGCTCAGCGGCAAGGGCAACAGGCGCATGCTCCTGATCAGCTGGTGTCTGGCTAACTGGAAACTTCTCACTGCCGCTTTCGTCGCTGTCGTGTTCTTCTTCGGCCGCGTAAAGGCCTTGCCGCAGCCGGACGCACCCTCGGCTATGGAGCGACCAACGGCAAAGTCAGACGAGGGCAGCAGCCCAGCACGTGGCCCAGCGCCGCCGC
This sequence comes from Leishmania lainsoni, assembly GCA_003664395.1. Taxonomy (NCBI): domain Eukaryota; phylum Euglenozoa; class Kinetoplastea; order Trypanosomatida; family Trypanosomatidae; genus Leishmania; species Leishmania lainsoni. Next base: position 747,179 of record RAIA01000127.1, read on the forward strand.
CGTCCTCCACAGGTGCGCCGACACCGAACGCACCAGCTGCCTCCCCCCCAACAGTCAGTGACAGTGGAGGAGCGCTCGCTGAGGGGGAGACGGACAGCCCCATCTTTGAGGAGATCACGAGCCTGTTCGCTAGTCGAAACCCCAAGCACGCCTTGCAAGGGTTGTCGGACGGCCTTCGGAATACTGCTACGGGCATTGGGCTTGGCCTGGCCGGTGTCGTGGCTGGCACGTACGGTGGCGCCAAGGTGGGCGGGTGGGGTGGAATGGCAAAGGGCTTTGGGGCCGGTATGGCGGGCTTTGTTGGGTTGACTGGCTACGGCGCGTACACTGGTGTGCGGCAGATCGTGCGCGGCGTCAGCAACACCCGCAGCGCTGTGAGCGAGGTTAGCAAGGGTGAGGCATACTGGGACAGCAACGCAGAGGCATGGGTGCGGGTGAACCTCCCTAGAGACTTCGAGGGATTGCCACAGACAGACGAGGACTTGCTTAGCGAAGCCCGCAAGGCGTATGAGAAGGCGGAGAAGGACGGTTCGCGGCCCACGATGCCACCAACCATGATGCCGAGCGACTCGGCAGAGGGTGCAGAAGCTAGTCCATCGCCGCAAGGGACGGGCACGGGAAAGACGGAGCCTGTGGCAACAGAACCAGTCAACTACTACGCCTTCTTAGGTGTGGAGGCAACAGCCACACCGGGCGAGATACGAAAGGCATACACCCGCAAGGCACTGGAGATGCACCCCGACAAGAACCCAAGTGACTCAAATGCCACCATCAAATTTCAGGAGCTGAACAAGATCTACAACGTGCTCAGCCACGAGAACACTCGTGTGGCCTACGACCGGTATGGCACCGTCGACACAGCGAACGTGCCGGAGATGACGGGAAACCCGATGAAGGAGTTGCTGGGGGCTACCTTCCTGGAGGCGTTGGTAGGGCCGCTGCACTTCTTCCTCGTGTTTGAGGAGAGGGTGCTCTTCACAGCAGAGATGCAGCGCGAGCTGCACGCGCGTCGCCGTCTGCGGGTTGCAAAGGTCCTCCTCTCGTGGCTAGACAATGGCGCATCTGGTTTTGAGTCTGCCCGCCTTGCGCTGCGCGACGCTGTCTCTACACCCCTCGGCCCTGTCTTTCTATCGTATGTGGCGGAGGAGTACCACCTGGCCTCACGCCAGCAGCTCTACGGCAACAGTTGGAAACGGGAGGTGGACAGCTGGTACTCCTCATGGGCCATGTCGGCGTCCTCGCTGTGGCACTGGACCACCATAGGTGCGCGCACTGCTCGACGAGCCCTCGTAGACAAAAACTTGGGCGAGGAGGACATCCTGCGCGTGCTGGCGGTGGCCAATGAGCGTGACGTACGGCAAATTGTGCTGCAGGCGTGCCGTCTCGTACTGTTTGACATGAGCGTGACTCCTGAGCAGCGTCTGGGGCGCGCGATGCGCCTGGAGGAGCTGAGCGTGATGGCGATGGAGGAGGTAGCCGGTGAGGTGGCGTCGCGCGAGAGTGTGGCTACCATCGCCGCCTCGGAAACTGCTGCTGCTGCCGCGGCGAACAGGGCCACTACTCAGGCACCTGCCGAAACTTCCAACGCCACAGCCTCACCGCTCTCCTAACACGCGTTTACTGTTTCTCACCTACATGAAGATGCTCTCTTTGGCGGACTCACTGTGTGGGTGTAGCTGTCGAGCTGTGTAGGTGGTGCAATATACCACTGCACGCGTTGCACTCCGGCATGCTTGCATGTGCACGCGTCCACCAGCAATTGTTTGTAGTTGACTATTCTCCTTCTCGCCACCCCTTATGAAAGCAGCACCAGTGATCCATCCATCCATCCATCCATTGGCTCAGGGCGTATTGTCGAGCTCATTCGATTTACGCATACCTCACGCCTTTGTTGTTTGCCTCTACGCAGAGAAACGCAAATGTGAGTCGTTTCGGTGGTGCCTGCTCGCAGTGGCATGCTATGGATGGTCTCTTTCCGAGGGCGCAACCGGTTACGGCTTCCCCTTTTCCTTTCGCCTCGTTCCTCCTCGCTCTCACGATGCCGTGATGCATGCACCTTGCCACAGATGTTCCCACCCTCTGCGTGAAGTCACTTCGAGTATTGGCAGGCACTTTTACGTCTACACAGCAGCTGCCGTGACGCCTCCCTCTTTTTGCCTCTGACCTTTACAACCCTCTCTCCCTCCCCCGTTCACCTCTCTAGCGCTCTCTCTTGCCGCTCTTCTCCAATTCCCCCCCTCCCCCCGCATTCCCCAGCAGCGGCTTTGTGCGCAGATCTGTACGCAGGGGACCATCGGTAGCCCTCTCGGTTTCTTTTGTTTTTTTACGCTCCGCACGCGGCCATTCTGTAGCCTGTCTCTCTGTCTCACTCTCTTTTTCTCTCAGTTTTGCTCCTTCTCTGCGGAGTGGGGGGACCCTCAGCGCGCTCCCTTCTCCGGAGAGTTCTCCTGCCTCGCTGGTCGCTCATCAACCTCCTCGCGCTCGACTGCTGCACGGCGGAGCATCGCTTCCGGCGAGGCCTACGCCCGCTTGTGTGCCGTTCAACGGAGAACGACGTCCCGGAGACCTCTTTCACCGCGCCGGGGTAGAGAGAGAGGTGCCCCCTTAGCTCTGCATGTTTGTGGGGTGTGCAGACTGGCAAAATCGAGGTGTGACCGAAATGCCTAACTCCGGTGACCCGGACGCCACGAGTAGGCCGGAGACGTCGATATCCCCTAACATGAACGCCACGAAGGCGGCAGTCCCAGCCAGTGAGGCGCAGACCGCCCACCCGGCAGTGGCCGCCACCACGAAGGGAAGTCGACGCGCGCAAGGCTGGCACTCGGCTGTAACCGGTGGTTCCCCTCTCCGTACCACCAGTGTGAATCACCCTGCGTCCGATACCAAGTCACTTGGAGGCAGTGCTGCCCATAGCGGCATTGTTCGGAGTTCATCAGTGCAGTTCAGCAATAATTCTCTGGTGAGCCAGAACAGCTCCCGCACCCCGCGTGATGAAGCGTCCGAATTTCGCCAGAACATGGCCGACTTCCTGATGGTGATGTATGGCGACAAGACAGCCAGCGGCGTCGTCGAGGCAGACGAGAAAGATGGTGCGCCACGCGCGAAAGGAAAGGCGGGTGCTGGTGAGTCGCGCATTCCTGGTGCACTGTTGGAGGTGGGACGCGAGCCACCGTGGCGCGCGGGCTCCTCACGTGGTGTGTCATCGAGAAGCAAAGGCCCACTCGTGAAGGGCCTCACTGCCAACAGCGGCCGAAGCCCGCAAGTCGACCGCATTGACACGCTCGTAGAGTCGCTGGTGCGTGCTTACAGCCGCCGGACGACGTCGGCGCGCGGCGAGTTTCAAGGCATCCCCGGTGTAGACGATGATAACCCGATCACCTACAACGGCCCTCACCAGAGCAGCTGTCGCCGCGCACTGACATCCCCACGACTGAGCCATGGCAACGGCATCGGCACTGGCAGTGGACACACCGACGAGGTGTCAGCGTTTGTGGGTCAGGCGCTGGACAACATCCTCAACCCTGGCGGCATTCTAGGTCAAGGAGCGGTGTCGAACCTCTCCATGCTGTCCTCTCTCCGACTGGACAAGAGCCTCTTTGACTTGATGCACTTTCAGACACAGAGCAACCTGCAGAACGTCCTCACAGAGGAGGACGACTCCGGCACCATGTTGAAGCCAATGCACGTGGGAGAGCAGGCCATGTTTCGTTCAGTCGGCACGCGGCCCAGCATAACCGACATCTCTGTCAGCAAGTCCATGCGAGGGATGATCCCAGCGGCGCCGCCCGAGTCTGGCAAGGGCCACCACCTCAACACAACCCAAGCACCACTATGTGGCGACAGCGACGGCCCCCCACGATCTAGTGGGGGCCCCTCATTGTGCCCGCAGAAGCAGAGAGTAGGAGATAAGAAACGTAGCCTCGACAACGGAGTGATGGAGAGTGCCTTCGCGAATCAGCGAGGCAGCGGTGCTGTGGGTGGTGATGCGAAGAATAAGAGCATCGTGCACTGTATCTCCCTCGACTCTAAGGTGCTCGGCGGAGCGGTTGGCGCAGACGACGAGGACGACAGCTGGGGCGAGGAGCCCGCTGGCATCCTGGCAACCAAGGCAACGGGCACTGGGAGCCCTGGAATCGACTCGTCTGCGCGCCACCTCTTAGACTACTCCAGGGAACGCGCTAACGTCACGTTGCAGAAGGCACTAGGGACGCTGCAAGTGGAAGAGCAGCTGAAGCGCGACGTTGTGATCGCCGTAGAGCATCAGCTGTGCGGCTACATCACTTCTCTAGAGCACGAGGAAAGGCTGAAGAAGAGTGGAGGGTCTGCGGCTAGCAGTGGTCAGAAGAAGAGGGGTGGAGAGACATGAGCCAGCTCTACTCCAGCAGCCGGAATCTCGACGATTACAGATAGAGTCGTAGGCGCAGGGACAAACACTCACTCTCATGGCACTGTCAACAGCGACACCGCGCCGCTCATGCAGAACATCATCGACTTCTTTCAGGAAAACACCACCAAGGTGCATCACTCGAACACTCTTGCGTCTGCCGCAGCGAAGACGTGAGGGAGCTGTGCGCTCAAATCCCCTGCTATCGACCACCTTCCATATGTGGGAAAGAGGCGCCTCCGAGTCGCTTCCCCTTTCAGCCTCTGCTGAGAGGGTGTGCTTCTTTCTCATGACGCACGCCCTTCTTTCCCTTCAGTGTACCCCACTCACACCCCTTCGCCAAAATGGACCCCTCCCGCGATGGTGTACTGCGGGAAGGCCTCCTTATGTATCCCATTCGGCTGCTTTGTTGCTCATTTTCCCCCCGTCTGCGCACACCGCACGTCTTTCACTTTTATTCCTCTTCTTCTTTGAGCCGATCACGTCTTCCTTTCGTGTCGCTTCTTTCTGTTTTCCTCAGCGCATGCCGGCGCGCTTGCGCCGCAACGTGTTTTGAGGAGCTGTGGGGGTCGTCATGGCGTTGATAGTGGGTATCTGCCATCTCCTTCATGCCTCCTCCCCTTCTCCCCTTCTTTCCTTTCCCACCACCATCGTCTGGTCACCCCATTTGCCCACTCTATGCATGCAGTCTTACCGACAGAGTAATGGGTGTATACTGAGCGGATCAACACTAACTCTTTGGCTAAAGACGTCCGACACATTGCGCATGCAGATGTGTTGCCTCCTTGCAGTTGACCTCCACCGCTGGAATGATGTGTGTATTGCCTCTTTGTTGTTTGGGTATCACTCGTTGTATTCTGTCCCTGATGATGCCGGCCATCTCGCCGTGGTGTCAGGGTTCGCCCCTCCACCACCCCCTCTCATCTAGGGAGGCCACGAGCCTGCAGCCTGCCCTCGGGTACGACTGCGGACTCTTGGTGTCGGGAAAGAGGACTGGGCTGGTGCGGCTGTGGTCGCGCTTGCAGGGGCTGACCACAGGTCGTGCGGGCGATCCTGCATGTATAGGGGCGCATGGGCTCTTTGCTCACCGACGCGTGCCCACTGACCGGCCCCGGCCGCCACGGACGCATGGCACCGTACGTCCGACCGTGTGGACTGGCGGTGCGTGGGCGCCGGATGCATGGCGAGGACGGCGCGGACTGCACCATCGCGGCGTCCAGACTCCCGCGCGACGGGTCTCCACGCCCCGCTGCGGGGTGGCCGAGGGCCCTGGCGCGCGGCTGGCCGCTGGATGCTGCCGGGCTGGACGGAGGCGTGCCGCCCAGTGGAGTGGGTCTGGCGGCCGTTGTGCAGCGCGCATGCGGTAGGGGGACGATGAGGGACGTGGGGGGAGGCTGTTGGGACGCATGAACCGATCGGGGTGGCCGACGGTTCGCCCGTAGCTGATGTGAGTGTTGGCGTAGTGACACCGCGGCATGCGTGGGCTGTAGCTGTCGGCGCGTCCTTGCTGGCTTGTTCGTGCTGGAATGGGCACATATGAGTGAAAGGGTATGTCCCCTGCCTTGTGTGTTCTTTTGCTCCTCAGTTCGTTGTCTGCCGGTGTCTCATGTGCTGAACGTCTCGTATGTCCGACACGTCGACGCCTCTCTCGCCATCCCCCCTTTTTGTTTGCGGGCGATTGGCGCAGTTGTCATTCGTGTTTCTCCGGAGATTTTGTTTTCTCGCCTCGTGTGCTGTTTTTCCCCGGCGGTGCGTCTCTCGCTCGCTCTCAGTAGACTTTGATGTTTTCGCCGTCCTCGGAGCTCCTGCGGTGGAGTATTTGGATGGTCGATGTGTTATGTTTCGACCATCTCTTCCCGCAGCCTTGACTATTCGTTTTCCTTTTCGGTGTCTCCCCTCCACTCTTCCGTGCGTGTGTCCCGCTGTTCTGCCCCCGGCACGAGCGCCTTCGAACAGGCGTCCGGCACGTGCGCAGACCGCCTGCCGATTTTGTCGGAGCCGCACAAAGTCGTTTCCCTGTCATCTCGCGGCACTCGAAAGGCCCGCGTGGGAGCACGACGGACAGAGGGAGCAAACAGAGAGCCGGGCGGCAGTACCACATCAGGCGGTTCCTCCTACCCCGCACTTTCTCAGCGGGAGATGGCCGACTGCCTGCTGTTGGTGCCTAGGGTCTTCTTGACCTCCGTGCGTACTTCTGTCTGCACACGTGTATGTGCGCTTGCTTCTATGCATCATCTACCTTACCTCCCCCTCCACTATGTAGCCTCTCCTTTCCATAACTCCCGGCTGCAACTATGTGCGTATCTTCTCTTCTCTCACACTAGGCGCGTTGCACTGGCCTCTGCCTGTGACGCCGCGTATCTCGCCGAGTGCTGTACCTCACCCTCTGTGTCATTGCTGCCTTCTCGCTTGGTCTCCCTTGATTCATCTGATGGATTCCTCATTTGGCTTCTTTCGTTTGTCTTGGCTGTTTTCTCGTTTTCCTCTTCTCTCTTCGCATCACTTCCGTGCTGTGATTCACTTCTTTTCCTCAGCCGCGTCGAGGACTGGTGGGTGCCGGCACTATTCTGCCATTTCACCGTTACTGTACACATGCGCGTGCGGGGCTTTCTCTCACGAAGACACGCACATTTTCGAGTCTGGGAGTGCATTCTTTGTTCCTGTGAGGAGCAAGAGACAAGGTGGCGCCAATTCCGACGGTGGCCGGTGACTCTATTATCTTCAAGTAGAGGGAAAAACGTGCGACTCCAGGTACCTGACTCCTTCCCGTCGATCTCTGTTGTTAACCCCTCCTTCCACTCCGATCTCTGAGAGTGCACATGCGTCATGGTAATCGCAGCGAGCCAGGTCAATTGCTGACAACAAGGCTGCATGTGTGTGCTCATATCGGCACTCCCTTGTGCTGTGTCCACCACTCCCCCTACCAGTCTGTTGATGTCCGATCATTTCCCCACTCCCTCTTTCGTTGTCTCTCCTTTTCTCGCTCTCTCAACTACACCTCTTCCCGTGCATGTTAGCTCTGACGCTTCGGTCATGTCATGTGTGGTGTCCGTCACCAGCACCCCCACCGCCTCGCCGCCTTGTCTCTTCTTTGAGTCTCCCAGCCTCGTTTAAACGCACACGAACTGCCTGCAGGGAGGGCGTGTAATCGTGTCTGTGTGTGCGTGTGTGTGTGTGTGTGTGTCTGTGTGTGCTTCGCTCTCTTTTATGCGCTCTACCGGTTGCTACCTCTGGAGCACAGCGCAACACACGCCACTGCCACCTGAGCGTTTGGATGGGCGTTTGCTGCGGCAAAGATTCAACGGCCTCCGTGACGGGGGAGGGGGTGACGATCACCCCTCCGGGAGAACGGGCCGGTGCGGGTGCGCCCGCATTAAATGCTCTCCCTGACACTTTCACATCCCCCCGCACCCCACCCGGACCATCGAAGGGAGATACCGCCACTGTGGCTTCCGTGCTGTCCACCTTTGACAACGCGGGCAAAGTTGGTGCTGAGTGGAGGCTCGAGCGCGGTGACGGATCTGATGAGCTGGGAAGTGACACATGGTCTTCCTCGCACGTACGCGTCTGGCGCCGACGCGGCGGCGTGTCAGGTGAGACCCCCTTGTGCGATCTCACCAGCACTATGTGGTGGTGGCGGTCGCCGCCCTACAACGCCAGTGATGAGCACAACTCAGAAGGTGTCTCGTCGGACGAGTGGGAGCTGCTGCGCCAAGCTCTGTGCACGCATCCTCTCTTTGCCATCTGCCGCCATGATGCGTGGATACTGCACGAGATCATGGATGCCTTTGAGCGGCACGAGACACAGCCCGGGGAGGTGATCGTATCGCCGGGCGACACGTGCGCTTTCCACGTTGTGGTGATGGGCAAAGCTCTGGCGGACGTTGTCGATTACGGTGCGATGACTGTTCAAGAAAAGGTCCAGCGACAGGAGTGGACTGCCGGGGACTACTTTGGGAGTGAAGGTCTTCTCTATATCTTGCATCCCGGCTATGAGGGCGCAGCGGTACGCGCCGAGGGCACGCCCGATGCATCTTTGCCCACTGTCACGTGGCGGCTGAGTCGCGTTCTCTATCAGCAACTCATGCGCACCTTTCATGATCCCGCACACCTCCAGATTATCAAATATGTTTCCCAGTCGCCGCTTTTTCAGCATCTGTCTCGTGCGCAGATACGACTCCTCTGCGAAAAGGCAGAGGTTGTGACACGTGAAATATCAGCGCGTGTCTTGCAGGTGGGTGTGGTACCGACGGATCTCTTTCTTTTGATTTCCGGCACCGTGACTCTCGAGCACGAGCCGCAGCACGGTGGTGGGGGCCCAGACGTCGCTCACCTGCCGACCACCGTTTTCGTCGCCGGCGACTGTGTCGGTGACGCCGAGCTTCTCTTCCAGCGCGTAGCAGACGAGAAAGAAAGCGCTGATGCCTCGAAGAGGCTGACGGTGATGCCTTCCTGCTACACGTACACGGTACAACAGCCGGCACAGTTGATCTGCATCCCTATTGAGGTCCTGCTCGCCGTGCTTTCATGGGACGATTTGCAGCACATGCGGGATCGCAGCCGCAACGTGCGAGAGATGGAGCTACAGCAGGTGCAAGTGCAGAATGATCTGCGCAACCTCAAGGCGCAGTGCTTCCTGTCGAACATCTCCGACACTGACAGCAACAGCAGCATGCATGCTCTGGTGTTGCAGGGAGGACCTGGTGGCGGTGCGTCTCCGCTGTCCGGGGAGCTCTCGCACGAGTTCTCGCAGGATGTATATGCGAAGGGCCCCGATGCGACGGCCTTCTTCCTCGAACAGATATTTTCCCGCCAGACATATCGACGCGCGGACGGGCGAGAACGTGGTCTCTCCATAGCCAGCTTCGCCCCGCACCAGCGGTACCCGACTGGAACGGTTCTCTTCCGCGTTGAGTACGCTGCGGATCACCACAGTGTGGTGCGTGCAGGCGGAGGAGTGTCGCCACATCGTGAAGAAAACGGTGAGGGGAGCACAGCAGACTCTTCTACGGCTGCGACACCTCCAGAGGTCCCCGGGTGTCTCTACGCTATCGTCTCCGGCGAGATCACGGTTGTGAACAGCGATACTGGCGAGCCCGTCTACCGCGTCTTCCGCGGCAACACGCTTGGCGAAGAGACACTGCTTCCTCCGTTGCAGTGCCGCTCCGCGACGACACCCCTGCGCACGCACGCGGTTGTCTCCAGCTCTGATGGGTGCGAGGTGTTTAAGCTCAGCCAGCGTGCGTTCAAGGAGTTTCTGCAGCGACCGTACTGCGACGCACTCCGCGACTTCTGCGATTGGTTCTCTGTCTCCCCATTCAATGAGTGCCTTCCTGAACATTTCTGGCGCTTTCTGTTCAACTGCACGACGGAGCGTGAGGTGGTCGGCAGCGACCTCATCGGTCTTCGCGGAGCATCCTGCACGTACGTGTCCCTCATTTTCGATGGCCAAATCGGCGCCTACGTCAGAAGCAGTGCTTTGGACAGTGGAGAGAAAGAAGAGAACGAGGAGGAGACGTCGGTGGCGTCGTTTTTGGCGGGCGACATCATCGGCGGGTGGGAGGTGATGGAGGGGCGCCCCTTTCCAGTAGCGTACGTGTGTGAGTGCCGTGCACGCATCCTGTGCGTTCCGGCCGAGTCCTTTCCCAGCCTCTTCCGCCCGGCGATGCCGTATCTGCAGTTTCTGTGGTCCCAAGAGCGATATCAAAGGGTCCTAGCCATGTCTGCTGTAGAGGGCTGACATGATGAGGTGCTTCGGCGCAGATTGTATCCCTGTATGCGCATCGCTGCTGCTGGTGCTGCTGCGGCTCTCTTGACATGGTGACGCGACCCACGCGAGGACGCTGCGGTGAGCCGTATCGAATGCCCCCCCTTTTAATTTTTGGTTATACCAGCGAATTTTTGCACTTTCTTTTCACTTTCTTTGCTCAATGGGATGTCTATTAGACGCGCTTTAACCGTTGCCCCCCCCTCCCCCCTCTACCTCACTTACTCCCTGACTCTGCTTTACTGTGTGCACTTGTAGTCTTCGCGTTTTGGGGCACTCGGCTGCAAGGCTGTCATCTTCTGCCTCGTGAGGTCTTGTCCGTCTCTCGGATACGTTTCACGCGTACACACATGTCTATACCCAACCCACGACTCTACCCAATTGCTCAGCTGGCCCTTCTGATGTAGCGCGGGCACCTCCCTATTGAAGGGGGGGGGGCGCACGCGTTTCCCTTTTCTTTGCAGAGGGTGCCGGCGCCGTCATCAAGCGCCGGCCCCTCTCACTCCTTTGTGGCAGGTACCGGACTCCACACCCCTCCATCTCCCCAGGTGTCCTCAGGAGCCCATGCCCAAGCGGACCCGCCTGCGCCCAACTCACCGCGTTTTTCCGAGTTCGTTGAGCGACTGCTGCCGAAAATTCTTCTCTGTATTATTTCTCTCCATCGCTCTCGCTCTCGCTCTCGCTCTCTCTGGTTCTGCCTTGCGTACCCCACACGCTTGTGCCCTCGTTTCCGCCGTTGCACTACACCGGTGCGTCTGCGCTGTACGGGTGGCTGTTGTTGTGCGCAGGTGGTGCCATACACGGAACACCACGTGGGCTTCTTCATGCAAACCGGCTCGAACTGCCGTCGCTGGCCGATCTCCGCCACTCTGTGAGGGGTGGTACGACACAAATGCTCCGTTGTACTTCTCTTGTTCACCTTCGGGTGCTGTGCCTGACGATGCTACCCGACGGCGGAGCACTTACGCCAGCACTGCGTAAGTTGGGCTACACCCCCTACACCCTTCGCTCTACGTACCAGCAAGGTCACGCCAGCACTCACCCTATCGCGTGGTCCCAGCTGCTGGACGGCAAAACAAGTGCGCTGCCTGCCAAGGTGCTGGCGGACTACGACACGGTTGTTGGTCCACCGGGTGCCATGGTGTATGACGTGCTGCTGGGCCAGGCACCGAGTTATACCAAGATCATTCTGGTCGAGGAGACGGAAAAGGACAAGTGGGCTGAGAAGTACGAGGCGTACCTGGAGCGCTTGCAGATCTCGACGAAGCGCGCCTCGCAGAATCGAATTACGAAAGCCTTTCAGAGCATGATAGCCAAGATGGTCGTTGGTGGTGATGCTTCCGGAGCGGCGATGGATGCTCCAGTCGGGGCTGCGCCGTCTCTGAGCACGAGAGGGTCGAGAGACTGCATGATATCTTCCTCTAGTGTCTTGCGTCGTTCCTTCGCTGCGGAGGCGACCGAGCTGAAGCGAGGCTTCTGTGGCAGCAAGGGGCTTTCTACCACACCTGTGAATGGCCTCAGCGACGATTCTCGCGGTACGGCAACGGCAGAACGGGAAAGACAGGAGACGAACAACACGAACGATGGCCAACTGCGACATCCGCGTGCTGTCGCGCTGCAGTTGTACGAGGAAAGCGTGAAGATGTCGATTCCGCGCAGTGCGCTGCTTGTGTATCGCTACGGCGATGGCTGGGAGCCGCTCTGCTCATTCCTCGACAAGCCGATTCCTCCTGTTCCCTTCCCTGAGTACGATGACGGCCTCCGTGTGCTCGGGAACCTGCAAGAGCGAATCGATCGAGCACACGCGCTGCAGTACCTGGTGGGCGGCGTCTGTGTGGTGTGCGCACTAGTGACGGTGCTGCCCCGCTGCGAAGGCATTGTGAGGTTTGTGAAGGATCTGTACGCGGACTACCAAGTAGCCTTTGGCTCTGACAGCGCCGCATCTGCGAGGAGGACTGCCGGTGGCGACTCTCTGCAAACGGACGCCGAGAAGTTCGAGGCTGCGTGGCAGAAGCGTGGCGGCTCTGTGACGCTCACAACGAATGAGTGACAGAAGCCGGTGAAGTCACCTCTGTAGGCGTGTTGGCGCTCATTGTTAACAAGACGAAGTGGTGTCGGCGGAGGCGTGATTGGGGAAACTGTCCACAGAATGCGAAACACAGCAACCAAAGGGCATATTCTTGATTGCCACTCCTGCAGGATGGTCCGGCGAGGAGGGACAGATCATCGAGAAGGCCGACAGTCGTGGAATGGCAAGTATGTGTGTGAACAGAGAGGTGTGCCGAAGGGGTGGTCCCCGTTCTTTCCGAATGGCGTGGCCCACCCGCACTGCTGATGCGCTGCTCTGCAGCCTCTTTGTTGCCCCGCGTCTCTTGTATTTCTTTGTTGTTTCCGTTACTTGCGTGCTCTGATGTCCTGTCCTCTCCTTCCTCTGCTGAACCATCAGCGTGGGTGCCACACTCTTTGCCGACCAGCCAAGTCTGGAGCGCTCTCTGTGCATATCTGTCATGCTCTTGCGCTGCTGTCATACTCGACCATTCGGCCCCCTTCACCCCGCACGGCACCCATCCCGCCATCGCAGTCTCCGTGTGTCTCTTCTCGCCCACGTATTCATGGCAAAGGGGTAGTCCGCCGCCATTCTACCGGGAAATCACCTCTCATGTGGCGCTCCCCCTCCCCACCAGCAGTCGCCGATGGTGCTGCGTTCATCGTGGGCGCTTCAACAGGCGGCTGCCTTCCAGCGCCCGCGTGTCCCAGTCAATGGTCTGCAGGTGCTCTTCCCTGGTCCAGCCCCCTCCGCCATTACAACAGATTTCCTTACGAAGCAGTTGCATCTGTTCGATCCGTCGTTGCAGACGGCGGCTTCACGTGCACCTCTAGATGTGGACAGCAGCGTAGGCTCACGGGAGGTCGCCTCTTGTGTTGCCAGCTCAGCGCCTGCTAGTCAGGCATCTGCTGAGCACCGTGTTGTTACTATCCTGCACCACAGCCGCCCTTTGCCCGCAGGCATTGCCGAGGAGTACATCACGTACTTCTTCTATACTCAACCCGTCAAGGAGTTCATGGACGATATGCAGGGTCTGACGTGTCTGTCTTACCAGGGTACTGATGTGTTCGCGCCGATGGAGAAGTAGGCGACCATGCTTGCTGTCGTAGCGACGCTGTGTGAGGTCGAAGGCGCATGGGGCATGCTGAACGTGAGCGCTCTCAGCGCGGTCCCTACCTCCATATTCTCCTGTCTCTTCGTCGGGGAGATGTGCGCTGCCGCTCATGGCACTCTACGCAGGTTTCCACTTCAACCAGAGAGAGGATGCCCAGGGCAGCACGCTGTACGACTTCTACATGCACACAGCGGAGCTGCTGAGGTTGCCAAACCTTGCCATGTACACCGCCAATATGGTGTTCTTTGAGGTTATCGTTTGCATCTTCTACGCTGTGTGAAAGCTTCTGCAGAAGCGAGAGTGGTCCCTGGTGGTAAGTGAACCTACCCAGCTCCCTCTGGACCCCTCTAACGGAGTCATGATGCGCGACCCAACGCCGGATGCGAGCTGCTTACAGTGTCTTCCTCAGAAAATCTTGGTGCTGGTGCCCATGAAAGGCTTGTGGGGTATTCGATTCTTTCCTCAGCGGCGACTGCTTTCATGGTTGCGCTGCGGAGACGCCGCTTGTCTTCCCATCTGGTGGATGGCGGTGAAATGTAGCCGGGCTGTGGTCCTCTGCTCTGTACGACTCCATTTTTACAGAAGGCCTTGAAGCGGTCGTAGCGATTCAGGGGTCGTTGCCGAGGCAGTCTTGGGTGTCCACGGGCTCATGGGAGGCGGGTGAGGGTTAGTCGAAGTGGTGGTGCAGTGCAGCCCCCCTCCCCCGTGGTGCCGCCCCTCTCTTTCTCACCTCCTTTTCTCTGTCACCCACATTTCCTCTCCATCTCCGAGAGATGCCTCAGCACTGTTCTGATCCATCAATCGGAGTGCACCACAGACCCAGGTTTAGTGGGGCCTTGCTGGCTCGATATGGCCGCGCCCTTCAGAGACGGTGCCTCGCATCCCTCGCTGGATGCCAGCATCTTCTTTCCCGAAGGCAGTAGGCCCTCGCAGCCACTTGGCGGCCACGGCTTTCTGCTACACGGCGCCCGGGCGGTGGGCAAGACGTCTCTTGCTTTCCAGGCAGCCATCAACACCGTCCAGCGTTCCGATGGTAGCGTAGTAGTGCTGTGCCAGGAGTCTACCCTCTATTCCAAGGTGCCGCAGCCCTTCACTCCACTGCGCTCCTTGCCCGAGTCGACTCTCGGCCGCATAGAGTTCATCTACGTGGAGGGATGGACGGCGGCGCTGCGGGAGATGATGAGTTTTCGCACGACCCGAGCAGTGCCAACGCTGGTGCTCGTTGACGACGATGGTTTTGAAGTGACGGCACCCGCAGATTGCCGCGGCAAGCGGATCGGGCGGCACTCCGACGTCCTCGTCGCTACCGCTGCCGCCTCGTGTCTCTCCTATTTGGAAAATCTCCATGACTGGATGACTCGCCACGGCCGCCCCTTTTTCTATCTTCTCGTCACAAATCAGCTCCCCGAATCTGCCACGCAGTTGTCACTCCCCTACGCTGCCTTTCCGCTCGTGAATGTGTGGGTGGGCGCCTCGGGGACAGTGCAGATCACCCCAACCCCAGCTGACAACACAGCAGCGGTGGTGGCACCGGCGGTGTATCTTACATGGCAGAATGGACTGCGCATGAGAGGCTGACGTGTTACAGGTGTTATGTGCATGGTCTGTTGTGTGGGGTTGATGAGGGTGTGATGAGTTGCGCGCGCTTGCACTGCCACTGCTGCTACTTCTCCTCTCACACCCGCTGAAGGATTTATACAGCAGGGCGAAAAGCGGAAGAAGAGAGTGTATTGACAGCGCCTCAATGAGGTGCGGCGACAACATGCTTGTGGGGGCTACTCCCGTGTCGCCCTGTGCGCCGCTATCGTTGTCGAGAGGATCAGAGGCAGATGTGCGTGCAGAGGAGCAAGGAAAAGGGCGGCACTTGTACCGCCTCACCTCCCCCTGTCCTCTTTGCCCCTGCCTAGTGGCTGGGCAAGCACTGCCGTCTCACATGTTTTCTCGCCGCCTCTGCCTTCGCCGTTCTTCTCTTCCCTTCTCACTTCTTTGCTCTCTCTGTATTGTGATGCCGCTGACTGTCCCTCCTCCCCCCTTCTCCTCCCCTCTCTCTACCTGTGGTACGTCTCTTGGCTTCTTCTCCTCCTCTCCCCCTAACGATTGCCTTTCGGTCACAAGCCGATCAGGCACTCCCTCCCTTCCTTGAGACGCGTCTGTTACCCCTCTCTACTTTCTTCCCTGCGCTCTCAGAAAGGGAGGCGGCAGTGGCGTACAATGTGGTCGTCGTCTTGGTGAGAGAGCGCGGCAGCCCCCTCTCCCCCTTCTTTGTTGTGATCTCCGCCCGCTCGCTACGATCGTTGCTGCCGTTCTCTCTCTTCAGCTCACGCTTCACCGCTTTTCTCTTGTTTGCCCTTCCCGGAGGTGCTTCGGCAATGCGCAACCGAGACGAACTTGAGTTTTATACGTAGGGACATCCCCTCTCACCAGCGCTAGGGTGAGGGAGGCGAGAGAGAGCGCTGTTCTTCTGTTCTCCAGCGAGGGGACCGTGGCAGCGCTTACTCCGCTCTCCTGTCCAGTGGAAAGGAGAGCGGAGTAAGCGGGCTGTCTCATGGTCGCCCCCCACATTTACTGCAGCGCAGTAGTGCGGCGGGTATTCTAGCGTGCAAGAGCCCTACCTTCACTTGCTGCTGCTTGAAGCTTTGAGATATCATCGCAAGGAGTTCCATCAGCTCATTTCCTCCACCCCTGTAGGAGGAGCACCTCAAAGCAGGCAAAAGGAAAGTGGTCGTCGCTGCGCAGTAGCGGTGCGGTGCTTCGGGTCATGTCGCGGTTGTTGTCCCACTTGGTGTGATAGCGCACACCACTTTTCTCTTTCTTCTGCCTGGAGCTCCAACGCTTCATTGATTGATTGACAGCGATGACGACTCGTGCACAGCGCCTGTGCCTCCCTCCCCCCTTTCACTAATGCGCTCTTCTGTGGCGGCTCCGTGAACGGTGGACACCTCAGTGCGTGGCATCCAGGGCTCAACACCCCGCTCTGTTTGGGGAGAAGCAAGACAGCCCCTTTCCCCGCCCATACCCAAGGCACCTCTGGTGGGTGCAGGGCCAGGTATCCACGACGTAGGGGACGTTAGGATGATGCGTCGTTACTGAAGTTGGCGGTCAGGTCCTGGGCGACTTTGGGTCGGAGCGACCTGTGACAGCGAACATGGTTGCACTACCCCTGCGATAGGCCGAGTGCCAACGTGATGAGCACATCTCACCCGGCCCTCGCCATCTACTGGTGTACGAAGTCTGAACCACTTCGTGGGATGCCCCAGATGGCGACTAGCATGATGAGAGCGACTGTGAGGCGACCTGCGGGGCGAGTGACGGGTAGGGCTTGGTGCAGAAGCAATGTGGAGGTGACTGGATGGGGACTGCTGTAATGCGTGTCTACAGCCGCTTTGCACCACGCGATGGGCGTGTGCCCGAGACGGGGTAAGGTGGAGTGTGGCTCATGTTGTATGGCAGCGAATGAACTAGTGGAAGGGAAAACGTGTTATGTGTTGCTGCATGAGTCGTCGTTAGTGAGGCTCTTTGGCGTCTCCATCACCACTTCTGCTACCTCCTCTCTCTTTTCCTCTTCGTGGATCTGCGTGCACATGACACGGCAGGTGTCTCGCTTTCCCATCTCTTCCTCTGGCCTCCACCTGCTCCCACAACCAATGCACTTTCGCCGGCCAAGGTGGCTCGGTGGTGGCAGCAGCACCAAAAGTAAGGCGAGGAAGCGCTATCTCCAGACGAAGGCGCACAAGTTCAGGTATGGAGGCCCGACAGTCAAGGGGGACTGCTACCCCCTCTTTGAGGATGGCCGATGCTACCGGGTGGAGGTGGACAAGCGCAAGTGGTTCCTCTACAACGACACATTAGATATGGAAATGCACATCATCTTCACCTTCCATAAGACAACTGCCGTGTACAAGGCTGTGCATGGACGGACGGTGGTGAGGACGACACCCGCTGGTGGGACGGAGTGCACTGTCGTCGTCTATCCGCTGGAGACGCTGCCGTATGTGAAGTTTGCCAAGATGACGCAGATCGTGTACAGCGCTACGAGGACATCTCGCGGCCTGGACTTGAATTACATTGAGAGGATCAATCGCGAGGCGAAGGCAAAGTGCCTGAGCGAGACACAAAAGGTGGCCGGCGTGGCGGGGGTGAGCCACGATGAGGAGGAGCTCCTGTACAGGTGCAGGAAGAGTAATATCCCATACGTTGACATGAGTTTCCATCCATCACAGGCGTCTTTGCAGCGTCCTCACGACAAGAACAGCGTGGCGAACATGAGCTCCATCACATGGAGGCGGCCGAAAGACTACATACCGGCGACAGCGCACAGGGAGATCAAGCTGTTCCGCCACGGCGTGGACGCTGACGACATTGAACAGGGCCACCTCGGTGACTGCTGGCTTATGTGCTCCATTGCGGTCGTGGCGGAAAGCAAGACGATGGTCAAGGACATCTTCCGCCACCCTGTCTCCAGGTCGAAACGCTTGAAAGAAGAGAAGGCAGGTGGCTACCGCGTGTACCTGAACAAGAACGGCTGGTTCTGCAACGTCATTGTCGACAGCTACCTGCCGACGTATAATGGAGTTGTGTACTTTGCCCGCTCCGCCGGAGACCCGTACGAGTTGTGGGTGTCGCTGCTGGAGAAGGCGTACGCCAAAATCCACGGCTCGTATGCGTCCATTATCGGCGGCAATCCCTTGCACGCCCTTCAGGATTTGACGGGGTTCCCGGTGTACGCCTTCACAAAGACGTGGCGGGCGGCAGCGAGTGCGGAAGAGGTCGCATCGCAGTTCTTCAAGGACCTGCTGCGCTACCGAAAAAGTGGCTATCTTATCTCCATCAGCACTCCAGGCAAGGACACGAGCGCATACAACGTTGGCAGCAGCACTTCGAACGAGGCGTCGCTCGAGGCGCGCTACAGGGCGGCGGGGCTGAACACCGGTCACTCCTACTCGGTGCTCAAGGTGCGCCAGTTTCTTATCCCGCGAGTGAAGCTGCTGAAGATCCGCAACCCGTGGGGCACCGGTGACGAGTGGACCGGCGCGTGGGGCAAGAACAGCGACAAGTGGCAGAAGCACTTGCTGGTGCGCCGGTCCTGCAAGCCGAGCAAGGTGAGTGACGGCACCTTCTGGATGGAGTGGAGGGACGTGGTGCAGTTCTTCGAGGGTGGCGGGGTGTGCATGGTGAAGAAGTCTTGGTTTCAGTACCGCTTCCCCGGCACCTTCGTTGGCATCATCCCCTCTGTGGTGCTCAGGATCGAACTCAAGAAGAGGCAGAAGGTGTTCTTCACCTTATCCCAGAAAGACCGCCGCCTGCTGAGTCCCGGGGACCCGGTGGAGCTGTACAAGGGGTTGCTCATCTGCGTAATGGGGCACAACGCAGAGAAGGACACACAGCAGATTGTGGCTCTTAGCACTGAGAACCCTGAGGTGCATCCGCCCGATAAGTACGAGTACATTGTTGCCCGCGACGTTGGGCTCGAGCTCGAGCTTGACCCCGCGCAATCTCCGCTCTATGTCATTCCGCGCATTATGGTGGCGAACCAAAGTGGCCCGAAGGATTTCACGTTGAGCATGCTGACTCCCAATAAGTCTACTGCGAGCGGCCTGCGGGTGTCGTTTGTGCGCCTGCCCGACACGTGCCCGACGTTCCGCAACGTGGTATCCTTCAAGATGGACGGAGAGAAAGCGGAACACGTGCAGTTTCAGTACAAGAAGCGCGGCAGCGCTCCACGCATGATGTCCGGCATCACCGTCTTCGAGGCCACTAACGTGAAGGAGAAATACCCATTTCCTTGCTGACGAATGTGCAAAGTGTGGGCGGCACGCACGGTGAGCGTTTATTGTTTGTGTGCCTGGCACTTTGTCGCCAACCCCTGTGCGTGTTGAGGTACTGCTTGGTGTACCCCAGCTTCACCTTGGCTGAGCGACCACCTACCGAGAGGTGGGTGCCAGCGCCTAGCCATCTTGTCAAAGCGCAGAGAAGAGAGCAGCTCCCCAGAAACACGATCGTCTCCCTCGTTCACGAGGCGTCGCGATCTGTTCTGGGCTCGTAGAGGTCAGTTTTATCGCAACGCCATTGCGACTTCAGTCGCCTCGAATGACGTTTGTCCTCTTGTTTTTCTCGTTTGTTTGTTTGTTTGCCACGACCGCGTCTGCAGCGCCGGTGAACCTTCATTGAAGTCTCTTCCTGAATTCTTACTGTGGACGCTGCGAGTGCCGTTGGTGCGTCATGCGGAGCTGTCACGCTGTCGCAGCCGCCCCTCACCAGTCGCACGTCCTGCTCTGCCTTACGCTTCACCATTCTTTCTACTTTCCTCCACAGCAATGAAACGAACAACACAGCGAATGATGTCCGCTATTCCCCTCTCTTACCATCATACACACGCATGCCTAGGCATCTAGGATGGCGTGGGCGTGTCTCGTGGACAGTGAATGCTGACGACTAACTCTCACCCCCGCTCTTTCCTCCTTACCTCCTCTCCTCCTTTCGAGGCCCGCAAGCTGGGTGGGGGCGCCAGTCCCAGCGGGGCTAACAGAATAAGGCAGCGCGCTTGACACATTCATCATGCCGGACATCATTCGATCTCCATTCTATTCCCTCCCTCCTTCGCACTGGAGGAGCTAAGTGAGACAGGGGTACCCTGCATGCAGCTGTGTTCTGCATGGGGCTGAGGGGGGGGGACTGTTGCCGCTTAGCTCCGATGGGCTGATTCCCCAAAAAGCAGTTGTGCATGGGCTTCTCCTGTATAGCCACGTCTCGTGTGTTCTCCTGCTCGCAGAGCCGAGCCACAATCACACCGGCCGCCGATTGTACACCATGGGCACCGAAGACTAGGGAAAGGATGGACATACTACGCCCGCGGAAATCCTGACTTCAGGCGATGTGGTCATGGCGATACTGAGGGAGGGGGTACAGGCTTTCGAGGAGTACATTGATTGCATCGTAGAGCCGCCCCACAACCCGTGCTGTGGGGCTGTTCTCAGGAGATTTATGGGTGCAGTCCAAGCCCTCTTCCAGGAGCTGAAGCGGATGCCAGCTTGGAACGGGTTGTGGCATGTCTGGGAGCACCCGTATTTTCCCTCCCTTCGAGGAGCACCACTGGGGGCTGACACCCCTCCCTCAATACGATCGACAGGTGCAGTTCTGAAAGGTTTTCTGCGCGCTCAAGCAGCTGACTAAAGGCAACATAATCGAAGCACGACGGACGCCACTTGTGCCAGCTCATTCCCGCAGGTTGTATTGGAAGATGAGCAGATCGGTGCACAGAGGACCGTATCGCAGGTCACCACGACGCCTTTGGCAGCGAACGGCTCCCGCTTCCGTCCTTCGATGCCATACTCGCCGAGGCTGTGGGGCTGGAGGCACAACCTGGCACTTCTAGGCCCAGGGCGTGTGCTTTTTGTTCGACAAGGAGGGGGCTGCCGCTTCTGGCACTGTGGGCTTCAGAGCGACGTGAACTGAACGTTGCTGAGCGCCCACCTTGTCCACATCCGCAGACTCAACCCGAGTAACTCAGTCTCGTGCATGGCGCAGGTCCTCGTTGTCGTGTTCGCGATGACCTGCAACGACGGGTTTGACGGGCGCGACGAGAAAGCGGCGTCAATGCGCTCACTGTGCACACTGTCTAGCACCTCCTCACATAGACGCGGAATTTGCGCGGGTGCATCCTCGGCAGCGAATGTTCCCGCGACGAGCAGGCGATGTACTTCATGATGTTGATGTTTAATGGGGAGTCGCGGCGGCAGCAGCAGCCAACGGAGACACGGTACCCGGAGAGCTACTCTCCGCAGTACAGCAGCTAATCAGGATGCCACCATCACGGGCTTAACAGCGCGGGTGGAGGAGGACGGTGGAGACACTAGATGCAGTCAAGTGAGGCGAGAGCGTTGTTGCATGCCTTTTCTCACCGCCGACGCAAATGTGCGCCGCCGCGTCGAAAGTGAGCGCCACGCAGCTCGACGAAAGCGCGAGTTGATTTGTACAGCATATTTGGAGTGCAACAGTGCAGGCACAGTGTCGCAGCCTCTGCCTACGGTGCTGACTATTCGCAGGCACAAGGGATCCTCCGATGGACCAGGCGACGGCGCGCTCAGAAAGGACAAAACTGAAGTTGTTCTCATGTCCTCCACGTATATGTTGGAAGGGGTCTCTTACGGTCGAAAGGTGACAGCCCTCCACCTTGGACAACATGCCATCGAAGAGCTGCGCGCGAGATTTGCTCGAGGCCCGACGGTGGGCCAGCTCGAGCGTTTCTTAGGGCGGCTGTGGAGGAGATGCCGAGTCCTGCCCATTTCGGCTTATCGATGTCGGTGACTTTTCAAAGGAGCACGGCGTCTATTCACTAAGTTGCCACGCGGCTTGCTGCATGCTTCATCGCTGGCCGTGCTGTCTGCGAGAGCTACGGGTGAACTGAACGAGTGGTTTAACTGGGCCAATCCCCAAACACTGCGGTGCGTCACGCTGACGAGGACGACCGAAGGGGTTTGCCCACCTCTACGTCTACGTGACATTGGACAGATGGAGTGCCGCGTGCATAAGCCAGGCGACCGAGACAGACGCCACTACGGGCACGCGTTGACGCCACGGCCCCTCCGACAGCATTGGCTTCAGCACGGTACCGAGTACTGCGCTGCCCAGCTGAGGTGTTGTTTTCGTTTTTGTTTGTTAGAGCCACGGTTGCCTTTTATGCGGATAACCGTTCTGCTCTCGCTGCTCTGCGTAGAGGTTACGCCCACACACAAGAATGCAGCCAACAAGGAGCCCCATGACTCCACTGGTTCACTTGTCACACGTGCGCCGAGGTGTCTGGTGCATGAAATTCAGCGAAAACCCCCGCAGATCATCTGAGCTGTCATCCCCCATATCAAACGCGGAAGGGTGCAACTGGCGACACGGGGAGGTGAGGCGGAATGCGAGATGGACGGGTGGCACCGCACTCCCGTCCGTGCAGAAGCACAGCGTATGCCCGTAGCAACGCTCTTGTGCAGAGGGCGCGCTCTACTCCCGCCGGTGTGGCCTCCGTGTAGGCGGCCCGATGGCGCAGACGCCAGAAATCGGATGGACTGAGACGACTATGCCGACCCGCTCATGGCCCCGGTGTAGCTGTCTGACGCGCACACACACTCCTCTCTCCTTCTATCTGTCTCGCTCCTCTCTGTCTTTCTCACGCTGGTGAAGGAACGGAAGTGGCCATACCCAGCCACCCGCACAACCCCTCATCGCCCACTACCCATACACATTCGCCGGACAAGGTGAGACACCAAAGATATCATCATCATTTCCCCCTCTACTCTATCATCATTGTCACCACAGCCTTTACAACCGTGTCGATAGAGAATGGGGTGCTGCAACTCTAAGAACACCAAGGAGCCGAAGGAGGTGAAGCCAGAGTCCGTGCCGGAGCCAGAGCCTGTGGTGACGGTCGTGGAAACGCCTGATGCACACCCCAGTCCTACGCCGAGAACCGTGACGGCGGTGGTGGACCCACGCATCGAGCGCATCCGAGCCGTCTCCGCCCACAACATCACCTGCCCCTTTCGCTATGACGCCTGCACTGTCGTGGGCGGAGATGTGAAGTGCTACTTCGTGAACGGCATTGTCTATCGTATCGAGAAGGACGGCGTGTGGTACTGGTACAACGACTCCGTTAACTACGAGGTGCACGTGGAAGTGCGCTTTGGTCCGGGGTCTACGATTACCGCGGTTGATATGGCGCTAGAGACGGTGGAGAAGGGCTGGATATGCGGACACTGTGTCTTGTGCCCACTGCAGACGCTTTGCTGCGCCTCCGGCACCCCCAACGGCTACAAAATCAATGTCACCATTAAACCCCTCAGTGAGGCGTACCGGCAGGAGGCGTGCGCGGCTGCCAATAACATTGCTGAGTCAGAGACACATGCTGTTCGTTGTCTCGTCGAAGACGTGCTAGATGAGGAGGCAGTTCTGCGCCGCTGTGTGGAGTCGAACACGCCGTACGTCGACCTAACATTCCCACCAAATGCTGACTCGGTCGCGCGTGCCGGTAAGGACAACCGCATCTTCCCACTGATGGCCATGATGCGCCCGACTCAGTACCTGCCGGAGAATAAGCGCATGTCGGCGAACGACTTTGTTGGGTCAGCGATTCCCATGTGTCTCGACCAAGGCAGCCTCGGCGACTCGTGGCTCATGTGCGCTGTGGCCATTGCGGCGGAAGATGAGGCAGTGGTCCGCAACATGTTTGTGCTGGGCTCACCGGAGGAGAAGGTGGTGGGTGCGTACCGCGTTATGCTCAACAAGAACGGCTGGTGGCACAACGTCATTGTGGATGACTACGTGCCCACGATGAGTCACATGCCCGTGTTCGGGCGCTCGTGGGACGATCCGGCAGAGTTGTGGCCTTTATTGCTTCAGAAAGCCTACGCGAAGGTTCACGGCTCCTATGCTGCGGTTACTGGCGGCGACACGCTGCAGGCACTTGTCGACTTCACCGGCTCGGCAATGTACCGCTTTGACATGGAATGGGAGGAGGCGGTGACGGACGCGAGTAAGGCGCACTCGTTAGCAGAGGCGCTGGTGCAGTTTTCCAGCGCTGGTGCCTGTATTGTGCTCAGCACTCCTGGCATCAACTCAAAGAGTTATCTGGGCTGCAAGCAGGAGAACGATCCGGAAGCCTTCAGCGCCCACTATGCGGAGGTCGGGTTGCGCCCTAGCAACACGTACTATGTAGAGCGCGTCGTGATCGTCGAGGAGTCCCACGTACTGTTCAAGGTGCGCAACCCGTGGCGCTCGTCAGGCAAGTGGACTGGTGCGTGGAGCTACGGATCGCAGGAGTGGGTGCAGAATCCGGCTGCGTGCTCTCTCTGTGGTGCCCAGGAGGACCCACAGGATTGCACCTTCTGGATTTGTTGGGAGGATGCCACCCAATACTTCGATGGGGGCGGCGTTCTGTTTTCCTGCCCGGGCGCTACGGACTACCGTGTGAAGGGCGTATTTCAGGAGACCATCCCAAGCGCGATTCTGGAGATAACGGCCCACGAGTCAACTCAGGTGCTCCTCACCCTCTCACAGCCCGACAAACGCGGCGTGGACTTCAAGGAGTGCTCGTCGCTCTTCGCGCCGATCATGCTCACTATGTCCAAGAAGGAGGGCAGCCTGCAGCGCGTGCTGAAGAACACCAGCTCTAACCCGGCGAATCCTTCGGAGAACTTCAACTTTATCGTTGGCCGAGAGGTCGCCATGTGGGTTACGCTGGAGGCAGGGGAGCGGTACCAGGTCGTGCCGCGCATGCACTACCGTGGGATCTTGGTGCCCTTCAACCGCCCGTATGTGATGGGCCTAATTTCTCTGAATGATCTAAAGGGCAAAGTGCAGGTGGAGGCGAAGCAACTTGAGAGCTACTCGAGCGCCTTCACCAATTACATCGCCTACAACTCGGAGGAGCTGCCTTCGGTCGAGGTGGAGTGTCAAATGCACCTCCCTGGCAAGGCCCCCGTGACGTACGTTTCCACCACAGTGGTTTAACCGTGTGTCGCCTGAAGTGCACACCCTCGCCTAAGCAGCAGCAGCAGCGGAGTTGGTGGCCGAAGCCCCACCCTCAATCTTGTAAGGGACTGCAGCAGTGAAGTGATGACTCGTCGGTGTTGTGGTTAGGCGTGGAGGGAGGTAACTCTTCACAGCAGAGGGCAAGAAGGTCTGATGCGAGGATGGATGAGCATATGTGCAGCAGGGATAACGTTGAGGGAAAGCTGTAAGGCGCGCGATGTGAGGTGTAGCACACGCACACCCACACCCACACCCACAGACGCACCGAGAGACACGCGTGCTCTCACCTGTGACTGCGTCATGGATGCGTGTCGCTTCTTTTCCTCGTCTCTCCCTCTCGTCAAGGGTTTGCCTTCCCCTCTTCTCTTATGCGTATTTTGCGGTATATTGTGTTGAGCCCCTCCCCCTCCCCCCTCTCGTATTCGCTGAAGCAATGAAATTGCCGGCAGGGGCTGCGGGCTGCTCTTCCTCTCATGGCGCCAACCTACCAGCAGGGCGGTAGCATCGGGGCCCTACTTTTCATGTTTTCCCCCTCCCTTCTGCTCGCTGGAGGTGACGCGGTGTGTGCGGCACTGTACTGCCCAAGTCGCTGCTGTGGTGGTTTCTTTTCCGCCCCGTCTTTCCCTTTTCGTTTGCCATCGTACGTTAGTTCTTCACAGGCTCCCACCGAAACATGTGTGCTCACTGAGACGCGCACCCCCCAAGGAACGTGCTGAATGGACTGGACTCACATGGAACCCACAGTCCCACTACTGTGCGCCCCCAGAGAGCTGAGACGCCTTCTCTGAAGCTGGCCACGGGAACAGGAACAGTGGGGAGTAGACCAGAGATGACATTCATCAGCCAAAGAAAGTCTCTCTCTTCTTGTCTTATTTGGTTGTCGCTCTCGAGTTTCTGTTCGTGTGCACCTCCGGTGATGCTGGTGCGGCCTCAGCCTTCTCATGTCTCTGCATCGCTTGAGCCACTCGCTTGTGTGTATGAGCACTTCATTGTATCGTCGTTGTGAGTAGGTGGGGCAGCAGGCCGAGTGGTGTCGGTGCGGCGGAGTAGGGTTTGTTTTAGCTCCTCTTTCTCTCCTCGCTTCTTCCCTCGCCCCTCCCCGCCCTTTCTCTGCCTCTGTCTTTTCAGCGGATACGTTAGTGTGTGTGTGTGTGTGTGTGTGTGTGTGTGTGTGTGTGAGTGTCTGACGTTGTGCGCTCGTATGCCTTCCGTGTGGTGTGGGGCCTTTGGGGTCCTCCTCCCCCTCTCTTGTTGTTTCGTAGGCGTCTCTCTGCAAAGGCGGCCTCTCTCTTTTCCCTTTGTTGTTTTTGTTTGTTTTTGTTTTTCGGTTTTTACCGTCTCTTCTCGTCCACTTCTTCCTGTACCGATCCACGGGTGATGCGCGTAGGTCCGATAGCGGTGCTGAGGGCCGCGACACATTGTGGTAGATCTGCCGTTATTGGTGTATCGTTGTCGCGCTTGTAGGACTCTCCACTCTTTCATTTCGTGTAGTCTTGCAGACATGCTGATGCTCTCGCGTCTTCTTCTTCTGGACCGTTTCATCCGTTTTATTCTCTCCCTCGCTCCCCTCGTCCTCGTGCGGAGGGCATGTGTGGATAGGGCATGGACTGACGACCTGTAGAGGAAGGGGGAGGAGAGGTATGAGAGGAAAGGTGGTGTGATGGAGGGCGGTGTCAAACGTGAGCGGTGGGTGAGAAAAAGAAAGGAAGACCAGTGCCTAGGGCTTGGACGAGTATCGGGGGTGTCGCTGCCTCTTGAGACGCGCACGTCGCCTGCTCTCTTCCGCAATCAGCCGCGAGCCTTTCCTCCCTTCCTCTCTTTCTTCCTCCTCTCCACTGTCCTTTCCCTTCACGAGGGCAGTGGAGTAGCGCGATGAGCGTCGATGTGTGCGTTGTTATCATGTCACTGTACGTCTCTCTCTCTTCTACTTTTTATTTTATATGGATGTCATTATGTTCTCGGTGGTCTGTTAAGGCAATGCTCAATCGTGAAGGGTGGGGAAAGGAGTGAGGGACATCTTGTGTGTGCGCTGAGGCCCTCCACCTCTCTTCCTCCCTCTCTTTATGGTAGGCGGCGTCTGCGTGTTTATTTGGTGTGGGTGACAGCAACAGAGTTCTCCGCAGATGTTTCGTGTTCTGTTGACGATGCAGGCGTCGTGTAGCTCTATTACTCCTGTTGTGGATGTTCATGGCATTCCCGCCCACCCTCTCTCCCCCAGTGAAAGAAGTCAAATGACTCGTTCGGCTTGGTCATCTGCGGGAGATCGCGGTCTCCTAGGCAATGTTTCTTCTCTGCGCGCTCTCTCTCTCTCGCGCCACCGCTGCCACTCATCAGCTATACGTGCCCATCCCTGTCGATGTCTCTCTGTTCGTGTCGTGTTGTCATTCACTACTCTTTCGAACGCCTACATCTGCCCCCTCCTTCCCTCCCCAAACACTGAAGAGGGGAAGGAGCCGTGCCGATATACTCCTGTCTGCCTCGACGTGTGTGTGTGTGTATGTGCATTTGCGTGCCTCCGAGCCGCCTCCTCTTTGCGGCTATCACACATACTCCCCGCGGTTGCCCGACAGCGCCGCCTCTGCGCCTTTTGTTTTGCTTCCTTTTTGGCGGTTAGTGGCGCCACAGCACCGGCACAAACGACACACGCACACGTGCATCGAATGCCCATGGACGGAAATGTCATCCTTCCCACCTGTGATGAAGACGTCGTCACGGATGCCATGC
Source organism: Leishmania lainsoni (assembly GCA_003664395.1). Classification (NCBI taxonomy): domain Eukaryota; phylum Euglenozoa; class Kinetoplastea; order Trypanosomatida; family Trypanosomatidae; genus Leishmania; species Leishmania lainsoni. The sequence goes on from RAIA01000127.1 coordinate 774,729, forward strand.
TGGATGAGTATCTGCAGCAGTCGGCATCACCTTTCTCTTCCTCAGACTCTGCGGGTGAAATGCTGGCTGCAATCACCGCGGGCAGTGCCGCGCCAGCACAGGCTCACGGTCTCTCTGAAACGTCTTTAACGTCCACGTGGGGGGCCGACTTCTCGCCAGCCTTCACAAATTTCCACAGTGGCCGTGGGTGCCCCATTGACTGGGCGGTGTCCAACAAAGGCGCTCGGCGCCGTGCCAGTCATCGTGTCAGCACCGACCTCGCACTGCAGGGGGACCGGTCTGCCTCGGAGATGACGAGCGACGACAGCGGCGACTTTGCGTTTCTTACGAGCGACGTGCGCGACGCCGACACGTACGATCTCATTCGCCATTACATACTGTACTGCAAGCAGCAGGAGAAGGAGCTGGAAGAGCTGGAGGAGGAATGCGCACGGTTGGCAGCGGAGGAGCAGCACCTCTACGGCGCCGCCATAGCGGCTTCCATGACCAGAGGAATATTACAGGCGTCAGCCACCAACACTCTGTCACCGTCGAACTCGAACGGAGTTGTGGCGACAGCAGCCAGCGTCAGCACCACCCGCGGCGTCTCCTCTCTGGTTGCTAGAGACGAGTTCGGCGAGGCCCACATCGATCCACTGAAGGCGTGCCCCTACATGAATCCGTACGACGCCGCTGGCACACTGCAGCCGTACCGCTACGGCCAGCCCACCGTCGTTGGTTGCTACACGCCGGTTTTCAAGAGTGGAGGTCTTTACCGTTGCACCGCAGCCGATGGGTCGTGGCTGTTTTACAACGACTCGCAGCAGTACACGATGCATGTGAGGTATATTGTCGGCGCCTCCTCCGTCATCACGGCTGGCCCTCACGCATCGGTGCACCAGCGGGCGTCGGGCGAGTATGAGGTGGAGGTGATGGTTTGGCCCCAGGAGACGGCGGTGCTGCTTGCAGGTGAAGTGAACGGCTTTAAGAATCTGTCTACCGCCGTGCCTGTAGATTCCAGCTATACGAACCCCCATGCGACTGCCTCTACCGCGTCTGCGCGCGCTCTGCTGAACCACTTCGCCTACCAGACAGGAAAGTCGAGTGCCTCGCTGCTCACTACCGAGGACGTGCTGGAGTGTTGTGCGACCCAAGGCAGCAAATGGACCGCTGCTGTCGCTGCTGCGGGGTCTTCGGATGAGCAGCACTTTGTGGACCCCGGATTCCCGCCCTGTAGCGCATCGCTCTACCGCAAAGGTGTCGATGACGTCTTTCTCTGGGATATACCCTGGCGGCGTTCCTGTGAGTACCTTCCCGCCACACAGCGCTCTGAGGCGTGCCTCTTTGCTCGCGTGGTGCTTCCAACAGACCCGTGTGCGGGGGAAGGTGGCGATGCGTACCTATGCAGTGCCGCTTGCTCTCTCGCTGAGTACCCCACACAAGTCGTTCGAATTTTTCGGCACCCCGTCTCTACGGATGCCGGCAGCCGTGAGCGGGCGGCCGGGGCGTACCGTGTCACGCTGAACCACGGCGGCTGGTGGACATCGACAGTTGTCGATAGCTACTTGCCTGCGTCGCTCAAGGGCCCGGACCTGGGGCGCTGCTCGCACGACCTGCGCAAGCTCTGGTACCCGCTGCTGGAAAAGGCGTACGCGAGGCTGCACGGCTCTTACGCTGCCATTCAGTGCGGTGATCCGCTTGAGGCACTGCAGGATTTCACCGGCTATCCAACGTTTCGGTTCGATGAGGAGTGGGCGGCAGTGGCGCAGGGCAGCACCGGTGCCTGCGCGAGTAAGCCTATGTCCTACAGCCCACAGTCCGAGCAGCTCTTTGTCTTCTTAGAGGAGGTGCACCAACGCGGCTACCTTGTGTGTCTGAGCCTGCCGAACGACGGACCGACCGAGGCCCAGGCAGCGCAGATGGGCATGGTGTTTGGCATGTCGTACACGGTCCTGCGACTTGTTCGGCACGGTGGCTCTCGCCTTCTTCAGATTCGGTGCCCCACCTTGAAGATGGACAGCAGCGGATTGTGGTACGCTAAGAGCGCGTTATGGCAGCAGGAGCCGCACCTAGCCGCTTTGTGCGGGGTGGACGGTGATGACACGCCGGAGGATGCGAGTTTGTGGTTGGACTGGTCTGAGGCGCTAGCAATGTTTGAGGGGGGCGGAGTGTGTTGCTGTCGTTGGGATTGGGCGAACGACTGCCGTGTGCGAGGCTCTTTCACTGACGGGACTCCCTCTTTCGTATTGGAGGTGCGTGTCAACGACTGTAGTGAGGACGCAAGTCCTGTGGAGGCGTACTGCATCTTGTCGCAGGAGGACGATCGAGGCATACCTGCAGATCACCCGCACCGTGCGCTGCGTCCACTGATGCTGTCTGTCAGCAGCCGTCGTGGTGAGAATGAGGGATGCGACGACGCCGGCAGTGACCCACCGGCTGACCAGCGCATTCGGCACGTTTGCACCACCAACCCAGACATCCCCACAGAGCAACTGAGCTTCATCCTAGGCCGGGACACAGCGCTCCGTGTGACCTTTCAGCCCTCGGTGCATCCGTACTATGTTATTCCTCGCTCGCTGGGCGAGATGAACAACAAGCTCTTCACAGTGGGCTTGGTCTCTTCCACGCCGGTCACAACGTCGGGAAAGCTGCGAGTTCGACCTATGCAGCTGTTGTCCAGCTCACCGGTGTTTCACAACCGGCGGGACTTCTCGACATCGCAGCTCGAGGACGTGGCAGTGGCGTCGTTTCAGATCCGCGGTCCTGACGGGCGTGTGCGCGTAGGATATGGCAGCACTATTGGCTAAGGGGGGCTGAGGGGCAAAGGCTTGAATCGGTACTGAGTTCTCCTCTCTTTTGCTTTTGGATATTGACCGATCTACATTTTTTGTTTTCCCTTGCGCACGGCCGCTGTACGTCTACCGCACGCTGCATGCGCCGCCACGGCTCTGTCGGCACGCAGCTACGTATGAAGCGCTATGAAATCGTGTGCTCTCTGCTTTCTTTGTTGTTGGGGTATCACTCGTTGTTTTCTGTCCCTGATGATGCCGGCCATCTCGCCGTGGTGTCGGGGTTCGCCCCTCCACCACCCCCTCATCTAGGGAGGCCACGAGCCTGCAGCCTGCCCTCGGGTACGACTGCGGACACTTGGTGTCGGGGGAGAGGTCTGGGCTGGTGCTGTGCCGATGAGAGGTGCGGCCGTGGTCGCGCTTGCAGGGGCTGACCACAGGTCGTGCGGGCGATCCTGCATGTATAGGAGCGCATGGGCTCTTTGCTCACCGACGCGTGCCCACTGACCGGCCCCGGCCGCCACGGACGCATGGCGAGGACGGCGCGGACTGCACCATCGCGGCGTCCAGACTCCCGCGCGACGGGTCTCCACGCCCCGCTGCGGGGTGGCCGAGGGCCCTGGCGCGCGGCTGGCCGCTGGATGCTGCCGGGCTGGATGGAGGCGTGCCGCCCAGTGGAGTGAGTCTGGCGGCCGTTGTGCAGCGCGCATGCGGTAGGGGGACGATGAGGGACGTGGGGGGAGGCTGTTGGGACGCATGAACCGATCGGGTGGCCGACGGTTCGCCCGTAGCTGATGTGAGTGTTGGCGTAGTGACACCGCGGCATGCGTGGGCTGTAGCTGTCAGCGCGTCCTTGCTGGCTTGTTCGTGCTGGAATGGGCACTTACAGCTGCAACTTATGTATGTCTTCATCGCCGTGTTGAGCGTTTTTTAGTTTTGGAGGAGGAGCTGATGAGCGTCGCTCTGAAGGTGGTAAAGGCGCTCTACCTGTGTGTCGATGCAGGTCGTGGTGCCTCTTCCGGGTTTAGTGGGCCGCTCCTATTCATGTCCTCCTGTGATGTCTATTAGCAATGCCGGAGAGGGTGGGCACATCATCGCTGGTGCTCCTGCGTCTTTCTTGGCGCCCTTCTGTTGTTTTCTTTGGTGTCGTTTCTCCGCTATTTTCAAAAGGGTTGTTTGGATGTCTGGGCATTTGCTCAGCGTGGCACCTTTGCATTGGCCCGCGCAATCTGTGGAAGCCAGTTGCACGACAAGTGCATGGGGATCGAGCACGGAGGCGTACTCAATGCTGGAGGGTGTGGGACCTCACCCATGCGTTTTCTACCTTGCGTGCCCTGAAGGGAGCGGTATGCAAGCGGAGCAGCTCTCTCTCTCTCTCTGTGTAATGTGCTGTTCATTAGCACAGACATCATGACGCTTTCCTGTGGTACGCTACAGGTTGTAGAGCGCTGCTTCCCCTGCATCCCCTTCCGCACCTCGTCTTGTATTGTTGCCTGAACCTCTCGCGCTCGCGCTCGCCCTCGCCAAGCAGTACCTACGCCGAGCCGATCAAGTGATGGAGAGGCGTGCCGTAGGAAGGGAGCGCTGACGACGAACGTGCGCCCTCTCTTTTCTTTCTCTTACGTTTATTCCTTCTTCCCTAAGCCTGCAAGTGCGGGTGCTTTAGCCCTGCGGAGGTGTGCTGCACTTCACTTCTTTGCTTGTGGTTTTTAGTTGCTGATAGAGTGGGTGGGTGGCATTTCGCTCTGTAGATTAGCGGCTCAACGACCTCGACTGGGGGGAGGGAATAATGAAAGTTTATTTTGGGTTTCCCGCCAACGAGGCTGCTTTCTTCATCCTGCTTGACAGGTGTACTTGTGGCGTGCACTCTCACTGAAGATGCGCTGGCGATGCGTTCGCCCCCTTCACTGTCCATATGTGTTTTCTCTGTCTCTCTTTAGAGTGCGTCTCCACAACCTTTTCGACTTCCTTCATCTCTCCGTCCGGTGAGGCGGAATGCGAGATGGACGGGTGGCACCGCACTCCCGTCCGTGCAGAAGCACGGCGTATGCGCGTAGCGACGCTCTTGTGCAGAGGGCGCGCTCTACTCCCGCCGGTGTGGCCTCCGTGTAGGCGGCCCGATGGCGCAGACGCCAGAAATCGGATGGACTGAGACGACTATGCCGACCCGCTCATGGCCCCGGTGTAGCTGTCTGACGCGCACACACACTCCTCTCTCCTTCCATCTGTCTCGCTCCTCTCTGTCTTTCTCACGCTGGTGAAGGAACGGAAGGGGCCATTCTCAGAGAACGAGGCGAATATTCTTCGAGGTTGTGCCTTTACTGGCTTAAGGAAGCGGGAGAAGACTCTGAATTCCGGGGCACGACGACTCCCTCCCTCCCTCCCGCTTTCTTTTCCCACGCAGCGACATGCTACAGGGGGGCGGTGGGCTTTACTGTTGCCGTGTTTTCTTTCAATCACCTCCGCGCACTTGACGATGGTGGAGCCCCATCGAAAATTTCGGCTAGACGCCGAGTCTGTCGCGTCTCTTAGGGCTGCCGTCGCAGCGAACTCGAAGAAGCAGCAGCGGCTGGAAGAGCGTCTGGCGCGCTCCCGTGAGCAGGCGGCGCGCCGCGCAGTACTGGAGCAGAGACTCGAGAATCTCCACACGCGAATTGGGCAACTTCGCGAGATGGCCCGACCGGTGGCTTTACCACCGCTCTCAGAAGACGCGACAGCGTCATCGGATCCCAACTTTCCAGTTCCCTTATCCATGTCTTTTGGGTGCACAGTCTCGTGCACCACCTCGCCTGGTGCATCGGGTGTGTTGCTGCAGGGCGACCCATCTGTAGTCACCAGTTCGTCGGTTCCGGACGATTTTGACGAGACCACTATCCATCTCGACTCTTTGCCAGTGCCTGCTACGTGGGGGCGGGAGGTGTCGCTCTTCCGCTACGGTGGCCCTTCTGTGAAAGGCATCGTGTCCTCCGTGATTGATGAAGGTGTGCTCTACCGCATCCTCACGGACGGGGGCGACTGGGCCTTCTACAACGACACTCGGTACTACACGGTGCAGGTACGATACCGCATTGCAGCTGGCTCGACGGTGATGGCAGGGAACTCTGTGACGGTAACCGGAGCAGGGGCGGAGCAGGAGCTGGCGATGGAGCTGGGGCCTGAGGAGACCAAAGTGTTCCTAACAGGCCGCGTGATGGGATTTGAAAATCTCTGTAGAGCAACTCTTCTGCCGAGGTGTGCAGCAACGGCTCAAGAGGAGGAGGCGCTGTGCACGGAGCCGCAGCAGCACTTTAGCGTTCTCTCCACCTCGTACGCAGATGCCGCTGTACCTGTTCGCCATAGCGTGTCGACGGCGCACCTCGTCGCCCACTGTGTGGCGAAGCGGATTCGGTTTGTCGACCTGCATTTTTTCCCCAGCCACGCTTCCCTCTACCGCAGCGGCCAGGACAGCTTCTACGTGCCCCCGCTGCACTGGCGCCTGCCTATCAGCTACCTCCCCAACGATGACAGCGTCCGTCGTGAGGTGCGTCTGTTTCGCGGCGCCGTCCTTCATCCAGAGGGTCTGCGCACGGGGCGTCTGTTTCCCAATCACCTCTTTCTCTCTGCGGCAGCAGGGCTTGCGTGTCTCTGGCCACAGGCGCTGCGCCGTCTTTTCATCCACCCGCAAGGGGCACGACAGGGTAAGCGTGACCGGGCGGTCGGTGCTCATCACGTCGAGCTGTGCACAGGGGGCTGGTGGTGTCCCTGGATCGTGGACGAGTTCTTTCCTGCGGCTGCACGGTGCCCTGAGTTCAGCCATTCTACTGACGACCTGCGTGTGTTGTGGCTGCTTCTGCTCGAGAAGGCCTGTGCAAAGGTGCTTGGCTCCTACGCTGCAACCCTGAATGCCCCCCTGGAATACTTTGTCAGTGCGTTCACTGGAGGGCCATGTAAGGTGTTGCACGAGATCTGGCCAGGACGCGAGGACTTGCGAGACTCTACCGCCAAGGCAACGCGCTTCTTTGCATTCATGAAGCGACTGCTGCGGCAGCGCACGACGGAGGTGCCGAGCGTGGTGTGTTGGCTGCGGCCCTATTTAAACGGCGCCGCCCGCCCACAGGAAAAGGGCGATCCGCTGGAAGCGTTGTACGGGGATGTCGGACTTGACCCCAACGCCGCCACCGTAGTGCTAGGGCTCGAGACGCTCCGTGACGGGCAGTGCGTCGTGCGTCTGCGTCAGACAGCTGAGAAGAGAAGGCCTGCCGAGTCATGGCTTGACCTTTGGCGCCGCGCCGGAAAGCTGTGGGTGAACGAGGTGAGCGATCTCGTGTTCGCCATGGGGGAGACGGCGGGGGACGCGGTGTGGATGGCGCTGGAGGACTTACCGCAGTACTTTCAAGGCGGCTGTGTAGCACCATTGACGAACGACTGGGGTGTGGTAAAGGTGCAGGGTCAGTTCACGCAGCGCCAGCCGTCTATGGTGCTGCAGGTGACAGTGACAGCGCCGACGCGCCTCTTGGTGAGCGTTACACAGCGGGACCTCGATGACACCGGACTGTCAACGCTGGCATTGAATGATGAAGACGCCTTAACGGGTGCAAGTCAAACATTAGCGGGCCTGAGCTGCCTGCTGTACTCCAAGGGCAGTGGCGACAGCACTCACTTTCTGGGGAGCAACAGCGACTCCCCTGACGCGTTCGACCTCGCTCAAGAGCCGCACTGTGTGTACGAGCGTGAGGTGGCTGCCGGGTGCCTGCTGGACCCGCGTCAGGGCCCTTATTATACAGTGCCGTTTGTGAGCTCCATCTCTTCCGATGTGGCCTACACCATAACGACCCAGCTGGCCGTGGCAGAACCACGGTCCACTGCAGCGCCCGAGAGCAGCACAGCGACGGTGCGCTTCATGACGATGAAGCCAGGGACTGCTCTCTTTCCGAGTCTTGCTCAGCCGATCCTTCGTGAGTCCTCGATGGAAGTGAGCGCGACATCCCGGAACTACCAAAGTTGCCCATCAAAGCAGCTGCGCATGTGTTACAGCACGGGAGTCTCTGTCACACTCGTGCTCGGCGGAAGCGATGTACCACAGCAGCAACAGCCGGATACATCCACCCCTGGATCCATGTACACCTGTGAGAGGACAAGCACAGCTGAGGCTCATTAGCACAGTGAGTGCATCCACCTGTGATGGCGCTGCCGTCTGTATTGTGCTGCACGTTGGTATATGCGCTGCACTTTTGGAAGGGGGGGCATTGTCTGCGAACATGCCGGTCTCTTTCCGTCGTGTTGGGGTGTCGTAGATCTGTTCTTCTCGTCGGTGTTGTTGATCTTCGTCCTCCCCTCCCTCTTTTCTTACTCCTCTTTGTATTCTTTGTCCTTCTCTGCGCAGGCAGCGCAGCACTCGTGCACCACCACGCATGTCATGTGGGGCCCGAGTTCGCTGGTTATATCGCAGCGCATTTGTGCTTGGCTTTGTTTGCAGTGGCCTATGTTGCCTGGGCGTCATTTGCATGTGAAAAGTCACCGATGTAGGAGTGGAGCTCAGAGACAGACGCATGCACCCGATTATACGCAGGTGAAGGCCGACGTGCCGAGGGGCGGCGCTCTCTTGCCTCCTGGGGTCAGTAGTCAACCCTGCGGACGCGCAAGAGGTCGGCCCTATTTCTGGATGAGACGCGAAGGGTCCTTGAGGTTTCTCCCGCATCCTGCGTGTGGCACCCAGAGCTGCAGGACTGCTGGAGGCGTGAGTCTTCCAGCCGCTTTCTGCGCAGTCGCATTGCCGCTGTCCGTTTTCACCGACACGTGCATGAGCCCAGAGAAAATGCAAGCAGCTCACTACTCTACCCTCTACCCTCCTCTCTTTTCCACCAACTCCACACGGACACTCCAGACAGCAGAGAGTAGAAGTGCCAGCCGCGACCTCTTCCCTCCTCCTCGTCCCTCCGGACCGGGTGATAAAGGGGCGAAGTGACACAACCACCACACACCAAATTCAACTTTGGCCGTGTGCGCCTTCGTTTACCGGAGGGGAGGACGAAGTGGACAAGGAAGACACAGGCGTTCTTTACGGCCGATCTCGACATAGCGGCGTGCTGAGCCATTTTCTCTTTATTCTTTTCAGTGGACTCCTCTCCCCCCACAAACACTCACACAGACACCCCCCACCCCACCTGCTCTCCCTTCCGAACGGTACTGTTGCATTGCGAGTATTACCATCGCCTGCCACCACCACTGCTGCTCATCTCCCCCTCCCCATTTGCCTTGGGCTCGATGTATTTGTGTGTGTGTGTGTGTGTTGCTTTACGAGTTCTTTCCGCTGTGCCTACACTTAGGGGATTTCTTGAAGTCACTTCTCTCTCTCTTTCTCTCGCCTGTTGGTTTCTCCCATCATTGGGGTGTGTCTCGGTCGATAACGGGTAAATCTTCATCACGCGTACTAATCCAGCAACGAAGTCACGCAACTCTGATCGTAGGCCGCGCATTTGTTTCGCTTCTTCTTTTCTGTTTGGCGTCCACTGGTGCTTAGCTGCGTGAGGGAGGAAGCGGAGATATTCATTTGACTCTCACTTTGTGTATATTCAACAATTGATGTATGTGCGTGTGTGTCTCTCTCTCTCTGCGTGTGTGTGTGTGCGCTCATCGCTGGGTGGCCCTCTACTCGGGTGTACTCGCACATCATACCTGAGCGCTTGCGTCTACGCTATTCTCTTTTGTTTCTTCTCTTCCCCACCTCTCGGATTTCTTGGTGGTGTCGCCAATACCCGGCAGTGCAGTGGGGCGCCATCATTGTTACCATTCGTCTCTCTTCTTTTTGTTCTCCGTTTCTTCTGCCCCCCCCCTCCCCTCTGTCTGCTCTCCCCGTCGTGTTGGGGCTTCGCTCCTCCTGTTCGTTGATAAGCCTGTCTTTTGCCCTCCTTCTCGATCAGCTTGACCCTCCACCGTGTCATTGACGCTGGATTGGAGTTGCATCTGTGCGCCTTTCTCATTTCCTCTTGCCCTGTCAGTGGAGCGTGCGTCGCCGTGTCGCTTCGCAGTGCCCATCACCCCTCCCCATCCTCTGTCTTATACCAGAGGGAGAGAAGACATACACACGTAGAGTCGCCATGCCCAAGGTCCCGCTCGCTGTGGTGTCTACGTCATCGGACGACTCAGAGATGATGCGCAGCGACCCAGCCGGATCCTTTAAAGATGCGAATTGGTCCGTCATGAAGATGGAGAGCTTCGACTCACTGCCCTTCTCGGAGGTGTCGCATACCCCGTACGGGACAGACTCGAACTTTCTCGACTCGGTGTCCCACGGAGGCTCCGCCGGGCACCGCCCCAGTCCCGGCGCGCCTTTTGCCCTGGAGCGCCAGGAAGCCGTTATGACGTCTTTCAAACCTGCCGTGCTGAGCCCTCGCCATGGGATTTCGCGGGGATTCCGGCTCCATGGCAACGATCAGCCCACAAGTACCACCGAGGTGAGCACTGTCGTTGTGCCCACCCTTCCTGCCGTGCCGACGCACTTTACACCGAAATGCAGCGATGCACTCGCCTTGCGCCCGAAGTTGTGTGGCGTGGGTGGGGCACTGGGGACTCCCTCTGCAGCGGCGGCGGCTCTTAGCCGAAAGAAGAAGAAGCCGCCGCCTTACCGCACTCGGTCTCTGCAGATTGAGGCTGCCAAGTGGCTGGAGGATGACCCCAGCACTGAGATGCTGGTGCTGCGCGAGGTGTCCAAGCGACAACTGGGCAACCCCATTGCAGACGATGAAGCGGGCGATTCCCTGTCTTTGAGTTTATTAGGTTCTGTCGGACTGCTGACCCCGCCGGGACAGGACGTCACACCGTTCTCCAGCCTCGTGACAGAACTGCAGACTGCCGTGGCAGGTGCAAGCTCCTTGCTCACCGCGGACCCAAAGGCGAAGATGGAAGTCACTCATGACTCCCCAACGAATCCCACAGAGGGAAGGAGAGCGCCGACCGTAGCTGCCAGCACCACCAAAGATCCTACGCCTATAATGAAAGCACCGGCGACGATGGGCACTCACACCACCCTTAGCAAGGGTGGCACGACAGCAGACTCTCCGCTGAGGCTTGCGTCGCGTATCAACATGGTGCCACCGCGGCGTATTGCCCCCTTACACGGCAAGAGGGGGCCGGTGGCTGGTGTGCCGACCAACTCAGCGGCAGCCGCCACTGTGCAGCAGCAGCCTGATACCCAGCTGTCCAAGTTCCCAGACATCACTCCACCGACAGGTACGCCACAGCTGATTCGGAGAGCGACCCTGCCGCCTACGGAGAGGATAGAAACGGCGGCAAGCACTACCGATGTGGCGCCACCTTCATCCGTCGCAAACAGCCTGGCAGAGGTATCCTCGGCTTCCACGGAGGAAAACTCTCTTGCGGCGAGGCGCGAGCTCCGCAGGCCGCAGCCGGCACCGGGGAGTCAGCGGCCAGTCGAGCTTTTTGAGGCGCCGAGGGCTGGTGCGCAAGGCGCTGATGGTGTCAAAGGAAAGCCGGCGGGTCGCCTTGGCTTGCAGTCGGAGGTGTTGTCCCCCGACGTCATTGCTGTGCCACCAGTAGGGGATGATAAGCCTGTTGCGCTTCAGGTACAGCCGCCGACGCCGCCGCCGAACACAAGCACGAAGCATTGGCCGCGCTCCCGACGATCCTGCTTGAGATCCACCGTAGCCCCAGAGTCGAGCGGTGTTGGGAGTCGTCCGGTTCGTGGGGCGGCAAAGAAGGATCCCTCGCGCATCTCCCCTGCACCCACAGGGCTGCAGGACGTGGTGCAGCCCTTCGAGCTGGGTTCGACAGAGGTGACCCTCATAGAGTCCACCTCGAGTCTTACGGTGGACTCGGCTTTGCCTGAAGAGCGTCCCAAGACGCGGCAATACGGTCTTGCCGACAGCCTGCAGATCTCACCGGCGAACCGCGCTGCTGCAGAGAAATTGGTGGCTTTTGTGTGCTCTGTCTCAGACCCGGAGGTGCTACACGTCGTTTACGACTACCTCGAGGAGCATCAGAAGGCGGTGCCTCGCTATCGCCTCGCTACATCGGCGTGCCGCGAGCTACTGGAGCGCAAAGAAGAGGTGCTGCTGGCTTGTTTGCCCACTAGCCGCCGCAACCCTGACGGGTTTACACAGCGCAGCGCGATTTCTGCACATCACTCCCGTGGTGAGTCGGTGCCGCAGCTCGTGGACTCGCCGGACAAGAAGGTGGAGGCAGCGAGGACAGGGGACAACCTGACGGAGGCACAGCGCTTCCTGCAGCAGGTTGAGGAGGAGGAGGAGGGCTGCGACAAGGGAGACGACGGCGATCCTTACACTGATGAGTTCGATGACTTCAACTGCTTCCCCACACCCTACATTCCATCTACCCGCTTCCGGTTTGGTCAGCCGAGTGTCTCCGGCCTCGTCACACGGGTCTTTGCGGAGGGCATGCTGTACAAGATCAAGACCCCAAATGGTGAGTACTACTTCTACAACGACACCCTGCAGGAGTTGATGGTGGTGCGCGTGCAGTGCTGTCTGCGCGGCGACGAGAAGATCAATGAACGCGCCATGCTCGTCCCCATCGCCGGTACAGGGGAGACGGAGGTTACGATCGCCGTCTTGCCTGAGGAAACGTACTTCTTCATGAGTGGAGTAGCGCATATGCCGCACTTCTTGGCGAAGCGAGTGCCGATGCCGCTGGACTACGTCTCCCCGTCCGTTACGCAGTCACTGCGCAAGACCAACGCCGATATCAACGCCGTTCGCAAGGCGCTCGGCAAGTGGAGCCGCGCCTCGGACCAGCAGGCGTACCTCAAGTGCTGCCTCAAGCACCACCTCCGCTTCACCGACCTCAACTTCCGCCCGAGTGCGGAAAGTCTCTACCGCCCTGAGTTCGACGTAGTCGCCATCCCGGCCGTGACATGGCGGCGGCCGGAAGAGTACATCAACCTTGCCGAGGTTTCACAGACTCGTCTGTTCCGCGGTGAGATCTCCTGCTTCCTGGTGAAGCAGGGAGAGCTGAGCAACCACACGGTAGTAGCTGCGATAGCGGCGGTGGCGCAGTTCCCTGCCCATGTGCGATGGATGTTTCGTCATCCTGTGAGCGCGCACGTGGGCAAGATGGAGAGAGCGCTGGGCTGCTACCGCGTGACGCTACTGCACAATGGGTGGTGGCACGCCTACCTTGTCGACGACTACGTTCCTGCGTCGCTGAGAGGGCCGCTGTTTGCGCGCTGTCCCGAGGACCCGCGTCGGCTGTGGGTGCAGCTGCTAGAGAAGGCGTACGCCAAGTCGCTTGGCTCATACGCGGCGACGTGCCTCGTCGACACTATGGAGGCCCTTGGGGACTTCACCGGTTTCCCAGTGCGCTTTCTCGACTCCATGTGGACAGCTGCCGCGCTGAAGCCGAACGACCACGTGTCCCGATCGCTTTTCCACTACCTCGAGCTCAGTGTGAGGGCTGGCTGCACGGTGCTTCTGTTCTCCCCAGCCCCCTCGGACGAGCAGTCGAGCGCGACTGTTGACCTGTCCCGCAAGCGGTCCTCCCGAATTCTCCCTGTGAAAGACAAAGTGCCACAGTTCCTTCCCGGCCACATTTACTTCCTGCGCGACGTCGCCTTCTATCAGGAGCTGAATCTGCGCATGGCTCAGCTGAAGAACCCGTGGACGTGGGAGACGAAGAACATGTCCCACTACGAGAAAAAGTGGAAGTACACTACGTGGTATGACCGACCCGACGCCAGCCTCAGCGCCCTTGGCTCCACCGCGATGAGCCTGAGCGGACAGGTGTCCTCCTGCGGTCTGCCCTCGCATGTAGCTGTCCCCAGAGCCTCCGCGGACTTGTCGTCAGTAGAGGTCGCCCGAAACGAACGCAAGGGCACGATGTGGGTGGAGTGGGGAGAAGTGCTTGCGGCGTTTGCAGGTGGTGGCGTGTGCTACACCATGTGGAACCGACATCGGTACCGCGTGAGGAATGCCTTTGTGGAGGGTCGCCCACGGCTGGTTCTGGAGCTCAAAGCGCGGCGGAAGGTGGAGCTGTTCGTGACGCTTTTGCTGGAGACAGTGGACGAAACCCTTGACAGCTTCGGTACTGTCGTAGCTTCCCGTCCCATTCCCCTCCACGGCATAGCTCTCTCAGTCGTTCACCGGCAGTCGAGCCAGTTGGCGAAAGTGGTCAGAGAGTCCTGCGACGATGTTGAGTGTGCGACAGGCTGCAGAACGTACATTGTGGCGCGTGATGTGTCCATGAAGGTGGTCGTTGAGCCGAACATGAGCAGCAACGGCGCCGCTGTATTGGTTGTTCCGCTACTGGATCCAAGCGTAGTGAGCGGCGGCGTACCGAGCTCAGGCAGCGGATCCGCCCTCAACACCCCCTCGAGGGCCGCTGTGCCAGAGGTGCGTTTTGTCGTGTCTATCGTCAGCGATGCCATTGCGGGAGATGGTGAGGACTTGTCCATTCACTTCGTATCCCTGCGGCGGAGCTGCGGCGTCTTCACAGACCCCACCACGACGTTCCCACTGGTGGGCACCTCACACGTGACGGCACAGTATCAAGTATGCACGGACGCAGGCGTTGTGACGTGCGAGGGGTCTCGCATCTCCGGCAACGAAACGAAGTGTGTGTGAGGGCACATTTTCTGTTTTCTCCTGCGCGTGTCTCTCTGTACCGGAGCGGCGCGCTGTCGCGACGGCACCGTGCCGGCACGTTTTCCTCGGAAGCCGTAGTGAGAGGCGGTATGAAGTACTCAGGGCACACTCAGTGCTCCCCCTGTGCGACACGTACACACACACATACACACACGTGGGCGTCTGTGTACGTGCGATGCTCTGCACGCACGTGCCTCGTGGATAGGGTGTTTCTGCACGGCAGTGGCGACAGTTCTTCTTCCTCGTTTCCCTTCCCAGACCACAATGATGAAGGAAACAGTGACGTGCCTCTCGTTGATCCGCTTTAGTTGCTGCTGCCGGCTCTCATTTTGTCTGTTATGTGCTCTTGTTCCCGCGTGCGTCTTCACTGACTGCACAGTACACGTCCACGCACTCCTTCGCCTTGCCCTCGCGCCTGCGCACATGAGCGCTTTGCTCTCCCGCACCCGCAGTCAGGCCGGGCAGCAGAAAAGAGGAAAGGGGCCGCAAAGGCGCAACTTATTCGGATGCCGCCTTCTCCCCCTCCTCTCTTTAACGGGAATAAGAGGGGGCCGGGCTGGTGCGTGTGTGGCCATGTGCCTCTCCCGCATATTTCCAAAGTCTGGCGCACCTCTGCTCCCACCGATGTTGCGCTGCCGTCACCCCAGAGCCGCGCTGCGCCGCGCACGTCATGGCTCTTGCTACCTCACTCATTTCACCTACCTCTGCGTCTCTTCCCCCCTTCCCCTCTTTGCTGACAGCAGCTGTGCATTCTCTGTGGTACGACCGTCACCATCTCCGTTACTGTGTGCAGTGACCGTTACCCATCCCAATTGCTCTCGAGTATCATTCTCCTCGTTCTTTCTCCAACTATCAACAATACCACAGCATGTCTATTGCAATGGCCGATCATCAACCCCCTGAATTCCCGCCGGGCTACGTGATGCCGCTGCCCTCGCGTCCGAGCAAGATGGACGAAGACGCGCTACACCCCGTACGCGTGCCGACACCGCTGCCGGACCTCCTGCCACGCAGCATGAAGGACATCCAGAAGATGCGCAACCTGCAGTCCGATGGAGACACCGCCAAGAAGTATGTGCCACCGCGCCGCGACCTGCCACCGCCGTACGTGAACGACGACGAGTGCGACGAGTTCGAGGACAAGACGATCGACACGACTATCCTCAACATGTCGGAGAAGGACCGCGCGAAGCGCACGAGCCAAGCCTATCAGCTCAGCGGCCCCTCCATCGAGGGTGACGTCACGCCAGTCTTCGAGAACGGCCTGCTGTTCAAGGTGGTAACGCCGGATGGCGCTTGGTACTACTACAACGACACAGACAAGTACGAGATGCACGTGAAGTTCACCTTCGGCGCCAAGTCGGACCTGCAGCCCGGGGACAAGGTCGAGCTGTACGTTATGAACACCAACGAGCTGTCCGCCTCCCTCGTTATTTTCCCTGGCGAGACGACGAAGCTCGTTTCCGGCAAGATTAACGGCTTCAAGTGCAGCGCCAAGGCGGTGCCACTGAACGACGACAAGCGTGATGTTCTCTATGGTGAAGTCAACGACCGCATTGCCGACGATCTGATAGACATGGCGCAGGCTATCGGTGTGCGTGAAGACGACCTCACAGAGGAGAAGGTGCTGGCGTACTGCGAGGAGAACGAGAAGCCGTACATCGACTGCGACTTCCGTCCGTGCGATTACTCACTCTACCGCTCTGACGTGGACACGTACCTGCCGCGCTTCATCCCATGGCACCGCCCCTCCACCTGGATCCCGGAGGAGCAGCTCAAGGAGGTGCGCCTCTTCCGCCGCGAAATCCTGCCGTCTCAGGTGACGCACGGCTCCATTGGTGACACCTACCTCGTCTCCGCCATGGCGGCCCTGACCGACGCCAACGGTGGCCGGCTGCATGACCTTTTCCGCCACCCCGTGAGCGCTGCCAACGGCAAGGTTGAGCGTGCTCTCGGTGCCTACTGGGTCACGATTAACTTCAACGGTTGGTGGCTGCCGGTGCTTCTCGACGACTTCTTACCTGCGACGCACGACGGCCCCGAATTTGCGCGGTGCGCAGTCGACATGCGGCGCATGTGGGTGGCGCTCCTGGAGAAGACCTACGCGAAGGTGCACGGCTCCTACGCAAACATTGCGAGGGGCGATCCGTTGGAGCCGCTCTCGGAGTTTACCGGCTTCCCAGTGACCCGCTACGAGAGTTTCTGGGAGGACGCGCGGGCCGGTGACGACAGCCTATTCCAGGAGATGTACTCCTACGACAGGATGGGGTACCTGCAGGTGCTCTGCACCCCTTCCGACGGCGGCGAGGTATTCGGCAACACGAACGTCGTGAGTGCTAACCCAGAGTTGGAGTCGGCGTACGAGAAGATGGGCCTTCTTCTGCACCACGGCTACGCGGTGCTGCAGACAGAGTACTTTGAGGACCTCGACCTCCGCCTCCTGCGCCTCCGCAACCCGTGGGGCAACGGCTCTGAGTGGACCGGCGCGTGGGGCAAGAGCGACAAGCGCTGGAGCAAGTACCCGTCCGTGCACAATGCGTGCTACCAGCACGGCGGCAGCCCAGCTGACCCAGACCGCACCTTCTGGATGGAGTGGAGCGATGCGCTCAAGATGTTCTCAGGCGGTGGCTGCTGTCACTTGCGCACGCCGTGGTTCGACTACCGCGTCCGAGGCGAGTTCGCGCATGGCATCCCAACCATCTCTTTCGAGATCAACGTGTCCGCACCGACGGAGGCCTACATCACTCTCTCGCAGGAGGACGAGCGTGACGACCCGTCGCTGGAGTACCACGCATTGCTGCTAAGCGTGTTCCGGCACAGCGGCAAGAAGGAGAAGCTGGACGCGACCAGCAACTCGCTGGTGGAGAAACCGGACCGTCAGCTCAAGTTCAACTTCTCGCGCGATGTGGCGTTGAAGTACACGTTTTTACCGGAGTACAGCCCATACTTTGTCATTCCCCGCATCCACGACCCCAGCGTGACGAAGCCGTACGTGATGGGCTTGCTGCTGGACACCTATGTTGGCAACGGTGTCAAGGTGGAGTTCAAGCGAGTAGACCGCAACTGTCGCGTCTTTGCGAACATGCCATCCTTTACCCAGGCAGGAATGATGGAGGATACAGCGGCCGAGTACCAGATCCGCACTCCCCGGCAGCCGATCGAGTGCATTGGGGAGGAGATCGTCGACGAGCGACTCCGCGAGTTCGGCATCATGGAGTAGTAGACAGCCGAGGGTGACTCCGTGGAAAGGGTGGGCCATGTGTGAACAGGCGCTGAATCTCTGGTGCGTGTCCTTCAGCTGTAGGGCAAGCGGCAACTAAGTTGCATGAGCGTGTGACGGGGCGTCTCTGTGTCTTTGTGTCTGTGTGTGTGTGTGTGTGTGTGTGTGTGTGTGTGCTGCTTGATGCACATTTGTCTGCCTCAGCGCTTACATTTTGACGTTTCCCTCCTCCCACTACCCGTGGCCATCGCAACTCTTCACTTCTTCTCCTTCCTTTTCTCTCGTCGTGTCACCTTCGCAACGCTGTGCCGCCGCCTCACTGCACCCTCTCGTGTGTTTTCTTGCTGTGGCTTACCCACCCACCCCCTCCCCCCGCCGAATGGCCTCTCGCATGGGCTAAAGCCAACCCGCACCCCCTGCCCACACCAACACCGTCTTTTGGTGTCGTTGTTTTATGCGAGGCGAGTGCCTCCGCACCCACGCGTTTTCCTCCTCATTATTCACTCAGGGCTTTGGCAGTGCTTCGTGCCGAAAGGAGTGGGTCGCCGAGCGCGTGCGACCAGTCTCTTCGTGTGTACTCGTCGGAGGAGCGCCTGCGCCTCCTCTTTCCCTCTTCTACATCGTCCTCTCGTTTTCTTTCCTTCCTGTGCGCTTCCTCCGTTTCATTCTGCTGGTTCTCATGCGCTGTGTGTGTGTGTGTGTGTGTGTGTGTGTGTGTGTGTGGGTGGGTGCAGGTGGGAAGGGAGGCGCACACGTGTACTCCCCCCCTCGCCCACACACACACACCGCACATGCGAGCGACGTACGCCCAGCGCCTTGATTTCTATGTTTCATAGCACTACTGTTTATTTTCTGTTGTTAGCGGGTGACAAGAGACGTGTGCGCATGAGCTGGTGATGAGCTCATCCAAGGGAGAGCCTGGTCTCCTTCTCCCAGCTCCGGTACCCCCCCCCCCTCACTTCTCCCTTATTCTTCGAGGTCCACATAGAGCTTCGTGCCACGTGCATGTCCGCGCGTGTATGTGTGGATGGAGCAAGAGACAAAGCCGTCTCTCCCTCTTCCTCTCAACTACAGAACCATCATGTTCTCACAAATGCAAAGGCTGGCAAAGCACTCGCTTTCTCCCCTTTCACCGCGTTTTTTTTTCCTTTTCGGAGAACTATTCATATGTGCATATCTGTGTGTGTGTGTGTGTGTCTGTGTGTGTATGCGGGGGGCATTTGCCTTGGCTGCTCTTGCCGTCCTTATTTCTACCCCCTTTTCATTTCTACAACTTCCACGAGCGCTGCACGGTGATTTCTGCTGTTGCAATGTCACCCGAGCCTTTCTGAAGGGCGTCGTCGAAGTGACCTATCCGGCACTTTGACCAAGCCTCTTCAAGATCTGCCCTCCGCATTCAGTGGAAGTGGATAGAGGGAGAGAGAATGGTTTTGCACAACGCTGCCAGGGATGGCATGCCAGCCCTCCCATTCGTGCACCCTTTGAACTCTTTAGCCCTCCTACACACTGTGCTCATCGTCGTTCAACCTCCCTCTCTCTCTTTGTGGCATCAACCTCCATGCGTACTCGCCCGTATGCGTAGCGGTTTTTTTTTTTGGTGGGCGACTCCCAGCAGGCGTTTCCTCCATCTGTCTTTCAGCCGTTTCACTTTTCCCTTTTGGCTCCCATGCTGCCTTCTTTGTCATCTGTTCTCCCTCGTTAGGGATCTGTCTCAGCGTGTGGATCCAGGGCGTTGCAACAGCAATTAAACAATAGGAGCGACAGCAGCGGCGACTGGCTCAGTCATACCACCAGCCCTTTCTCTTTACCTTTGCAAAAACTGCATAACGCGAGGCGAGGGGTTGGTGAGGTGGCTAAGTCACAGTCCTATAGGAATCCAACAAAACCCTCAAAGGAGAACATCTTAATGATCTGCTGCTGCCACGTTGAGCTGGTACTGCTTACGTGTTGGCGCCATCTTGGTTCTTGTCTTTCCCTCCCCCCTCCTCCCTCTCCTTTTCCCCCTTTCACCGCATTTCTTCTTTATTTCACTTGTCTGTTTCTCCTCCGCTGTGGGTACGTGTGTTACCGTCTCTCTGTCATGCAGCGCTGATGTGTGCGTGTGCGTGTGCGTGTGTGTGGATGTATCGGAATGTGTCGTCTCTCTTGTGCTTTCCTTGTGCCGTCTTCTTTCTGTCCACCCCTTCCATCGCGTGCTGAGAGAGTGTGCGTGTCCTTACAAGGGATGCGCTCTCGTGCTTCCTGAACTTTACACACAAAGACAAACACTTCAAGACACAAGGCAGTGCTGGCGGTGGATCGCTGTGTGGCGGAAGAGGACCGATAAGACACGCCCGTTACGTGGGCACTCTGCGCATTTCCACGGCAGCTCAGCGTTTCCTCTCCTCATGGAGGTCGAACTGCGGATTTCCTCGAGCAGAGACAAGGGCGTGGGCATTCAAGTGAGGTGAGTGCCCGCGTGCGTGCTCTGCATCTCCTTTTCTATCGACATTCCTCCCCTCTCTCTCTCGTCTCTCTCTCATCTCTCTCGTCTTCCCTTTCTTTCGTTGTCTGGTGACACGACAGGAGCGCACTTGTGCGGGTCGTTGTGCATCGCACGATCCGAATGGAAGAAAAAGAGGTGAGGCACTCTCGCCCCCTTTAATAGAAGCACAAACTGATCGCGTTTGACTCACGGAAGAGCGCGTTGCCGTTTGGGACTAAGTTGAGGGATCGCCACACGCAAGACGAGGGTCAGGTCCACTCGCGCCAACGACCGTAGGACATTGTAATTGGCGTATTGGACCTCTGCTCTGCTCTGCTCTGCTCTGCTCTCTGTCTGTCTGTCTGTCTCTCTCCCTTCCTGCATCGACTCGTGTGCGGAACGACACATCATTATCTTCTCTTTTCCTTGAAAACGTGAACCTCTTCCTCAGTAGTCGCCTCTTAGCGGGCTCTCACGTTGAGTGTGTTGCATCGCTTGAGGGTGGCTGCGCCTCGTGCACCTACTGTAGCAAGCCCCTACTCCATGGGCCAGCGGGACAGTCCCCTACCTCCCCTGGTTGGCTGAAGCGTGGTACACAGTACCACTACAGCAGCAGCAGCAGCAGCGGCAGGTGGCGAACTCGACACTGCTGTTTACCACACCATCACGTGCAAACAGACCCGCACACACGTGAGTCTGCTGTGCATAATCGCCTCGTAATATGTCCGACTCCACTTCTTCACCAAAGGGCCCGAGGCGGAGCAGAGACGTTCCGGCAAACTCCTCGTGCCGGTCAGTTTCTCAGGCGTCGGGGTTGTCATCGGTGCGTGGGTCGCGCTCGAGCCGCAGTGCACTCTACACGAAAGACGGCGTTAAATTTTCCCCCGCCCGCCGGAAGTTTCGAGGAGTGCGCGGCAATTTACAAGAGCACTGCACGGCACATATCTGCCGCTTCTCCCCTTACCGGCCCCCCTCAGCCGCCATTCTGGACCCCTACCCGAATTCGCGCATCAACTCGCTCTGTGTCGTGGGCCTCACCACCTTAGTGACCGTGCACCGCACTGGCGTTCGACTTTATCGGGAGCGACTACTTCCCGCGCTGGACACCTCCGCGGCACAGCCCACGTCTCAATCCTCTTCGACGTCGGGTATGGTTGCAAACCGGATTTCTAGCAGCGCAGCTGTGCCCAGGGCATCACCTGCTGCGGTGCTGCACGGCGCCTGCTCGGCGACAGGCGTGTTCGAACTGATCGAGACGCGGTCGAGGTTTCAGGTCCGTGAGTCGTACCTGTGCGCGGCAATGCAGCCCGTCCTTGTCGATGGCGCTCTCTTCCTGTCCAAGTGGAGTCGGTACTTCTCCATCGCGTCTGGTAGCGACCGTGTGGTGCACGGCGTGTCCGTCATGAGCAGCGGTGCGCACTTCTGCCTAGGCCACACGCAGCACCGGACGAATAAGGTGGTGTGCATGCAGTGCACACAGGTGGCTCTTGAGCCGTGTCACCCGCTCTCCTTGACGCCGGCTGTGGTGAGCGTCGACGAGGTGGGCACGGTGGTGCTCTTCGACGTTGAAAAGGAGGCGGCAGCGGTGCTCGAGCGGGCACCACTGTGGTATCGGCAGACCAATGCGCGTCTCAAGGAAAAGATAATGTCTGCAGCGGGCAGCAAACTCACGAACCCCACTGGGGATAGTGGTGCGCAGGCCGGCCGCGGCCCACGCCAGGCCCCTCTGCAGCAGCAGTACCTCACACCGGAAGAAGAGGACCACGTGCTGAGCACGATGGAGAAGGCGTCCATGTCGGAGCGCGTCTTCTACCACCTCGAGCACGGCGTCGCCACGCGCGTCGTTCTTGTCGGGCCGTGTGTGGAGCTCTGCAACCGCTGCCACAACGCCTTCTCGCGAGCGTCGTCGTCATCAGGAGGGTACAGGCTGGTAAGCGTGTACCTCTCCTCACGTGCACGAGACGTGCCTGCCGATGCGGCGCAACCAGAGCAGCTAAGGGATGGCGAGAGCGACGGGGTGGCCGAGCTCAACACTGTTCTGCTGCGGGTTCTTTGGAGTCCTCGCCGTGCCTTTGTGCTGGAGGAGGTGCGCCTTGTACACGAGGTGGCTCCGACAGGTGTGTGCGATGTTGGCATCGCCATCTACGCGCCTCCATACCAGGTAGGCATACCCATGACAGTCATACTGGCGAGGCCCGCGCTGGAGCTGTGGAGCTTGTGTGGGTGCACCGGAGATCTTATCGAGACGCGCCGGGTGTATGCCGCCAACAGCGACGTCCCCCGCCCCGGCTGTCGCCTTGCCGTTTCGGAGTTTTTTCTTCACTGGGTGCCCCTCGGCCGCCACCGACTCGTGGTGCGGGAGGGCACAGAGCGCGAGGAAGAGAGGTCGTGGTCCTGCACTGCTGCCGTGACGGACAGTGGAACGGTGCTGCTGCTTGGCAGTGCACCGATGCCCGTGGCTCGCAAAGCACTAGGGGCCGCTGCGCTGGTTGCCGCGCCTCACGTCGGTGATCCGTGGCGTGTTGCAATGGAGAAAGAGCCGGCGGTGGAGCCCTTTAAAGATACGGACCTGGAGGCCTGGCTGGATGACGTACGCTCTCCACCCTCGCGGTCCTCGTCGTCAGCGGTGGCAGAGAGTGGCTCAACGGCCCCTGTAGCCACAAATGCTGCTGAGGCGTCGGCTGAGGAGAGTGCGGCCGCGTATAACAACAACAACGTCTCAGCTGACCATCACGCCGTGGCTTTTCCATACACGGTGCTGATGGAGTTGTACGCCCCCCAGCGGTCCCACAACAGCCGCAAGCGTGAGAGCACATCTTCCACCTCGACAGGTGTGCTGTCTGTATCGCCCGACTGGGCGGCGAATCGCCTGCTGCTCTTCATGGCAGACCATGAGGTGTTGCTGAGCGTATCGCTGCCATTTGCGGAACGTGTGAGTACCCTGACGGACCCCCAGCAGCACGACGCGGGCGACTGCAGGGTAAACGAGGTTGCTGCGGAACCTCTTGCCGCTACGAATGAAGTCGATGGTACTCAGTCCTCGTCTTCCACCGCTCAAACTCATCACGCCACCCAGGAGGAGGCGCAGGCAGGCGGTATGGCTCAGTATTTGAGAGGTGCCACGCGGAAAGCACTCGCGGCCGCTTCGCAGGACTGGCCGTCCTCAGTACAGCGCTGGGCTCCGTCCACATCCTCGTATTTCTCTTACTTTGACGGTGCCGGCTGTGCCACTACCAACGCCGCACCACTGTATAAACCACAGTCGACGGAGGCACAGTCATCTGTGGCGGATCACCGCGCAGGGGCACCTGATGATGGCGCCGCTGCGGTGTCATTGGCCACTACTGTCGCAGCTAGCAGCAACGACTCGTACCGCTTCTTCAGTTTAACACGCCCTTTGATGGCTGCTCTGTTTCAGCTGACGGGCGACTCTGACGAGCCAGCGCCGCCGACCCTCGTGAGGGTGCCACTCAAGGAGACAGTGTCTAGTGTGAAGAGCGAAGCGATAGCTCCACATGTCGAACTGTTGGCGCCTCCGGTGCAGCAAGACAGTAGCAGCGACATCGCGCCACCGCCTCCTTGTCCTGTGTCTCTGGCTGCCTATGCTGTTGGTCAGCACAGCGGCAATCGGCACTGCCACCGTTACCACGACTCCTCGCGAAAGAGCAGTAAAGCAGGTAGCTCACGCCACTGCCGCACGCGGGAGTCTCAACACTCACGCAGCGGCACACGCGCAAGCTCTACGGCTGCTGCACACACTGTCACTATCGAAGATGGCGCTGAGGTACAGGCGTCCTACATCTCTGCGCAGATAGCCATTTTGAAGAAAGAATCTGAGGAGCGGAGCGGCAGTTGCGCCTCCGAGACTGGTTCCACAGAGGTCGAGACTCACCGCGCACGCCACGAGTCTGTCTCGACCGGGTCACAGTGGCAGTATGCGCTGTGCCATATTACCGAGGTGGAAGAGCCGCTGAAACGCAACGCGCTGCTCTACGCGTGGAAGGATGAACACAATGACCTCTACATCCGCTTCTCGGTGGAGCAGGACGAACTGCGACAGCGTGAGGCCGCTGACGAGCGGGGCGGGCACGGAGTTTCCTTCTCACCAAGAGGCGAGAACGGTTCCGTCTCGCCCGGTGTGTCGAAGCGCAGTCGCCGGGAAGCCAGGCCACGCCTGATGCTCTACCGACCAGCAGAGGTGGAGGACGGCGTTCACTCAGTGGGCTTCCTCTCACAGTACAAGGCTATTCTGCAGAAGCGGGCTGACACGTCCAGCTGCGGAAATGGCTTCGACTTCAGCTCGTATTTTTCAACCCTCCAAGTGCCGCAGCACGTGCTGGATGTGCAGGAGCGAGATAAGTGCTGGCTGGAGCTGGAGGACCTACGCCTGCAGCAGGCCAGGGACTTGGCGAGTCTCCATCCCTTCGATGTGGTGACGATCTTCCAGAACGAAGAGCGGTCAGCTGCCAAGGACGCAGAATGGCGGCTGCATGCCACCTTCCCCTACGATGATGCACAAGATGGACATGTTGTGGATCTTCAGCAGCTCAACCGCACTGCCCTAGGAAACCTCGCGGCGGCCACAGCGTCGGAGTGGCGGTGGGCCGATGCCTCGGAGACGAAGATGTGGTCCAAAGACCACGGTCTTGCGCGGTGCTCTGTGAACCGCGTTAAGAGCCTCATGAAAGATCTGAAGGACTGGGAGGTGGGGCCGTGGGCCTACGCCACGCGCTGGCCATCGAGAGCGGAAGAGCTGCGGGGCGATAGTGACTTCATGTGGAGCACGTCCGAGTCCCCTGAACACACGTGTCGCCGCCGCCGACTTAGTCGCCTGCGCATCAACATTGCCGAACTAAAGCGCCAGACTGAGCTCACGGCGTCTCATCAGCGAGAGCTGGAGGAGCTTCGAGAAGCGCTGGGACTGTAGTCAGCAGGCGACGAGTAACGCAAGGCGACGCGTGGGCCAATCACCCCATGGAGAGAGTGGCCCCTCATGCATGCGTGTGCAGCTGAGGTGGGCGTGGGAAGAGAGATGTATGCAGATCCGATGAATGCACCCCAATCTCACCGACTGCCTCCCTTTTTCGCATTTGCTGTCGGCTCGTCGTCGTCGCCTCGTGTCTCTTCTTCCCGTGTTCGCATCTGTGCGCGCTCTTTAGCGACCCGCTGCTATTGTGTGTTTCTTTTCGCCCCTCCCCCTTTCAGAGTCGCTTAGCTGGAATGATGTGATGAGGTCTGTAAGGTAGGCGGGGGTGACGCGCACTAACGATGGCCTTTTTTACACCCACGCACACCGGCACGGCCACCGAATAGCTGAGAACATGCTCGGAGACGTAGGCGATGAATGATTCATGGCGTCTGAGTCCCAGACGAGTCGATCAGTGAGCTTCTCTTCCGTTCTGACTCTCTCTCTCTCTTCTGCGCACTCTCTTTTCATCTTCGTTGCGCACGTGCATCTCTGCGGGCGGTACATACGCCACGCGGAAGTCTGCTGTTCTCCGCTCATGCGATTCACGTGTCGTCTCTGCGCTGGGTCTGTGCTGGATGCGCCATCCACCGAGTTGCGCGCGACGGCTCGACGGGTTGCGCGCGTTGAGACACGGCGCCTGCGGGAGAAAAAGGCTACAACAAGCCCCTATCACAAGGAGCAGTACATCAACGCTTTTCTCGAGGCGCACAGCGCCGCGCTGGTGCACCAGCACGTCGTATTGAATTCTCTCACTAACAAGCACATCGAGGGGAAAGCTGCTACTGCACACACCGCCTCCCACGAACTGATCAACCTGGCGCAGGAGCTGGACGCGCGCTATGCTACTCGTGATTCCTCTAAAAAGTTAGCCTGCTCAGGGATAGAGCCAGTGGATGCGCCCAACCTCGCTGGTCCGGGCGTCGGCTTTCTCTCGCATTTCCCTCGGATTGAGTTTGGTGCGTGGCGCAGCACGTGTGGCGGAGACACGCGTCTGCAGCGGCACCTGCGTTCAGCTGATGTAATGCGGCACTGCGTGATTCGTGAGGCACGCACACCACCGTCCCTCTCGCCGGAGGTGATTGAACGGATGCTGCCCCCACGGCTGCCGGGGCCCGCTCAGGGCTTAATCGTGTACTTGAAGTCGGTGCGCTTCCAACGAAATGAAGACCCAGAGAACTGTAATCAACTAGAGTCGCAACTCTGGGAGGCTCTGCGTGCACTCCAGTACTCACGTGAGCTGCAGCGAGCCGTGGCGCTCTACGCAGTTCTCTGTATCGGCACCTTCTGGGACTGGCACACCGCTTCCGCCCTTGTGGTGTCACTGGTGCAGAAGTGGCCAGCACATGTCGCACCTTGCGGGGCGAGCTCGTCTGATGCGGTGAAGGCTGTGCGCGAAGAACGCTCGCACATCATTGCGCTGTTCCTGGAGACTGCGCGTTGCAGCTCATATCGGGCCTCCTTCAATGCGCCGTCCTTGGCCGATCTGGAGAAGGTCGCCGTGGCACTGCACAAGCCATTTGAGGAAGACAATGGTTGTGCGACCGACTCTTTCACAGCAGCAGGCGCACCTCTTGACAGCCTGGACAAGAGGAGCAGCGACGCTGCTGCTGCTGCCTCCTCGCCTCGCTGGGATCCTATCGTATCGGCACCGCTGCTCTCGTTGATGGGAATGCACAGACTCACGGACGAGCGGCTTTTCCCAAATGAGGCGGCGCAAGTGCGATCTCTGGCGGAGCGCTTCTGCGTGCATCGATTTCCTCGCGCTCCGTCGTACGCGGCCGCTGCCTGCAATTCCGGGCCAGCGTACATGCCTGCCTTAGCGTGGGGTGAGTATCTTCGGGCGATGCACCGCTGTGGCGCCTCCTTGGCGGAGATCCAAAGTGCGACAGACCGCATCACTGACAAGGCCGACACGAGGCACGCCGACTCGCTTCTCTCCAGCACGCACCTGTGGAACGCATACCTCGCGTGCAGTCCAGGCAGCCACGCCAAAGAGGTGTACGAGAGGAATTTGCACGTCTACAGGGTAAAAGAGACACCCGCCACCACGGCAGCGGTCATGACAGCGCTGTTGCAGGAGGGGACGGCAGAGAGCTGCGCCGAGGCCCGTGCACTCTGGAAGCGCCTCCAGCGTGTTCACGCATCCGGTAAGATGATCCTGCATACTAGCAGCACACTGACGGCCTACATTCGATTGCTGGAGGTAGAGGGCCAGGCAGACGCGCTCTTGGGGCTTCTTACCTCCTTTGAGGGGCTGTATGAGCCATTTGGCGTGGCCCCGAAGTCGTTTGCACGGGCGGTGGAAGAGGTGCATCGGCGGGGAAGTGGCGGTTCGGGGATCGCAGAGGGCCTCGATCTGCTTGCCTGCGTATGCAGCCGACACCCCTTCCTCGTCCCCCCAGTCGTGCGCTACGTTCTTGTGCGTGCGAGTAAGCGGACGACTGCCGCCGCATCTGCGAAGGCCGCCGTGACAGGCGCCGGCGACAGAGAGGAGACATCGCCTCCTGTCGCAAGTCGGTTCTCGGCAGCGGGGGTTGAGGTTTCTGCCGAGGACGTCGCTGCGCTACTCTAAGTGAGCGCCGTTGTATGCGAGGCGAGCGCTACTGGGCTAGCGGCGGACGCCTCTCACATGAGCTGCTCATTCCCGCTTTCTCCTCGCTGCCCTTTACCCGAAATCATTGGATTGTCAATGGTAAAGAAAGACCCCCACCCCCTTCCCCACCCTGTGCCGTTCTCTCTTGCTCTCCGAATACGGCGTGTCGCCTTCCGTAGTGCGGAGTGGCGTTCTCTTGCACGTTGGCGTGGCGAGCGCGCACGAATTGATTTCTTTGGGGGGGGGGGCGCACAAGTTTTCACATGCGGAGTGCGCACTCATTGTGTGTGTGTATGTGCCTAACCACTGCACAGGCATGGGTGTAGCACAGCCTTCCTTTCCACCTCGCTGTCATTTCCACTCTCTCTCATCTCCGGCCTCTGCGCCGAGCAGGTGCCCACCTTCATCTCCTTTGCTGCTTTGCTGTGGTTGCTCTCCTTGAGGTGGACAGACACAGCGTCCGGTGGTGACCCACTTTTTCTTTGGAGGGTTGTGCAGCCAGGGACAGCAGCAGATTCCGCGAAGGTGCACTGTCACTGCTGTGGTACTGAATGGCTGAACGGTCATCGTACGGTGCCTCTTCATCGCTGTAGCGACTCGCACTGCACTGGCAACCACCCTTCCCCCATCCACACAGACACACACACACACACACAGCGAGAGAGGCTTCTCTACTCACTGCGTCGATGTGGGAAGATAAGCTCAAAGGAAAAGGAGCGCACACATTTTGTTTTAGCATCGAGAGCATCACTGCACGCACATATTCCCTCATCCCCCGTCATTGTCCAAGGCAGCACAGCAGCGGCAAAAAACGACGAGAAAGAGAGTGTTTGATCCCTCCAGCACTGCACTGACGCATTGCTCATCGACCTGCTTCACTGCTGCTGCTTCTTCTTGTGCTTTCCCCCCATTCTCCCCGTGGGGAAGGAGCGACAGACACTCAACATCTCTGAGCGACGCGGCCAACTCGCGAGTTTTTTTGTTTTCGCTTAGGCCTCCGCACGCCTCCTGCGCCCCGTCATTCACTGAGGTCGGTGCTCAAAGCGTAGAGCGCGGCGAGGTAGAAAATCACCCACGTGGGGAGGGGGGAGGAAGGTGGCGACGAGTGCTATACTGAGAGAGCGAGGGACAGAGTAGAGTAGAGCAAACAAGCGGCGATAGCACCTCACCGTCCTCTGCACTGCTGAGCTCTCTTGTGCGCATCGTTCATTTTCGTTTCATGGGTGCATCGCATCACCCCCGCGCCCCCGGAGGTGGTGTGCTCGGCTGTCCACCACCACACCTAAAAGCAAAATCGGGCAAAGAAGAGGAATCTGCGCGTTGCTCGCTTTGGGAGGTGTTTTGCCTGTCCCGTCTTCTCGCTCGTTTCAAGTGTTGCCCGTTTGTGTGCGCGCGCCAGGTTGGCGGGCTGGCGTACCGTCCTGGAGCCGACGCACACTCCCCTGCGCAGCTGACGGACTGCCCCCCCCTCCCCCCTCCCCCTCCCCCGCGCACTGAAGTACATTTGAGGGGCAACGCAAGCACATCGTGGGGGGCAAAGGAAGGGGCAGCGCATCCCCGTCGGCGTCGTGTCGGCAACCCCTCATTTCTCCTCTTCGACGTGCGCGTAAAATCGTTCAGTTTCTCAGAAAGTTGTGCGCGCGATGTTTCAATGCCCTTGCGAGCATGTGGCAGCACTACGGGAGGTAAAGCGGGCCATGGGGGTCCACCACGACTACCTTGACGGGTGGCTTTACCTCTTCCTTGCCAACAAGAAGTTTGACATCGCGGAGACGGTTGCAAAGCTCCGACGACGCGATGACATGGAGCGGACAGTGTTTGCGAAGTACACCATGACAGACAGTCTGCGCAAATCGATGCGGGCGGGTATTGTGCAGTATATTGGGCGAGATAGGGAAGGTCATCCGGTGCTCTACTTCAATACAGCGCGCGACCGCCCCACGGCGGCACAGCGACCTGAGCGGCAGGCAAACCTGGATATGTTCCTCAGCTGGGCTGTGCGCTGCGACCGAAAGAACCCGTCGGCAATGGTTACGTGGCTCATCAATCAGAAAAACGCCTCGGTGCTGCGCAACACGGATCTGATCTTCCAGAGGGAAATGGCGGTGCGCATCAGCAAATTCTTTCCTGGCGTTGTTGCCCGAATCTTCGTCTGCAATATGAGTAGTGCACTAACTTATGTGATAAGGCCGCTGCTACGGCAGCTGCCCCAAGCAATCAGCGAGTGCATCTTTCTCTTCTCCGCAAGCGACATCAATAAGGGCGAGCTGCTGAAGCTCATCGACGCGGAGGTGCTTCCGGTGGAGATGGGAGGGAACAATGACTGCGACCATTCGCCTAACTACGAGCGCTTTGCGACGACCATCGAGTGCTACTTTGACCGCTGCATCAGAGCCCTCAGCAAGGGCACGTCCATCAAGGAGATGGAGATGATGGAGGAGTTCGGCGTCGACAAGTACGGCGCTCCCGTCGCTCCAGCAACTGAAGGTGTGGCCGCGGGGTACACCAACTCTAGGCCCACCCCTAACGATGCAACCATCATTGGAAATACGGTGGCCTACCAGAACATGGCCACGGCGTGGTCAAACGCAACCATGACGCCCATCGAGGAGACGCTTGACTTTGCCATCATACAAGAGCCGTGCACTGTGGGGGTAGACAGCGAAAGGCAAAGGGGTATGATCCAGGGCATTGTCCAACCCGACCAACAAGGAGAGCATCTCGTGCCTCTCACAAGCGGCACTGTCGCCATCGACTGGAACACGTTGTATGCGTCATCGTCGGCGTCCCTGCCATCTCTCATTAGTCACGTGTCAAGCACTAACTTCTTTGACTGTGTTAGTGAGCCCGGTGAATCCATGGGGGACTTTGCCGACTCTACCATCACCAGGGAGGGACTGTACCGGGTGCACCTCAGCTCTATTGAGGAGTTCTCGTACTCGGTGATCCTGCGCAAGTACCTTGCGCAGGGCCAGGACGGCGGTTGTGGCGGTGCCATCTCGGAGCAGTGGGATGCATGTCTTCGCGACTGGATCTCCTTCCGCTGCCAGTGCGTGGAGCTGGTTCCAAAGCTGGAGCACCTCTTGGAGGCACTGAGACTCGGTGCCACGCTGTCAGAGGACGAGGAGGACGTAGTCACCCAGCTTCTCCGCTGCAGCCACTTCATGCTCAACCTCTTTCCGCAGACGCAGCAGATGATGCGCTTTCATCTGCTGGACTGGTATGCGGTGGGGGCTACGGCACACTACCGCACTGCTGCTGCTGCCGCAGCGTCGACCACGAGCAATAAGACGGTGACTGATCACGGCGTAGTAGACTTGCTTTCCGTGAACCCGCGGCGGCTAGCGTTCCAGCTCGACTGCACCTCACCCGACAACGTCTTCTCTCCGCACAGGCCGGCGCTATCGAGTTTGTCGAGAACTGGGACGATTTGATTGCATTAGATCAGCGTATGGGGCGAGTGGTGCGCCGCCTGCTGCTGACGTGGCCGCCGCAGACAGGTCGAATCACCTTCGAGGCGCAGCTCCACTCCAGAGCGCGTCAGCTGTGGGAACAGCTAATGTCGCTGTTCCGCGTTTACATCGAAGCCAAGGTGGGCATCTCCCTCGCGGAGTTCATCCAGCACTATGGCCTACTCGTGCCGGGCGGCTACATTGATGAGACGGCGGAGTGGTACCGGCTGCTTTTGCGGCAGTGCTGCGGTACCGCGAGCTGAACCGCCGCAGCTGGCTCTTCCACGTTTTCCCTCCACTGGGTCATGGCGATGCGAGAGCGGCCGAGCCGCCAACGATGGAGGAGCTCCTGCAGGCTCATGGGGACGCCGTCACGGATGTGAAGGCTGCGGTATCGCTCACGATGCTGGTGGAGCAGTCACTGCGCTATACCGCAGACCAGCTGAGTACGGACGGCGCTGGCGGTGCTGTGGCGACGCGCGCCACCGTGGAGCGCTATCTTGAGGCGAGTCAGGCAAAGGTCTTCATCCCGTACGAGACGCAGCGCTCTGGTGTGCTTCCCAGCGAGAGCATTGCGCAGTACAGGAGGGCTGCAGCAACGTGCCTGAAGAACGCAGAAGCGCCACTACAGGAATTTCTTTTCACGACTGTGAGCCTGTTCCTGCTCCAGCACGAGTACCCGCCCGGCATGACTGAGGCGGAGATCGTGTCGGCGCTGCAGAGGTCCAAAAAGCAGAGCGCGGTGGACATGCAGGAGCGCCGCGAGCATCAGCAAGTCGCCATCTCATTTGCGGGCGTCTGCTCCGAGCTGCAGGGGAGCTTTGGCAACGACATTCACGGCCTTCTCACGACGTATTCCGCACCGAACATGCCCGCGTATGGGTATGCCTTAGGGCTGGAGCTGCTTCTCGCGGTGGCCATTCTGAAAAGCCGGCGGAGCAGGAGCGGCAGCGGCGGACGTGGAGGGACACCCTTGCAGACTTCGTGTAAGCTTCTGTCTTCAGTGACTGCCTTTAGCGAGAACGATATCTGCGCGATGAGCGATGACACGGAGGTGCGTGATGTCGGAGCGCCTTCCGTAGTTAATGCTCAGTCTCTGCTGGAGACACTGAACGCCATGAGTTACCCTGCGCTGCGACTCGCCTCGCTCAAGCGCATGCACGTTTCTTGACGCCCCGTGTGGGTACCGGTGATGAGCCTACGCTCCTTGTCGTTGTCCGGCGTACGCTCGGCTGGTTACACGTGTGGGCATGCGTGCCGCCCCTTCTTTGAAAGGGGAGAAGGGGGTGCATGCGCTTTGTCGTGCTTCTTCTCCGCCTCCCTTCTCGTTCTCTTCCGCTGCTCAGTACTGCACCTCGATTGCCAGGAATTACTTTTCGTGTTCGATCTGTACGTTCGCCAACGGACAAGCCGCGCTCGATGTTGTTGCTGCGCTGACAGTAACTGTAGTTTTCTCTTCCAATGTACTCCCGCCTTGCCACCAAGCACACGGTACAGCAGTGCACGTGCCCAGTCATCTCAGCACGGCCCCTGCCTCAAACTCTGCCCACCTGTCTCACAGCCTCCCCCACTACGCCGGTGGCCACGCGGTGTATCCCTCGGCGCGGCCCAGGCTCTGCACACCAGTAGGCACTCAGAGCCGCGTGGATGCGTTCCAGTCACGCTGGCCCGCTGCCCATCATACGGGTGGGGCAAACGTGCTAATGGCCGGGGGTCTCGCCAACGCAACACCACTCACGACCTGACCGTCGACATCAGCAGCGATGCAGCGTACTGGCCTCTCCCGCGTCGTGGGTGCCGGTCCTTCCACCACCAGAGGGGGAGGCACGGCATTGGCAGGGATGAGGGGGAGGGGGGCTGCTTGGCTTCCCAGAGTGTGGGGGTAGTGAGCTGTGGATGTCACGGGCTGAGGTGTTCTCCCCCTGCCATCAGGGAACGAGCAGAGGTAAGAACAGATTAGGTCAGAGCGACCGATCTTTTTTCCTGCTCTTCCCTTTCATTTTAGCCTTCTTCTGACTGTTTCACATTGCAGTCTGGCTCTCCGTAGTACTACCACTTCTCGGTGCGACTTTGCGCTCTCTTGCCCCTCCACTGCCCAGGGACACAGGCGCAGCGTTACTCGGGATGGTGTCTTTGGGCTCCTCTGGTTGCTTCTCCACTTCTCTGCGCTCCTCCCCCGTTGGTCTGCAGACGTATATTGCATGCCTTGACACTTCTGTTCTCTCTTCTGATAAACAACCGCGCTGAGATCGACTCTCGACTACACAACAGCGAGGCACCTTCACAGGCGCATTTGTAAAGTACGTTGGCGTTCGCTCTCTCCCTTTCTGCTTTACAGCAACGCCTTTCCGCCATACGCCTCTACGAGCGTCACGCCACACACACACACACACACACACACACACACACACACGCAGCGATGTCCATCACCGTTGCAGGAAGTTCGTCAGGGCCTCACCTGAATCGGAAGAAGCATGGACACGAGTGGGAGTACGACTCTCCGAACGGAGACGGAGCGGAGCTTCTTGAGGAGGAGACATACGCGGCTGGGATAGAAGACCCGGAAGGGAAGCGGGTGCTTACTCCGGATGACTCGCAGGACGGAAAGGACCCGTACGATTTTTCTGTCAACAATCCAGAGAGTCGCATCGCCCGCATGGACCGCGAGCGGGCGGCGCGGGTGCACCGCCGTCGCACGGAACTCAACTTCTTTCAGAGGTGGTTCAGTTACATTCTTCCCTATGGCGGTGTTGTGGCCTCCGGCATCAACCTCGCCAGCTCTTGCATCGGTGCGGGTATCATCGCGCTCCCTTCTGCGTTCAACGCTTCAGGTGTACTCATGGCCCTGCTCTACATGCTCATCATCGCCCTTCTCACGGTGTACTCGTACATTCTCCTGGCCATTGTCGCTAAGAAAACGGGTCTGCGCAACTACGAGCAGGTTGTGCGCGCGTTGATGGGCCCCGGTGCCGACTACTTCCTCGCCTTCTGCCTCTGGTTTCTGAGCTTTGGTGCAGAAGTAGCGTACGCAATTTCGCTGAAAGATGTCCTAACGGCCTTCCTGGAGGCGTCCGAGTCCACACCAGCATACCTCAAGACGCTCTCCGGTGTGCGTGTCTTGACTTTTGTCCTGTGGCTCGTGGGCATGCTGCCGCTGTGCCTGCCAAAGGAGATCAACTCGCTGCGCTACTTCTCCTGCATCGCGATTGTGTTCATTGTATACTTTGCCATCGCGATGGTGGTGCACAGCGCGCAAAACGGACTGCAGGAACGCCCCCGTCCTGCTGTGAAGCTCTTCAACACGGGCAACACCGCCATCGGCGGCCTGTCCACCTTCCTCTTCGCCTTCATCTCACAGCTCAACGCCATGGAGGTGGCAGGGGAGATGCACAAGTTTTCCGTGCGCCGCATGACGGCTGCGTCCAGCATTGGTGTGGCCATTTGTTTTGTGCTGTACTTCTTCGCTGGTCTCTTTGGCTACCTCGACTTTGGCCCAAGGGTGGTCGGCTCCGCGCTGAAGCAGTACAACCCCATCAAGGATAAGATGATGGGTGTCGGCTACGGTGGCCTCATGTTGAAGCTGTGCGTTGGATACGGCCTGCACATGATCCCGGTGCGCGATGCCATTTACCATGTATGCCAGACAAACGTGCATGACATCGCGTGGTGGAAGAACGCGTGTGTGTGCGGCTCGATGGCCGTCCTGTCGCTCATCTGCGGTCTCTTCGTGCCTCGCATCAACGTTGTCTTTGGCCTTGTTGGCGGCTTCGCTGGCGGCTTCATCGGCTACATTTACCCAGCGCTCATGGTCATGTACTCGGGGAACTGGACGTTCTCGAGTGTGGGCTTCTTTCACTATGTCTGTACCCACCTGCTACTTATCGTCGGGGTCATTGCCGTGGTGTGGGGTACGGGTGCCGCTGTTTTCGACGAAGTCATGGCGAGTCGCGGCTGAGCGAGATGCATGTGATGTGTGTGTGTGGGTGTGTATGGCCTCCGCACTTGGCCTCGAATCTCTTGTGCCGCTTTTTCTTCTTTTCGATTTCTTCTCTCCTTTGCCTTCTCCCTCGCCTCCCCATCCTCCTCTCTCTCTCTATTCTTGTTTTGCTCTCGCACAGCGGCAGACTCCCCCGCACACGTTCTTTCCCGTGGCGCTGCCGTGTGTTCGCCCTCTCTATGGAGTGCGGCGTCGTTTCTCTCACCCTCCCCTCTGTTTCTTCTCTCTCGGCCTCTCGTGTGTGGGTCTACCTGTCCACTTTCGATGTACGGAGCCAAACACCCAGAAGGGCCGACGGCGCAAGCGGAGTGGAGGACAGGGGGGAGTGTAGGGCTGCTCTGACGCAGCGGTGGAGGGTCCCAGCGGAGTGTGGGAGGCGGAAGCGAAATCATCCTACTTGGCCTTCAGGACTGTTGGTCACTCTTGCTGGCTCTTGTGTGGGTCCTGTAATGCCTACGTAGCTGCGCACGACGCGGTGGACGTCTGATGTTGTTGCTCCGTCTTCACGCTCCTCAGGGCCTCGCCACCAGCTATGGCCTTTGGCCCGCTGACAGTTTGACTTCAACACTACGCTCGCAGTCCGGTTCGCTTGAAAAAGAAGGCGAGCACTTCCCTAGCGGCCCTGTGCCTCACTCCTAGACGCCCCGCGTGCTCCTTCGCATACCCTCCCCTCCCCCCATCTCCATACAGTGTGTGATGACCTCGAGGGTTTTCCTCCTCTCTCTCTCTGTATGCGCCCCACGCCTCTATCGACACGATCGTTTGATTGGCATTTGTGAAGGGACGTAAAAGCCGGGCCTCGCACCGCCCATAGCGGCGCGTGCATGTTCGTTCCTCCCTTCTACTCCCACTCAGGAAAGAAGTGCAGAGCACCACCGCCCTCACGCCGGTGCGCTTGTGCATTCATGTCACCACCTCGCACTTAGCAGGGGCCACTGGTCGTACAGGCGAAGAGCGCGCAGGTGTGAGTGTGCAGTTTGTCTCTGCCTCTTCACCTTCTTGGCGGTGGCAGAGGGGCGTCGAGTACCCAGTCGACGACCCACCGTGTTGTACACTTAAGAGGGTGCGGCTGTGTATGAGTCACCTCTCACTCCCCGTGAGAAGTAGGTGAGAGGCGTTCACAGCGACAATGCACACTCGTAATGGTGTCACTTGCCATGGGGTGGCAGGGAGGAGGACGTGTTTGCTTGCCCGATGTATTTCTTCTCCCCCCTTTGCCATCCCGCTTTCCTGCAGATGCGCCTATCGCCTGCCTGTGGCTTTTACGTTGTGCGTTTTCTCTGTTGTCTCTCCCCCTCACTCGGGACCGCGCACCTGCGCGCAAACGACCGGACAGCAGCAGAGCAAGGAAGTGTCCCCCCCCTCCCAGCGGTGTTGTGGGCCTCTGTCTTGTTCTCTGCGGAGCTTCTCCCCTGTTTATCTGTCGGTGCACCCCTCCCCTCTTCCCCTCCCCTCTTCCCCTCCCTCTTCCCTCCTCTTTCTGTGTTCACGCGACCTCCTTTCGCTGGTTTTCATCCCCCTTCTCTCCTTCTCTCTCGCGTCTTTTGGGCGTGTATTTGCCGACCCCACGCGCACGGGCCTCTCAGACTCGATGGCACTTCCCTCCAATCGATCAATCTCTTATTTTCCCCCCTCTCCCCTAACTCCTATGGAGCTGAACTCCTGTTGTACCCTCTCTTTTGCCGCCTCCACCTCTTCCCTCAAGCCCCCCTCCTCCCCACATCATTCATACACTCTCTCCTTAGCACATTCGCCGTATTGTTTACTGGGCGCATGCCCTCTCCTCTCAACCGTCTCTCTCTCTCTGGCGTGTGACTGTGCTTTGCTTCTGCGTGTGCCGCACCTCCGCAGGTTTCTGCCCCCCCCCCTCCTCCTCCTCCCTCCTTTTCTTTTCCACGTTTTCTTTTTCGTTGTCGGTGACTTCGATCGTCGTAGCGCTCCCTCGTCCGCTCATCTCAGTGCGCCCAAGGCGTGTGCTGCCTGCCGACAGGTAGGCGCGTTTTGTGCCCACTCGCCTCCCCCCCTTTTTACCCATTTTCTCGCGGTATGCGTCGCTTGCGCACTCACCTCGTTGCACACGCACACGCACACACGCGCTCTCTCCCCCTCTGCACTTTCACCCACTCATCGGCATCCCATGAAGGACTACAGGAGTGGGGAGGGAGAGGGTGTAGTTTGTGTGCTCACCAGCCCAGACACCGCAACGCGTATGCGCACACTCATAGGCACGAAGTGAACATCGGCGGACATGTGCGCAGGCGCACTTACCCATGTGCAATCGTGTGTGAGACCGTTGCTGAGATGATGTATTCACAGATTCATCATACATGAAGGTCACAGCAGCCGTGATGCGTGCACGCAGGTGAACATTGAGTGCATGGTGGTCAAGTATGGAGTCTAGGTGAGCAGACGCAAAGGATGATGCAGCCACTGATGTGGCGATCTCCTACTCAAGCCTGTTGTTTGCTTTACTCCTAATGGTTCCATATCTTATTCAGGCCGAAAAGACTTCCACGCTTCATCCGCCACATACTCCCACGCAACATGCTTGTGCGCATATTCGAAGAAGCACGCGAGTACATCCGTCAGCGGGGGAGGCGGGGAGATTCAAGCGTCTGTGGGGACTTCCTCCTCAGCTCTCTTTTGGTGTTCTTGTTTTCTTCGTCTGCAGAGCCCTACGACTTCGTATCGATGCAGTACGACCAGGCATAAACGTATGCGCCTTTGCTTGCATGGCGGTGAGGTTGTTTTGCCGGATGTGCAATGCGTGTGGTGCTTCTTGAGAATCTCTAACGCTTGTGAAGGGTCAAAGTGAGCCTATTTCATAGTTCTGGGCAACCGTAGCGAGCGTTGCGCGGGTGCCCTTGCAGGCTTCAGTTTCGGACCAGAAGTCTTCCATATACCCCTGGCGAGACGGAGAGTCCTGGGCGTAAACATAGATGAACATTCTTAAGTCACTACTGCATCACGCCGCTCAGTCATGCAGAATCGCCTCGCACAAACCAGTTCTTGTTAGCGATCGCACTCCTCAAGACGTGCATGACCGGTGGACACCATCACGGCTCCCCTTCACGGATTTTATGGATGCATCAGGCACCAGCTTTTCTCTGTGCCCCCTTCTCCCCCCGCTTCTCTCTCCTCCCCCTCCTGTGCCACCGCTCGTTGACCCTCTCCCTTCTACACACAGCAAACACATCCCCACTCCCACTCCATCAACGGCCACGCCACGCGGCCGCAACTTTCATCACTTGGTTGCGCCGCCGCTCGCTCAGCCACGTAACTCACTAACCTCCCCTTTAACCGCCCTTTTCTCCTTCCCTCATCACCCCTCTCTTCCTCTCCTCTGCCTTCGCGAAGGCAGACGCGTAAAACGCACGTGTACTCACCCCCATCCAACTTCCAGCCTTGTTGAGCTCTTTCAAATCGAAAACAGCTCTGCTGTTACCGTTCTGCGGCTTTTCCTACAGCGCCACCGCCGCCGCACGCCTACACGCCAAAAACACGATGAGTCACGCAGGTTTACCTCGCCCGCAAAACCACGGTTCCCAGCTCGCGAAGACCCAGCAACATAATGAGCCACTACACCTGCCCTCCGAGTTCGAGGTGGAAGTGACTCAGGGGTACGTCGGGGAGGATGTGAAGGGGATGGAGGACATCTCCTCCACTGAGGCGCCGGACCCATACGACTTCTCGCGGCATGACCCGAAGAACTGGATCGAGATGCAGGACAGGGCTCGCGCCGACCGCGTGGCCCGCCGCCGCATGCCTGCGAACACGTTTCAGAAGTACATCAACTACATTGTGCCCTACGGCGGTCTGTTTTCCACGGGCCTCAACCTCGCCAGCTCCTCCATCGGCGCCGGCATTATTGCGCTCCCGTACGCCTTCAACTCCTCTGGCCTTGTTATGGGGATTTTCTATATGATTGTTGTTGCGTACCTCACCGTCTACTCCTACTACCTGCTGGGCCAGGTCGGCACCAGGACTGGTCTGCGCAACTACGAGCAGATTGTGCGCACGCTGCTCGGCCCTGGTGCGGACTACTTCCTTGCCTTTTGCATGTGGTTTCTGAGCTTTGGTGCGGAGGTATCGTACGTCATCTCAGTGAAGGATGTGCTGACTGCCTTCCTTGAAAACGCTGACAGCACGCCGGCGTTCCTGTTGGGCATCTGGGGCCAGCGCCTGCTCACCTTCATCGTGTGGCTTGTGGGCATGCTGCCGCTGTGCCTGCCAAAGGAGATCAACTCGCTGCGCTACTTCTCCTGCATCGCGATTGTGTTCATCGTGTACTTTGTGATCTCGATGGTGGTACACAGCGCGCAAAACGGACTGCGTGCAGATCCGCGTCCGGAGATCCGGCTCTTCAACACGGGCAACACCGCCATTGCTGGACTGACCACGTTCATGTTTGCTTTTCTTTCACAGCTGAATGCGTACGAGTCCTACGAGGAGATGAAGAACCCCACGCCGCTGCGCCTCACGCTGGGTGC
The DNA here is from genome assembly GCA_003664395.1 of Leishmania lainsoni. Lineage (NCBI taxonomy): Eukaryota > Euglenozoa > Kinetoplastea > Trypanosomatida > Trypanosomatidae > Leishmania > Leishmania lainsoni. The sequence goes on from RAIA01000127.1 coordinate 814,276, forward strand.
TAGCATCTCGGTTGGTGTGGTGTTTGTGCTGTACTTCTTCGCTGGTCTCTTTGGCTACCTCGACTTCGGCTCAATGGTAGTCGGCTCCGCGCTGAGGTATTACAACCCCATCGAGGATAAGATGATGGGCGTCGGCTATGCGGGTATCCTGTTCAAGCTGTGCGTTGGATACGGCCTGCACATGATCCCGGTGCGCGATGCCATCTACCACTGCGTCCGCGTGGATGTGCACAGGCTTGAGTGGTGGAAGAACGCGTGTGTGTGCGGCTTCATGGCACTGCTCTCACTGGTGGCTGGGCTGTTTCTTCCCAATGTTAAAGTGGCCTTTGGCCTTGTCGGCGGCTTTTCTGGCGGCTTCATCGGCTTTATTTACCCGGCGCTCATGGTCATGTATGCTGGCAGCTGGTCGCTGCTGTCGGTTGGGTGGTTCCACTACCTCTCCACGTACTTGCTGCTCATCATCGGTGTCATTGGCGTCGTGTGGGGGACGGCCAGCGCCATCTATGGCGAGATTTAATTGTGCTTTTAAGGACTAAAGAATGAGAGAGGGAGAACGTTAAAACTGCGCGGTGGAGGTGATGGGGAAGTGTGACGTCTTCGCTATCACACGCTCTACCGGTTTTCACGGATCTCGTTTTCTCTCTCGTAGTGGGGACAATCGTCTACTGCTCGGTACGGAGTTGACTTGTATTCTTTGTGTGTGTTTCGCATCACTGGGGCCACGCACTGCTGTTGCAGAGCGTCTCTTGTCCTTGTTAGAGAGCCTAATCGGCCTTCGCATGGACGTCTGCTGGCTGTGTGTGCGTTCTTCCCGCAGAAGGCGGCGGGTATGTGCATTTCCATCACTGGAAGAGAGCGATGCAGCTCTCTCCCTCCCTCTTTCTCTCGTGGCAGTCGGAGCGGCGGAGTCGCCGCTGCGTACGTTACTATTCGTTCTGGAGTTTGTGCTTTCTTGTTTTTCCTCGCCTTGTGGACCGTGGAGGGGGAGGCAGACATGCTAATGAACCACTGGAGACGCGGGACAGTGTACAAGCTGCGTGTCTGGCGAGCGCTATGTGGGTCTTCGGGTGTCCAGCAGTGACGTCGGCTAGCGTCCTAGCGGTGCAGCTTTTTCTCGTGTTTTACTGAGTGTGTGTGTGTGTGTGAGCTTCTTTGTGAACGTGTTGGCTGCGTAGGTGCTTTGGCCAACATGTCTGACGGAGATGGCGCGACTTGTAGTGGCAGATCTCTGCTCACTGTAGATTGCGGCGGAATGGGCGGATGAGAAGAAGACTTCGCGCTCTTTACTACCCAAACTTAACTGCGAGGAGCTCGGCAGTGGCCGGGACAAGGTTGTGAGCGACTGTCTTACGGGCACGCTCTGCTTACACTTTCACGCGTACTAAGGGCTGTACATCTGTGGAAAGAGTCTCTTCACATATTCTCCTACTCACCGATATGCATCGTTGCACACGCACGTGCATGCGCACACACTCGAGCGGGTTAAGATGAAGCGGCTAACGTGTTGGTAGGCATTCCTGCGCGATGTGACGCACACCTTCGTCGAGGCGCGCGAGGCAACCCAATACTCCTCTTCCTGAGATACATTCATGCACGTGCGTCAATCTTGTTGAAGGCGAAGTAGGTTCAGGCCAAAGCGGCAGCAGCAGACAGCCTACTGCTTATTACTGGCCTTTGTTTTCCGTGGCTGCTGCCTTCTGCTCCATCCTCATCAACGGTGTGTTGTGTGGTGTACATGGCGACGGCGCTGTGCGTCACCTCTAACACAGCCTCGCTGTGCGCACATGCCGCTATTTCTCCCACTCTATCGAAAAGAAGCCACAGGGGAACGAAACTCCGAATTCAACGTGAGTTTCTCCGGCATAGGCGCGTTCGGCGAGGTGCATGTCAGAGAGGCGGACCGCGCACCGACCCCTCTTCTCTCTTTTGCTCTCTTTTGCTCCTAGTGGTGCTGCTTGCGAATGACAATGATAGAGAGAACAACGCACGACTGTGATGTCGTGACTCTTCAGTGACTCCTCTTGTCTCGCTCGCGTGTCTCTCCTCCACGATGTGTGCACTGTTATTCTTTGGCATTTGGCTTTGTTCTCTCCACCCCTCCTTTCACCAGCGTCGCCTGCCTCCTCCGCTTTTTCCTGCTTGCATTATTACCCAGTAGTGAGGCCTCTAAGATAAACACCTGAGCAAGTGCTCTGCGTACCCACCCAGCACTTCATTTCCTTCCCCTGCCCCCCCCTTCTCCGTTCTTTTCATTGTCCTTCCCTTCTTCTTTGGCCTTCTCTCCCTTTCCTTTGGCTTGCATATAATCCCCGGGGGTAGGGGGACACCCAAGTAGACACACGCCGCACGTTTGGTAACAGCGGCTTCGTCTCTGTCTGCTCGCCCTTTTCATTGATTGTTTGCGTCGCGTACTCGCATGCTCCGTTCGTTTCCTTTGTGTTTGTTTCTCAGCCATCTTGCCTTACTGATGCTGGCCACCTCAACATGGTAGTAATGCCGGCTTACCCACTTTGTGGGAAAGCCAAGAACCCGCAGCATGTGCCCTTGCACGACTGCGGACTCTTGGTGCTGATGGAATGTTCTGGGCTGTCACTGCGCCGATGAGAAGTGCGGTCGTGGCCGCGCTTGCCGGGGCTGACCACAGGTCGTGCCGGCAACTCAGCGGATTTGTTCCTACATCCACTGTTGCTCCGCCTGCGCTGTGTGCAGTCGCATTGCAGTGGGGCTGAGCGGCACCAAATGACGCTAAGGTGCCCGACTCCTTTACTGAACGTCGGTGCAATGGGGGCATAGATGAAGGGTGCCTCTATGCGTGTGTTTGTGGTCGTTCACTCTTGAACGACGTGTTGGCCAACGGAAAGTAATGTGAGCGCTGCTCTGGGCTCTTTCTTGTTTGCTTTGCTGCTTTCTCTTCCTTCTTGGTCCGCCCGTCTGTTTTTCCCCTGCACTCGCCCCCCCTTTTCGGTTTCTTTTGCCCACGTGAACGTCACTCAAGCGCCGCGGCACAGCAGTGGCGCAACTGTGAGAGGCGTAAGAGGCACCACGAAAGTGAAGCAGCGGCAAACGACGGCGTGGCTGATGGGCGGGCGCGTATGTGTCGGTGAGCGTCAATGGGTGGAGCGGATTGGGGGAACCTCCGCCGTGGAAGAGATCAGCACAAAGTGCAGGAGTCGAGAGGGCAATGCCCTCCGAAGCACTCCCGATGGAGCCCTGTTATCCTCTTGTTCGTTCTTAACACGCCAGGGCCCTCATGTTGTAGCGACTACGTTCTTAAGAGTGCCCTGAGCCCCTTTTCAGTAGGGAGAAAGTAAGCAGGAGAGAGACGCACCAACCTCGTCAGAATAGGCGGAGTCACATCTGCCTACGCCGCGTTTGCCGCTGCTTTCATTCGCCAGTCCATCAAATCGTGGCCCCTCGCTCTGCTTCAGCTGGGTCATCCACCGAAGGAACCGAGATTCGAGTCCACGGACACAAACGCACACGCGCGGCTGCCCCTTACGCGACGCGCCTCCCCCTCCCCCCTCCCACGACCTGCCAGTAGCCCATGCTAGGCGAGCGCAAAACACTTCTGCTTTCTCTCTGCGCCTGCTCACCATCGCGTACGCTTCTCGCGCTGTTTCTCATGCTTTATTGGTCCTCTCCGTAGACTGTCCTCACAGGTGCCGCTGTAAGAGGCGGTGCCCCCCCCCTGGCTTGCGGACATCGTGCTGAGTGTGACGCAACACAGCTTGAGCGGGTCATGCGGCAAAGGCAAGTCGATCATCTCGAACACCGAAAAGAGGCAAGTGGGGCTGCCACAGACTTGCGCTTTCTGCTCATCGTGTCAGGTACGGGCCCTACAGCAGTGGAAGACAGCATACTTCGACATGTTTAGCCATCAGCGCTGGCGCTACGGACCCGTCACGTGCACTTCTCGTTGCAGTTAGTCTGCAGTCACTGTACGTTGGAGTACAACGGCAAAGCTGACATGCCTGTAGAATCGCCAGGGCCCGAGGAATCAACGCCAAGTACATGGCTTAAGGACCTGACTACCAGTCTCAGACGTCAGGCCGTTGCGCAACGCGTGTGTGAAGGGGGGACGAGGAAGGACGTGAAGGATCTCTTGGGTGCATTGCTCGATGCTACGGCAGGACGGTTTGTCCACAGGGGGATCAGGATCTATCTGTGGTGCAGCGGGTGTGTTTGTGTGAGTTGTGGCTCTGTGCGTCTGTTGGCTGGCTTGTTCGCTACCAGAGTAGGCGTGTGGACATAGAGGCGATGTCTAACAGAGACCTCTGTGGGTGTTATTTCCTCCTCTTTCCTATTCCTCGGCTTCTCTCTGTTCTCTTCGTGGGAGAGTCATTGCCCTTCCGCTTTTTTACCGGTCCATGCGTGTGCCTGTGCACTGCACAATTGACTTGCATCTCCGTGTGCGTGTGTGTGCGTGCGCGCGTGTGTGTGTGCGAGTCGGACTCGTTTTCTTTCGCCCCCTCGCCCCGATTCGTTTAGGGTTTCGACACGCCTGGCCAACGTTGGCGCTCTCCTTGTTTGTTTGTTCGTTCGCTGTTTTGTTCCTTCGCGTGTTGCTGCTCGCATGTGCTGTGGTGTTTTATCCACGCTTCTCTCGCTGTGCTTACCCCTGCGCAGTGGGGGGTTTCTCAGACAATCGGCTCTCCTCTACAAACAGCGTTGAAGACTGCGACCCCCACTTTGAGCGCCGTTCAGCGCTTCCAATCGCTGTTGGAAAGCGCTGCCAAAGTGGAGACGAGGTACGTGCACTGAGGGAGCTAACACTCATGCGCGCCGAATCGGGGAACGAAGCTTCTGTGTGATCAGCCGAAACGTGACCGCTGTCATGCGTGGCGGGGCGGCAGAGACGAGCGTGCGCCAAAAGGAGCCGAGGACGATGGGCTCTCCAACACGTCCACGCGTGCCTTCGCTAGCATTTTTTACCTGCTGGCCGAGGCTTCTCGTCGGTCTCAGCGTGTTCTAAGCGAGCCCCCTTGTACCGGTGCCCCTGTGGGGTTGTAGTGTAGTCGTGGTTTAGCACCACCCCACCCTCCTCTTAAATCTTCCGGCCTCTATTCATCACTTCGCCTCCCTCCCCTTCTGCACTTGAACCTCTATTGATGAGACCGTGCGTGCGTGCGAGTAAGCTGGTGTGTGAGTCTGAAGCAGCCGGCTGTTGGCCTCGGGCAGTGTTCTCCATTCCGCCCCTGACGGCAGCGCGGCAGTGAGCAAAAGTGGGAAGAGGAGCAAATGAGGCGAATCACCTGCCTTTCTGTGCTCTCCACACCCGTGTCCTGTTGGGCTCCCTCTTTTCTACCCCCCTCCGCCTCGTACCTGTGCCAATATCTGTAGGGGGCCTGCGTCTGCCCATCTACGTGTGTGGATGGACTCACCAGGGAAGGCATACTGGAAGACGACAGCCGCGCAGTATAGGTGCTTCTTCCATTGTTCAGCGCCTCTTTCCATAGTCAGTCGGCGCTGCGCGTATTCCTTCTCTCTCTCTCTGAGTACTTGTGGCTTTGCTTTTCTCAAATATTGCATAGTTGGCACTCAACACGAGTATGCCGACCTCCCCAGGCACTTCTACGACGCAGAAACCCGTAGGGCACGCACACACCAACACACACTGACAAGGCAGCCGGTCGATTCCCCCTTGTCGATTTGGATCTATTGACGGCTGAGGCTCGCCTTCTTCTTTTTCATCCTGAAGTCTGTTGGGTGTTGGTGATGTGTTGTGTGCGTCTTGTGAAAGAGGTCGGTCATGCGCTCGTTGACCGCTCTCCTCTCCTCCTTCTCCCACGCCAATGCCTCACAACGGTTGGTGGCGGTGGTGGGCGGCAAAGGCCCGTGGACTGAGCCGCACGAGCGAATTGCCATAGGAATCCCATCACACCACCACCTCCTCCTCACATCAACAGCCATCGGTGCCGGTGGATGGAATCCTTTCCTTTGCCGCGTACTTCTTTCGAGATTGTCTCGCTCATGCTTTGGCAGTGCCCATTCTCCCCCCTCCCCCGATTACCATCCGCTGTCCACCCGCCGTCTGAAGCACGCATGATGCCCGGCTCCGAGTAGCTCTTCACTCATGGGAACTTCTCCATTGGAGCGCGGCCCCCTTTTTCGCTTTTCTTACCTCTGCTCGTTCTCTGATGGCAGGGGGAGAACACCTCAGCCCGTGACATCCACAGCTCACTACCCCCACACTCTGGGAAGCCAAGCAGCCCCCCTCCCCTTCATCCCTGCCAATGCCATGCCTCCCCCCTCTGGTGGTGGAAGGACCGGCACCCACGACGCGGGAGAGGCCAGTACGCTGCATCGCTGCTGATGTCGACGGCCAGGTCGTGAGTGGTGTTGCGTTGGCGAGACCCCCGGCCATTAGCACGTTTGCCCCACCCGTATGATGGGCAGCGGGCCAGCGTGACTGGAACGCCTCTCACCCGGCCCTGAGTGACTACTGGTGTGCGGAGCCTGGGCCGCGCCGAAGGATGCACCGCGTGGCCACCGGCGTAGTGGGGGAGGCTGTGAGACAGGTGGGCAGAGTTTGAGGCAGGGCGTGGACGCATTGAAAGCAAATGGAGGTTTCCTCTGCTGCCTGTAGAGGCTCTTGGGAGGGGAGTTCCAAACGATACTCCGACGTGCGCAGGTACCCATGCAAAGCACAAATGCGAACAGCAATGAATCCACAGCCGGTAAATTCTGTAGCTCTTTCGCTTGTGCCAGCGAAGCTTCTTACCACACCGCTGTCTGTGCGTTAGCATACTGGACTGACGAAAGAAATGGGAATGCAGTGCACATCGTCTACCGTTCCAGACGAGGGCGATGGGGTTGTGACTCTGCAGAGTGCAGGATGCAGGCGCGTGTGGCAGCGGTGGTGCCATGTGACCGTACCTGCCATTCAAGACTGTTCATGGAATGGGCGATTCACGGCTGTGCCTCTTCCACATCTCTTTGCCTATACGCGTTTCTTTCCCGCTGCCTCTACCCTTCCATTGGCCGTACCGTCAATGCGCCCGAATCACACACAACATCGCCAGACATGCACTTGAGCACTCAGGCCCCATCACTCTCACGCCGATCGTTCCCAACACAACTCACAATCTCTAACGCCCTTATCACTACCCATTGATACGAACTGCCGTCTCTGTATGTTACCATGAACTTGCTCCCCCAATACAACTGACTTCATCAACAACCACAGCACTGCACTAACGCACCATCATGAACAGCAAAGAAGCAATCTTTTCGTATAAGAGTAGCGCGCAGCTCCCAGGCCGACAAGCCCCCGAGGAAATGCAGGACCTACGCTCCGAGTTCGATGTGGAAGTGACTCAGGGGTACGTCGGGGAGGATGTGAAGGGGATGGAGGACATCTCCTCCACTGAGGCGCCGGACCCATACGACTTCTCGCGGCATGACCCGAAGAACTGGATCGAGATGCAGGACAGGGCTCGCGCCGACCGCGTGGCCCGCCGCCGCATGCCTGCGAACAAGTTTCAGAAGTACATCAACTACATTGTGCCCTACGGCGGTCTGTTTTCCACGGGCCTCAACCTCGCCAGCTCCTCCATCGGCGCCGGCATTATTGCGCTCCCGTACGCCTTCAACTCCTCTGGCCTTGTTATGGGGATTTTCTATATGATTGTTGTTGCGTACCTCACCATCTACTCCTACTACCTGCTGGGCCAGGTCGGCACCAGGACTGGTCTGCGCAACTACGAGCAGATTGTGCGCACGCTGCTCGGCCCCGGTGCGGACTACTTCCTTGCCTTTTGCATGTGGTTTCTGAGCTTTGGTGGAGAGGTATCGTACGTCATCTCAGTGAAGGATGTGCTGACTGCCTTCCTTGAAAACGCTGACAGCACGCCGGCGTTCCTGTTGGGCATCTGGGGCCAGCGCCTGCTCACCTTCATCGTGTGGCTTGTGGGCATGCTGCCGCTGTGCCTGCCAAAGGAGATCAACTCGCTGCGCTACTTCTCCTGCATCGCGATTGTGTTCATCGTGTACTTTGTGATCTCGATGGTGGTGCACAGCGCGCAAAACGGACTGCGTGCAGATCCGCGTCCGGAGATCCGGCTCTTCAACACGGGCAACACCGCCATTGCTGGACTGACCACGTTCATGTTTGCTTTTGTCTCGCAGCTGAACGCGTACGAGTCCTACGGTGAGATGAAGAACCCCACGCCGCTGCGCCTCACGCTGGGTGCTAGCATCGCGGTTGGTATGGTGTTTGTGCTGTACTTCTTCGCTGGTCTCTTTGGCTACCTCGACTTCGGCTCAATGGTAGTCGGCTCCGCGCTGAGGCATTACAACCCCATCGAGGATAAGATGATGGGCGTCGGCTATGCGGGTATCCTGTTCAAGCTGTGCGTTGGATACGGCCTGCACATGATCCCGGTGCGCGATGCCATTTACCACTGCGTCCGCGTGGATGTGCACAGGCTTGAGTGGTGGAAGAACGCATGTGTGTGCGGCTTCATGGCACTACTCTCACTGGTGGCTGGGCTGTTTCTTCCCAATGTTAAAGTGGCCTTTGGCCTTGTCGGCGGCTTTTCTGGCGGCTTCATCGGCTTTATTTACCCGGCGCTCATGGTCATGTACGCTGGCAGCTGGTCGCTGCTGTCGGTGGGGTGGTACCACTACCTCTCCACGTACTTGCTGCTCATCATCGGTGTCATTGGCGTCGTGTGGGGGACGGTCAGCGCCATCTATGGCGAGATTTAGCACTATTTGGATACGTATCATAGCGCTACTTCTGCTGGCTGTGCGAAGCTGAGGCCTTCGGAATCGATCCAGCGGAGGTTTGTTCAAAGGATATGGGAAACACAGCGGTGGTGTTGTGTTTGTTGTGGTTTATTGTCTTTCTGTGGCTGTACCGTTTCTTATGGAGCCCGGTTTCGTGCAGGTGCGCCTGCGTTTTAGTTTTTGTTTGCTCTTCAACAGGTAGCGGTGCCACTCTGTCAGTGGGAGATGTTACTGTAGTCTAGCGTGCGCTACACCGCACGTGAGAGGGACGTAGTCTTCGCGTATAAGCGCTCATATTATCGATTTTTCTCTCTTGTGCTTTTTTCCTGAGGAGGTTGGCGCGCAAATCTTCTTGAATTCGCGTCTACTCTTTCAGAGGATGAGGTGTGGCGATGTTTTTGCGGGGAGTTGGGGGCGGTTCTGTGCTTGTCTCTGCCTGTCAGTTAGATCTGGAGCGCAATCAATCTCGCTTCAGGCGTTTATTGTAATACGGAGGTAAAACATTCTAATTTATTTGTTTGTTCTGGTGCTTCCCTTCTCAACGACCCGCAGCTGGGCTTTTCTACCGTTGTAACCCCCCCCCCCGTACTCCCGCACTGGCCGCCACTGCCTCACCCCTCTGTCTTCTCCTCTTTTAGGGCTTCTCCCCGAATTACTTCGGTGTAAACCGTCACTTCTTTCTCCGTTTCCTTCAATGAGGACTCGTGTTTTCTTCCCTTTTGGGCTTGCTGTTCGGTTTATAACCTCCTCCGCCGCCTCTCCCCGTTCTACTTCCGCCCATCTCCTGCCGTTACTACCGCCTTCGCAGCTCCGCGGTTCTCACTCTTCCCTACTCCCTCTGTCATGCAACTTTGTGTGTCTGCATAGACGGCAAAGATGAACCAACTTTCTCTTCCTGTGATGCGCCGCACACGTTGGCTGGATTCTTCTCTCGTCTGCGTCACAACTTCTTCCGCGTGCTTATTTGGCAGCTGTGCGGCGGTGTGCTTGTGTGGCTTCTTTGGGGGGCTGTGGTCCACCCACCCCTCCTTTGAGTACCGTCCCGTCTTTCTTTTCTGTTTTCCACTCCTCCTGTCTGTGCGGCGTACTTCGAACAAATTGGAGAGGAGAGGGACGCACAGTCGCTCTTTACAACGTGCACGCTGCCGCATTTTCCCATGCGTAACACACCGTGCACCTCTTTCTCTCTCTCTGTCGGCGGTCATGCGTTATCAGGTGTTTGCCATCCAGGGGTGCCACCCTCATCCTTCTTCGTCGTCACTTCCACTCTCCCCCCAGTTGTGCCTTCTTCACGTGCTCTCGTACCCAGGGGATACCATCAGTTCCTCTCCCTCCTCCAGCTTTTAGTGTTTGTCTTATGCCCTTGCCGCGTTGCGGACGGACAGCGCGATGGGCAAGGGAGGGCTCGATGGCAGCGGTTGTGCAGCAGCGTCACACGCAGGAGTAGTTGCCCGCCAATACGTAGAAAATGGGCGGTTGGGACGGAGAAGGAGGGCAGCTAGGAAGACCAGCTACAGCGCTGCTTTGTTCTTTTTCCTGATGCCCTCCTCGATGACGACGTGGTGTGGGTCGGATACGAGCCAATGAGGGAGGGTGATGCCCAGTGTCTAAGCACAACTGACGATGGCATCACACCTCTTTCGCCTTTTCTCCCCTGCAGCTCTTATTACTGGAGTATTCTCCGCACCCGCGTATTGCCTCACTCCGCTTTCGATTTAGATGCGGCGCCTTCTTCCATTTTCCACTCGGTACACACCACCACACAGACTTTCTTTCCCCTCTCCTCACCTCTTCTTGCTGTCATGCCGCTCACTTCCCCCTGAGCAGTACCCCGTTAGTTCCTCTGGCGTGCATCTGTGTCTCTCTCTGTGTACGTGCGCTTTATTTTGAGACTGGTCGCCATCGAATCAGAGAATTTACTGCGATGGGGTTATGCAGAGTGTGCAAGGTGAGTAATTCTCTCTCTCTCTCTGTGTGTGTGTGTGTGTGCTGTGTCTCCCGCTGACTACGTCACCCAGAGATACGAGCACAGGACACGAAGGAGCGAGTCAGTGACAAGGCCCTTTTCGCCTGTCCCTTCCTTGTCCAGCGTTGTTTCGCTGGTTCTCTCTCTATTCTGCGTTGATTTGCTGCGGATCTTCCGTTGGCGTCGTTCATGTACGCGTGCATTTACGTGTGTGGGCTCAGGACTGGTCATTAGGTGGTCTCTTCTCTTTCTCTCGTACCTGTCTCTTCACGACCGCTTCGCGTCTCTCCCGTCTCTGCAGCACTGGTGCTTCTCAGGCGCACGTTGAGGCTCGTGGTGCGGCATGGTGATCGCAGAACCTCCCCCTTGCTCTGATCGTGCAGAGCGGTGTCACCTCCTTCGCTTCTTTCGCTTCCCTTTCTGGCGACGAGCGCCGTTGCTGGCATGTGTGGCCCGCAGCCACCCCACTGTGATCAACGGGGAGTGACAACGCACCGAGGTTGGTCCTTTCAGAGGACCTTGACGACGCTGTTGCTGCTCTGTCCACCGTACAGGGAGAGAGATGAAGTTTCTCACAGATGACCTGCTCCACCTTTCTTGCTTTTCAAGGTTTCCTCTAACCTAACGTCGGAGAGATACATCAATCGCCAGTTGCAGAAACACAATAGGAATGCGTGTAGCAGGCGCGCGCGAAGAGCACCTTTACCGGGTTTCAGCCGAGTCTCACGAAGGAGAGCTGGCGCCGTGCTTGACTCTTTGGAGGTGGGCCTAATGCCTGGTAACGGTCTTCATTAAGGGGGGTGCTTATGATGGACCTCCTCGGCTTTACGACTGTACTCTTTCTCTCTCTCGGGTCGGGCTGTTCCCTCTAGCTCTCCCAGTACCTGCTGCCTTGTTCAGCGTTGCTCTCTCTCTCTCACTGTCGCACATTTCTCAGCCGCCTCCGTCTGACTCCTTCTCCAACTCCTCCCTCCTCCTTCGGTCATATACACGCAACACGCACACCGCCTTCTTTGACCTCCGTGTGCGTCGCCACCTCCCTCCCCTATCGCCTACGACTTGCTCTCGTGTCTTGTCTGGATTGTGCATGTGAGCTCATGAAGTAAGAGGCCCAAGAAGCGAAAACAAAGGCAGTAAAAGAGTTGTAAGGAGCGCACAGGCTCATCCACTGCACCAACACTTTCCCCACTTCCCTCTGTGTACCTCGACAAGCGAACGCAACGTGAGATATGCCGACCAGCAGAAACCACAGCGCTAACGATGCGTTGCATCTTCAGCACGGGCCGGACCGGACTATCCTGGACAACATGCCAGAAGACCCGCCGGAGTACGGCGAAGACGGTCTGAACATGCTGAACGATGACCTCACCCAGGACTACCTGGCGGATGTGGTTGGGGTTGGAGCTAGCGACGTGGACTGTAAAACCAAGGAATCTAAGAAGCTTGAGTCCTCCTCGTTCAGCGATGAGCATGAGCCAGTAGCAGAAGGGTACAAGCGGCAATTGTCTAACGTAGACATCGCGCAGCAGATCCTTGAGGCGGAGCGACGCGACCGTGAGGACCGTGTGTGGCGCCGCCGCCACACCACCAATCCCGTGTTGCGGATACTGCAGGTGATCATGCCATATGGTGGCATCCTCTCCTCGGCCTTCAGCATTGCCAGCTCCACGATCGGCGGCGGCATCATCGGACTCCCTGCGGCCTTTCAGATGAGCGGAATAGGGATGGCTGTGATCTACTTGATGGTCGTGGTGACTATGGCGGTGTATTCCTTTGTGCTGCTGGCCATTGTGTCGCACAAAACAGCGTTGTACAACTGGGAGATCCTCGCGCGCCGCTTGATGGGCCGCGGCTGGGACTACTTTGTTGTCTTTGTCATGTGGGTACTTTGTTTTGGTGGGGATGTCTCGTACATCATCGCCCTCAGGAGTATTCTCACCGGCTTCCTGAAGAACTCGCCAGCTGCCTCGGACTACATCAAGTCCGAACCGGGCTATCGGCTCATTACATCGATGCTGTGGATCGTCGTGATACTCCCCATGTGTGTGCTGAAGGAGATCAACTCGCTGCGCATTGTGTCGACAGTGGCCATTCTCTTTGTTGTCTTCTTCACCATCACGTGCATCATTCACTCTGCCCAGAGTCTGCAGGAACGCGGCATGAGGGACGACCTTGTCGCTTTCCAAACCGGCAACACGGCGATCAATGGCTTGTCGAGTCTCATGTTTGCTTTCATTGCGCAGGTGAACGCGCCGGAGATCTCACGTGAGATGTACAAGTTCTCCGTTCGCCGCGTCTTCCTGTCAGCACTGCTCGGACTGTCGCTGTGCGCCGTACTCTACTTCCTCACAGGTCTCTTCGGCTACCTTGACTTCGGTCCTGAGGTGAACGACTCCATCTTGGCCATGTACAACCCCCTCAAGGACCATCTCATGGCCGTTTCGTACGCTGGCATGATGCTCAAAATCTGCGTAGGCTTTGCGCTGCATCTTATACCCTGCCGCGACTGTCTTTACTACATGATAGGCACCGATGTATCTCGCGTGCCCTGGTGGAAGAATGCTCTCTTGTGTGCCCTACAAGCTGCGGGGGCCCTCGTCGCCGGCCTCTTCATCCCGCGCATTACCACCGTCTTTGGTCTGCTGGGTGGCTTCTGCGGGGGCTTCGTTGGCTTCATCTTCCCATCGCTGTTCATGATGTACTCGGGCGGCTTCTCGGTCGCTCGCGTTGGCTGGGGCCACTTCCTTGGCACCTACGCACTGCTGCTGGTTGGTGTTATTGCCGTGGTGTGGGGCACGAGCGCTGCCATTTACGGCGCTGTCCTCTCTTCATGGTAGGCACTGATAGGAATTTTCTTCTCTATGAGGAGAGGCGCCTCTGTACGGACGACGCCAAGATCGGCACATGTCTCCAGCCCGGAGTCGCCCCCAGAACCTGCAGCCGTATCGACGCGATGGCACCCACACGTGTCAAGGGGGGGGGCTTTTCCTCCTTCACTGTCCCGCCTTTGTGTGCACTTCGCCCATTCTCTTCTGCGCGCTTCGTTTTTTTCTTTAAAAGTTTGTTGTTTTCATTTTCGCTGCGTCCCCGCGGCGGCTGGAGCTCCGTCTCCCCTGCCGCTGTGCGTTTGCCCCCGCCTGCCCCTCCCCCTCTCTCTCTCTCTCCAGTGACACCTTCACTGAGCACTCTGGAGAGGAGAGGGGGGGCGAGAAGGGCAGAGGGCACACACGAGATGTCCATCGTGGTGCGTGTGCTGTGGGGAGAGCAGAACGGTAACTGACACACCGTGGACTGGCGAATCTCTTCTTTTTTTCTTTCCTCGGCGAGGGGCGGCGCTGCTTTCATTAGCGGTGCGAAGGAGTACGGGAGGGAAGACGTAGTCCGCTTCCCCCTCTCCTACGCCCCCGCTGGCACCAACCCTCTTTCTGTTCTATTCCATTCCCCGCCCCCTTCTTTTCCGTCGCTTCGATTCTCTTCTCCTTGTTTCTCCACCCGCGAAGTGTAAAGCGGCCGTTTCATTCGTTCGTTGTGGCGTCCGCTTGCCCCACTTCACGCACGTCGCCATCGCACGTGCCTCGAAGCCGTCTTCGTTTCACCTTACCCCACCCGCCGTTTTCCTTGGATGACCACGAGTGGACGCGGTGCACGGGGAAGTCGTGGCGCACGGCTGCGCTGCACCGCCTCCTTTTCCGTGACCCCTCGGAAGTGCAACGGGAGTGGATGTGCCGCTGTCGCGTGCCTGTGTGTGCGAGCGGAGTGCGTCTCGGACCAGAATTCTCTCTCTTTGATTTTGCTGTTCCGCGTTTCTGCGTCGGCCGGCCTCTCTCCTTCCTCTTCGACTCGTGCTGTCCTGGGTGTCTTCTCGACAAGGCTCCGACCTGCTCTTTCTCCTCATTTTGTACTCCTGGCGCGGTTGGGCACGTGTGGTCTTGCCGGGGGGGGTGGCGCGGCGGTTACGCCTGACTACCCGTGCTCAGACCCGCCACCGGCTAGCAGTGCTGTCGTGCGTCTCCTTTGGATGACGTCTTCTAATCTGCACTTCACCGGGGCGCAGTGCAAACAGGCACAGAAGGAAGCGAGAAGCTTTTTCATCATGCGGACATGCTGACCGGAGCGTCGAAGGCGAGGGAGCCCGCAAGGGAACGCCCACGCTCATGTGGGGAGAGACAGGACGGTGGGAAGGAAGCCAAAGGGGAGTACGGACCGGGGTGAGGGTGACTTGAGAGGCCCTGGCGAAGGGGGCAATTTGCTATGATAAATCGCCCCCCCCCCTAACGAGTGGGCATGGGCTACCCTCACGTCTGCTTCGCTCCTCTCCCTCCCTCCCTCCCTCTCCCACGGATCGGTCTCTCTCTCTTGCGCTTATTTTCAGCCTTACTTTTTGTTCACCTTTGACGCTCGGCGCGCTTCCCTGCCTGGGAGAGTTTGTATCCGCCACTTGCTCGTCTTGTTGAGTCACGTGTATCAGTGAAGCGACTCTCTCTCCTCCAGCACTGCGTCCCCACCTCATTCACTGTTGGTCTGCGCGGGGCGCATCGCTGATGCTCACCTTGTGTCTTCCTGTGTTTTGTTTTGTTTTTAGTTTGTGCGATGCAGCTTCCTACACGTGCGCACGCGTACTTTGGCTTTAACGGTGCGTCTGACCCTGCATGCATGGATTCGTTGGATCACTGCGAGAAGTTATGAAAGTGAAGAGTGCGAAGCGAGAGTGCACCGGCGGTGCTTCTTTGCGAGCTCTATACCCCCCTCTCGTTGCTCCCATAACGTACTCTGCTGCCCTCCAGCAGACGAATCACCGTCTCTCTGGCCAGGGACTCCGGCGACATAGCGCCTTATCCCTGCAGCTGTGTCCACGCGTCCTCAAACGGAGCTTTGACCGTCGTCTTCGACGTCTCTGCCACCAGTCCTCATCCTCCACGTCTCAGACACCTTCTCCTCCCCGCCGACTGCACTGCGAGGGCCGCCTGTTCTTTTGCCGAATGGCTGAAACAACCTCAGTCTTCATAGTAACCGCTCTCGAGGTGCGACGCAGAGAAGCGCCACTGGAAGCGTAGAAATCGCCCCTCCGCATTTTGCCTTGTGGCCCCGTCTGTTCGCTGGGCAACTTTTACCCAGTTCTCCTTTGCTACTGTGCCACGCTCAGTGCCATCGTGATGCCCGGCTACACTTCTCTCAGTGACTTGGGTACCCTCGCCATTTCCCACCGCGACGAGGTCGATCGAGTGAAGCAGCAGTTGGACATCAAACACGGCTACTTCGATGCGTGGATCTACGGCTTCCTCGCGAACAAAAAGTTCAACGTTGATGAGACGGTCGCAAAGCTGCATCGGCGCTTCGCAATGGAGGCAAATGAGCTCGCCTCGTACGAGCTGACGGACTACATGCGCGAGTCGCTGCGCCAGGGCATTATGTTTGAAATTGGCAACGACAAGGCGGGGCGTGTAGCTTTCTACATCAATACAAGACGGGACCGCCCGCAGGCCAAGTACCGCGACGAGAAGCGCTGCTCCTTCGACATGATCGTTAGCTACGGCACACGCCTACGCAAGGAGAACAAGCGCTGCCAGATGGTGATGCTCATCAACCAGGACGGCGCTAGCCTCTTGCAAAACGTTGACATGACTTTCCAGGCCGACATCGCGTTGCGCATCTCGAAGTTTTACCCTGGAATGGTGGATAAGATGTACATCTGCAACATGAGTCGTACGCTCGCCATCATGGCGAAGCCAATCTTCAAGCACCTTCCCGCCATCGTGGCCGATCGAATTCAGATCATCGATGACACCGACATCAAGCAAGGCGCGCTGCTGGACCTCTTCGATGCGGAGGTGCTGCCAGTCGAGCTGGGCGGTCGGAACAAGTGTGACGAGGAGGGGCTCTGGTGCGCGTATGCGGATCGGGTGGAGAAGTACTACGCGGAGCTGAAGCGGGCCGTCAACGAGCGTGGACTGACCGTCAAGGATTACGAGCTGGAGAGCATTAGCATCGACTCTGGAACGGTACACGCGGAAAGAGTCACCAGCGGCGCCGCAAAGACGTCGCAGGCTGACGCCCTCGTGCAGTCGGTTTCCTCGCTCTCCGCAGAGCCGATTAGATCCTCGTGGGTCTCGTCGCAGTACATGGACGACGCGAACCAGAGTGCTCACCCAGACCTGAAGCCCCTGATGACGTGTCTCACGGAGAGGTCGTCGCTGCTGTCGCCAGAGTACGACGGCACTGAGAAGGCAGGGACTGGTGCCGCGGCGACGATGCCGTGGGCGGAAGTGGTGGCGCCGCTTCCACGCAGTCTTGCGCTTTTCTTCCTCGACGAGCTGCTGCGCTGGCGCACGACTGTCGAAAGTAGCGAATGCGGCGAGCGCTACAAAATCCTGGACAACTTCGCCTCCGGTCTCAAGACGACCACCGAGCTCGGCATTCGCGGGTTGGATGTGTCGGATCGGAAGTGGTACGTCGGTGTCCCGTACCCTTTGCGCGCCCTCTACCGCCTCCTCCTGGTGGGCATCACGCTGATCAACATGATATACTTCGCCGCCGCCCTTGTCTTCTGCGCTGTCTTCTGCGCCAGCATCATTATTACGCTCTTCTTTGGCTTTTTTGCGAATCCCTTCTACGTTTTCCCACTGGGCGCCGTGCTGCTCATGGTGGCCATTCAAGGCGCCTCCCTCTGCACGCGTGCGGCGGACTGCCTCCTTGCGGTGTACAACAGCAACATCATCCCTCTCTTCGAGCATCTCGGAAGTTATTGGGGCACTGTGGCGGAGGTCACCCTATTCTTTGCGCTTGTTATCGCTCAGTTCATTATCTTCTTCGTATACGCGGTGCACAGCAACCCGCTGCGCGGCCTCCAAGTCTCCTTCGCGACCGGCTGGCTCAGCGCGCTGTTGGTGACCGCCTTCATGCACATTTTCTTCTTCACCGGCGTCTTCGCGTCCCCCACGACGCGCGACAGGGACAACCGACTTGCCGCGCTTCCCTTCTTGTTGGCCCTCAACTTCGGCAACGCCTCCAAAGACCAGCTGAAGGAGCTCGACGCGCGCTTCATGCTGCGGACCTCCGCCTACGTCATCTGCGGTATCCCGCTGGTCATCAGTCTGCTGCTCGGAATCAGCTTTCTGCTCAGTCACATTGTCTTTCTCTATGTCGCGACCTTTATAGCGACTCTCGTAGCGGCGTACGTTGTGCACTACTACTCTGACGCCCTGTCAAACTCGCTAAGCGGGTCGCTGCTGCGCCTCACCCTCTGGATGATGACACCGGTCTGGTGCTACGTGACCTTTGCCATGGGCTTCCAGAGCCACAACCGCCGCTATGAGACCTCGGCGAGTGTCGCGGTAGTACTGAACGGCGCCTTTGTTTCATTGGCGATCTCGTGCCTGCGCCGTCCGGGCCGAAGTTGGCTGCTGCGCGTTTCCTACATCATCGTGATGACCTACATCGTCGGATGCTGGATTATGGTCTTTCCTCTTGTCGGCTGGCACATGGGGCTGTTCTGCCTCGCCATTATGATTCACAACGTGCTGAACATTATCTTCGCCCCCCGCACCCTCGCCAACATCCACGCGTCCTTCTTTCTCGTCGCCGCGGTGATGCTGCTCGGCGTGTCGTGCGTGCTGCTCGGGTGGTACGGAACGTCACTGATGACCACGAAACCGCAGAGTCTTGCCCCCGGCCCTCCCTGTGCCACGGCACTGTCACAGCTAGAGCTCTATCACCGCTATCCAGTGTGCACGCTGCAGCTGGGCCAGGACAACTCGTTCCGCATCGTCGACATTGCCCTGCTGAAGGAGCTTGTCGGCGCCCGCACAAACGCGACGCGCACCGTGGACTTCAACAACTGGTTCGGCACTCGCGGCATCACCTACAACGGCGTCGTGAGGGAGTTTGAGGCGGATGGCATGCCGTGGGAGATGCACGAGTTCCTGCTGCCGGCTACCGCAAACACGACCCTCCTTGTACTGAACAACCGTTACGCCATGTCCTCCATCGTGGCCATGGTAGGCTGGGTCGACGCGATCGCCCTGTCCCCGCTCTCTATCTTCATGCCGTATGACTGGATCAATGTCATGGTGGACCTCATGTCCTTCGCTACCCGCCTGATCCCGTTCGCGGCACGGAACCTCGCGACCGACCTCAGGGATTTCGTGCGCTACAAGAAGGAGCTGCTTCACACCAAGATCATCCTCACGGGCGGCGGCGTGGCGGGCGGCTTCCTCTCGGCGGCAGCGGTGCAGTCAAAGACGCAGGCCATCGTGTTTGCCTCCCCTGGTCTTCTGCACTGCTCTCGCAAGCTCGGCGTGTCTTCGAGGGATACCACAGGTACGTTCTTTCCATCGGTGCCTACTACGGGGTGCTGAACTATATCGGCGGTCAGGACTCCACCGTGAGCCAGCGTGTGCTGTGCGATGGCTCCGCCCTCTACTGCATTCGACCGCAGTTCTTCTCGACGGCATTGCTGGCGGCTTGTGGTGACGTGGGGGGTCGCAGGCACGTCACTTCCACATGAGCGCCTGGGGGCCCTGGCCGTCTCTTTCTCTGCGCGCGGCCTGTGGCTTGACACTCCGCTGCCCTTTTTACAGTATTGTGCCTGCTGAGGAGGGGGGGGGCGGCGGCGGCGGCGGCGCGCAATGTGTAACGCGAGTGTGCGCAGGGCCGAGGAAGCGAGCCTGAGCACGGAGACATTTCTGTACTGAGTCACCCCCTTTGTGTGGGCGTGTGGAGTTCTTGCGCCTGTTTGCGTTGGCCCTATGCGCGCGTGCTGGTCTCTCTCGTCCCATCGCTCTGCGTGTGTGTACCCCTGCCTGGGTGTTTCATCTCCGAATTACATCGTTGCCTTCAGTCATCGCCTGTCTGTCTGCCTCTCTCCCCTCCTCACCCCTTTCGCGTACCCGTGTCTCTGTGCCATCGCCGATGGTGAGTGAGGCGCCAAGGATGTGGAGGGCAGAGGCGGATGTCCTCGCTGCAGCACAGAGCCCTGCGACTGTCCCCTAGCTGCGCCATGTGCCGGGAAGTCGCATGTCACCTTCCTCCTTCATTTTCTTTTTCAGCTGTGTGCACCCCTCCCTTTGCCTGTCTTCCTCGCCTTCTCCGTGTCGTGCCTCTCTCTGGTCTTACCGCCAGGACCCCTCTCCCCCTCAGCTGCGCGGGTGATTGCTGGAGACTCGGTAAAGAAGGCAAACTAGAACGACGCACGCACACACCTGCCAAGGGCCAAGAGAGAGAGAGGAGAGCTGCACTCACCTGCACAGTGCACTTCGGCTTCTGGCAAAGTCACCACTCTCAACTCCCCCTACTTCTCTCCTTCCTGTACACGCTCGATTGCGTCCCCTCGTAGGTCAGCACGAAAGGCAAACAAAAAGCCCAGAGAGATCGCGGAGAGCGACCAGCAGGGAAAAACTCCCGAAACGTCACCGTGCCTGTTCTTCAGCACTCCCCCCTCTCCCCCACCTTCTATATCGAAGAAGGTGTGCAGGGACACAGCGTCTCACGGACCACACGTGTGCAGTTTCTGAGCTTCTCCTAATACCCCCTTTTCTCGCTTCTCTTGGTCACATCACCGTCACACGGTCGCCCCTCAGCTCTCCCTCCGCTGGGTGCGACCCCTTAGAGCACCGATGCATCTAAGGAGTCCTTCTAGCTCACCTTCTCTGCCTTCTCGCCCTCACCTCTTCCTCTTTCATGTGTTCTGGTCTCCTGTACGGTTCTCTCGTGTTACTCCTTCAGTCTCTGAGGAGGCTGCCTCTCGCGTTGTGCGTGCCGTTGTGGTTCATCTCTGTCTTTCCTGCTCTCTCGTCTGTCGTCTTCCACCTCTGATCCAGCTGCTGAGTTTTGGTGGGGGCTCTGCCTCACTTTGCTTCCACCGTTCTTCTTTGCTGGAGAGCATCCGCCGCGAGGTTTACTCGCCTTCTGTGGTGTCTTCGTCCACTGATGCGCCTCTCTCTTGCCCTCTGCACGCCATGTCGAATGCGCCGGTGCTGCTCGAAATCGGCGCAGTCGCCTACGCCCATCAGGCGGAGGTGGACGAGGTGAAGAGCGCATGGGAATTAGCCACAACTACTTTGACTGCTGGATCTATGGTTTTCTAGAGAACAAAAACTTCAAAGTCGAGGAGGCTGTAGCGAAGCTGCGGCGCCGTGCTGACTTTGAGCGTGAGCAGCTGGCGACGTACCATCTGACGGACTGGATGATGGAGAATATGCGCAAATGCATCATTCAAATCATCGGTAATGACAAGGTGGGCCGCGTCACTTTTACGTGTGCTCAGCGCGCGACAAGCCCTGGCGGCTCGGCGCGAAGAGAGTCGCATGAACTTCGACATGTTCGTCACCTACGGCACGCGACTGCGACCCGAGAGCAAACGGTGTCAGATCGCCATGCTCATCAACCAGGACAAGGCCAGCATGATTCGCAACCTTGACATGGCCCTTCAGGCCGACATCGCGCTTCGCATTGCCAAGTTTTACCCCGGATGCGTCGACAAGATATACGTCTGCAAGATGGGTCGCATGCTTTCCGCAATGGCAAAGCCAATCTTCTCACGACTCCCGGGGATTGTGTCGATCGTATCATCATCATCTCCGACAACGACATCCGCCACGGGAAGCTGCTGGAGCTGTACGACGCTGACGTGCTCCCGGTCGAGTGGGCGGCAAGAACGACTGTGATAATCAGGAAAACTATGACCGCTTTGCCACCAATATCCGGAACTACTTTGAGCAGCTCAAGACCGCTGTGCAGCGGGGTGAGGGGGTAAAGGAGTGGGAGCTGAACAACCTCCTCAGGGCGGGCTACATCGAGGAGCTCTCCCGCATGGACGCCTTGAAGCGTAGCATCATCGACCCGTCACCATCCCTGCGCGATCAGCTACTCACTGGAGTGTATGAACCCGCTGAGTGCTCGTTGCCTGGAATGGAGGGTACCGTCATGGCGCTATCCGTCACCTCTTGCTCCCCTCCCCGCAACATCGTCGACATCGATGACGACGCCAACCTCATCACGTGCGGGACGGACAGTATGGAGATGGACGCCCCCAGGTCCTTCAGCCGGGTGAAGCGGAACACCTCCTCCATCATGCGCTTACCGGCGCACAACCTCTTCACGGACTATATCAACCAATTCACCACCATCGAGTCGTTCTTTCGCCTCAGTCTCACGGAGATGCACGAGCGTCAGTGGCTTCAGATTGTGCAGTGGGAGTTGCAGGAGCGGGACGCCCTGCTGCGCGAAGCGAGCCTCATCCAAGGTGACAGGCTACTTGCCGGGCTGCCGTCGTCGATACTGCTGGTGGCGAAGGGGTTTCTGTGGCTGTGTCTCATGGTGTCCTCCTTCTTCTTCCTGCTCGGCACCTGCTTCATCGCGCTGCTCGGCGTCATCTCGTTGGTCAATATTTTGTTCGCCACATTTTCGAAGCCGTACTACGTATTTCTCTACGGTGCGGCCTTCCTCGTCGTGGCATTTCAATTTGGCATCTTCTGCTCACGCGGCTTTGACGTGGCGCGTCACACATTTCAGGGGCGCGTCGTGGAGGCGTTCAGGGCATTTGGCATGAAGGCGCTCGTCCCCCATCTCGTCATTTTCGTTGGCTGCACCGTCGCCTATTTTATTCTCTTCTGCGTCATGACTGCCCGCTACGACGTCTTGACCGGACTGCAGTACAGCCTGGCATTCGGCTGGATTGTCGCGGTGTGCCTCATCTTTGTCTACCATTTCGTATTCGCCTTTGGCCTGCGGACGCTGAGCAAGCGCTCGTATGCGCAAGGGAGCCGGAAGAACGCCGCCGAGGCCACGCTCTACCTCTTCCTGGAGGTGGAGATGGATGAGGAGAACATGGAGCTGCGCTGCCCGCCGGGAGAGGTGATGCTGCTCACGGTGGTGGGTGTGCTGTCGGTGGCCATGGGCGTCGCTTTCGTTGTGGGCGGCGGCTTCTTCTTTTTCTGCGGTGCCATTGTGGCCCAGGCAGTGCTGCTGCTCCTCTGCACGGTCTTCTTGATTGCCCGCGGCGTGGGCTCCTCGTCTGACATCACCATCTGCGGCGTCTTTTACGCGTCCGTCTTCTGGATGGACACCCTCTTCACCATACCGCAGAACGGCTGGACGAACCACTGGGGAAACTCGGTCCTGGCCGTGCTCTTCATCATGCTGTTCTTCGTCATCACCGGAATAGTGACTGTGTACGGGCGGTGGAAGGGTGCCGTGCGCCGGAGGCTTTTCCGCCTCTCGTGGCTGCTGCTTTTGCTTCACTTAGCCGGCAGTGTGGTGACCCTGACAGTCTTCAACTACCGCTTCGGCCTCTTTGTACTGGCGTTGGCGGTGCACCTGCTGCTGTGCATTGTGCGCACAAACGAGTCGTCCAACACATACGGCGTTTTCACCATGTGCGCCTGCTTCACGCTAGTGCTACTTGCCTGCTGCCTTCTCGGCTATACCGCAGCGAACGAAGTTTACGAAGGCTCCGTCAGCGACGTCCTTTTACCGAACTACGCAACTAGCTTCGCCTCCGCCATCTCGCGAGGGGTGATGTCTGCAAATTTGGCGGAACCATCAACGGATCGCAGCCCCATAGCAGGAGGAGCCTCCGTACGTGTGCAACGCAACTCCTCGTACGTGAAGCCCCCACTATGCCTTACACAGTTCAGCCCGACAGTCGATGTGGTGGGCATCGCTCTCTTCGCGAAGCTGGGCCTCAACAAGGACGTGGCGGGGCAGGACGCAGATCTCTCGCGCTGGTTCCCATCTTTCAAGCGCGTGCCTGTTCCAGAGGGGGGTGACTCTACCTTCATGCACCTCGATGCGTTCCGCGAGGAGACTGCTGCCGTCAATACAACCATCGTTACAGCGCGTCCCGGGCGCAACCTGATACCTCTGATCGAGTCCATGCTGATGTGGATCGACACGTACGCCTTGTCTTTCCTGTCGTTCTTCCTGCCAGCGCCGTACGTTGATCGACTGCTGCCTTATCTATCATTTGTGCAGCGCATGGTGCCGTCGCAGTGGGATACGTCGGTCAAGAAAATCACATCCATCATGCAGGCGTTGCTGAAGGACCTGCGCAGCGATCAGGAAACTGTTTTCGTTGTTGGTCACGGCCCCGTTGGCAGCTGGGCTGCGGTGATTGGCCTGCGGGCTCAGGAAAACACACACAGCGTTGTCTTCTCTGGTCCCCCAGTTGTCTTCTCCAAGCTAGGCCTGAATCTCAGCGCCGAGGTCCTGTCACGGCGCATGCTCTCAGTGCAGACGATCCAAAGCTTCTTCTCATCCTGGTATCTGCGCACCGCGTCCATGCAGCTCATTCCCTGCAGCCTTGGCGGTGTTATTTGTGACCGCATGGACACCACAATAAACGAGCTGCGCCTCCTCTGCGGCGAGTGACGGGGGGGGGGGGTCGGAAAAGCGGTGAGCCGGTTGCTGCGCTCTCTAAGAGCGGCCATGCAAGAGGCACGCTATTTCGAGTTGGCCTTTCGTCTCCTTTTTGGTGGTGCTGACTCGCTGCGTGCCAGTGTCGCGTGCACCCTTCGTCTTGGGTCCTCCACGTGTGGGCTGGTGGCGCACCACCTCCGCTCTCTTCGGAAGGCAGACAACGGATGGAGAGATCGACGCAGGCGAGCGGCTTCGAGCTGTGCCCCTCACTCCCTCTCTCTTTCTACTGATATATGCGTATTTTGTTCTATTGTGTTGCTGTTCTTGTTGTGCTCTCGCACTGCACTACATGGGTGTGAAAATGGGCCCCCGTTGCTGACGTATGGCGTGTACTGTTGCCCCCCATCACACCACTGTCCCCCTTCTCCTCGTTCGGATGTGCGGAGGCGTTCTCTCTCGTTGCTGGGGCAGAGACAGACGGATTTGCCTGCTTGGCCAATCAACGCCGGTTTTCGGCTCGGTGCGTGAGGTTCTGAATGGCGCATGCCGGGCAGGTGACCCAGGCGCAGATGGTGTGCTCACCTCTCATCTTTACACGGGCTCGTTGCTTCTACCTGTAAAGGCTTTGCTGCCTCTCTACCTCCTCCCTCTACCCCCTCTCTTCTGCTTCGTCCGTATGACACACCGTAGTGGAGTACTCTCCGGCTGTGAGCGTCCGACCTCCTCCTCATCGTTTCTCTTATGCTGCGGATTCCTCTGCTTAGACGTACTGCAGGCGCAGTCATCCACTAATACAGACCCCAAATGGATGCGGATAGAGAGGGCAACTCATGGGCCTCCAAAGCGGAGGCGGAGGCTCAACAGCTGCGCCGCTTTGTCCATGGCGCGGACCACCACATTCATTTCACGCCGCCCCCTCTGCCACGTCTCGCGGCACTGAATGATAAAACACTGCCGCCTGGCTCTGCTCCAATGTCTTTTGCACTGACTACTTGCGGCGATGCAGCTAGGCGCGGTTCGCGCGACGACTCGGTCGCAGTGCAACGGTCGTTTCTCAAGGGCGCCGCAATTCCGTCCGTGTCGACGCTGAACCGCGAACTGGACTCTCTCTCTCTCCAGTTTGCAGAAATGTGTGGTGATGGTAGTAGTGGCGTGGTAGTGGGCTCATCGATGGCAACAAGTACCCTCAGGCCTAGCAATGAGCTGCGCCAAGCGTCAGCCCCTGGAGTCTCACGCGTCACGCCGCATGATCATCGCCGCCACTCCGACGCGGCGTTCACGCCTCCGCCTTTGGAAGTGCACACCCCTCTTCAGGTCAGTATGTCCCCCTGCATAGGCCCGGAAGTCTCCGGCGAGAAGGACTGCGCCTCCCCGGTGCCGAGAACGACAGTCAGTGCCGACGACGGTGCTAGCACTGCCAGCCCCTTACCTCTCAAGCGAGAGGACCGAACCGCCTCGGAACCGCCAACACGATTCTCGAATGCAGCGGCCGCCGCGAGGACATCGCCAGTGGGAAATGGTCGCTGCAAAGGTAGAGACGGCCGCATCACGGTTGTTGTGCGCAAGCGTCCTTTGGCATCCGGTGAATGTGGTGTGGACTGCGTGCAAGTAGACAACGCGCACGTGCGCATCGCTGTTACGAAGCAGCGTGTTGACTTGACCAGCTACGAGGAGAACAGCGACTACGTCTTTGACGCCGTCTTCGGTGCGGAGGCGACGAACGAGGACGTCTACCTCAATTCTGTGAAGGAGCTTCTCACCGTCAGCCTCTCCGGTGGCAGTGCCTCCTGCTTCGCCTACGGACAGACGGGCAGCGGCAAGACGTACACCATGATAGGGACGGAGACAGAGAAGGGTTTGTATCTTCAGGCTGCGGCAGACCTCTTTGAGCGACTCAAACCAGGGCAACAGCTCTGCGTTTCCTTCTTCGAGATTTACTGTAACGCGCTGTACGACCTGCTCAACCACCGACACCCCATCATCCTGCGCGAGGGTGCCAACCGCCGCGTGAATATCTGCGGTGTCATGTGGCGCACCGTCGAAGGGGTCGAGGAGCTGTGGCAGCTTGTGCAGGCGGGAATGGAGAAACGCCGCACCGGCACCACTACCGCAAACGAGCACTCCAGTCGCTCCCACGCGGTGCTCTCCCTTCGGATCAAAGACAGCGAGTGCGTCGGCTTTACCGGCACCGTCAACTTTGTCGATTTGGCCGGAAGCGAGCGGGCCGCTGATACAGCCGCGCATGACCGGCTGACGCGACTCGAGGGAGCGGAGATTAACAAGTCCCTGCTGGCGCTCAAGGAGTGCATTCGCGCGTTGGACGAGAAGAAAAAACACGTTCCTTTTCGCGGCTCCCGTCTCACAGAGGTACTCCGTGACAGCTTTACCGGAAACAGCAAGACGGTCATGATCGCAGCGGTCTCTCCAAGCTCCGTGAATCACGAGCACACGAACAACACGCTGCGTTACGCCTTCCGCGTTAAAGGGCTGAGCATCGCCTCTGTGGAGCCGAGCAAGGCACGTAACGCCCCGCGGCACCATCAGCCGGTCTCTCGCAGTCGCTCAAGTGCACCTGCCGCCGCCGCGGCGAACGAGCCCACTTCAATCTTAGCTATGGCGGACTACGACAGCGACAGAAAGCACACCGATGGCACAAGATTCCCACGAAAGCTGCGCCGCACGCGAAAGCGCCGGCACGACCGCAAGAAGGCGCACTGTTCGAAGAGTAGAATCGGCATCGCCGACGCCAATGCGAGCATTGCCATGAGCGACACGACGATGGAGTCACTGGAGACAGCCCTGCGAGGGGCGCAGAGGGCACAAGCGCGCCAGGTGCGGCGTAACTCGACGGGGTCTTCTATTCCTCTGGTGCATAAGAAAATCTCTGCCTTGTTGCCCGACGCGACCGAGTTGCAGCCATGGCGCCGTGCGAGGCGACGAACACGGAGGTCCAGCTCACCACTGCCGCATGCTGGGCGCTCTATCTACGAGTCCTCCGACCTCTTCCTGACAAGAGCGAGTGAGAAAGATGCGAAATCAAGAGCGCTCGCCGAATTTACTCTGCCGAAGGTGAAAGGCGCTACTCGTCCCCGCTCTCCGCTCACTCCCGTCGACGTAACGGCCCTGGAGCAGCGTCTCACACTCCAGATCATCGCACAGCTGAGGTTGGACCTTGGCAGGCAGCTGGAGCAGGTGCTCACAGAGAAGGACACTACGATTGCGGTGCTGCAGAGCGAGAACGTAAGGCTGCGGCAGGCACTGAACAGTACACATAAAGATGAGCCGTGGTGCACCAGCTCACTGTGCGATGTGGATGTCCGGCAGCGGCCTGGGCTTCTGCCGCCCCTCCCATATCCTTCCTCGCCGAGTATCCTGCAAGAGCAGCTGTCATCCGGTGTCTCGACGGCCTCGGTCGTGGAGGAGGCCCTTTTTCGAGTTTTACCCGAGTAAGGGCAGAAGGGGTGCAGCGAAGAAATGTTACCCGTGAGAACGCGTGTGCCTCTTCCTGTGGCTTTTCCTCGTGAGGGACTAGCGAGAGAAGAGTGGGTGCTGATCTGCCCGCTGTGCGCTCTTGGGAGCATATCGTATCTCATGTGCATGAGTAAAGCGCTTGTGCGTGTGTGTGTGTGTGTGTGTGTGCGTGTGTCGCTGCGCATATCTTTCTTCAGTATTTATTCTCCTCTTCGTTGCCACTTCCCTGCCTCGATGTTCATTGTGAGGATTGGCAGAGGAGATGATGCCGCCGCGAGCAAAGAAGTGTGTGCGAGTATGTGTGTATGTGGGGGAGGGGGGGTGGGTGGGGGGATCTCACAGCGAGCGTCAGACCCCCTCCTCCCCCGTCCCCCGTCCGCCTACGGGTGATCGCACCGCACGTCTACGATGCATTTCAGCTCATACAGAGGAGGAGGAGTGCGGAGTGGCCTTTTTGTTTTCAGCAGCCCCGGATGTCATCTCAACTCTTCTGGTTTTCTCACCGTTTTCCCTGGGGACACTTTGTCGCCTATTCCAGCGAATTTCTCTTTCCGCCTCTCTCCCTATGCAGTGAATCGTGTGGATCGAGCTGCACAACGGTCACAGTGGATGGGCAGACAAGGTATCTCGGAGAAGAAGGCCGAATCGTGTCTCCCTGATGGAGGAGGGAGAAGGCTGCAGGCACTTCTCGCAGTAACCCCCCACCCCCACCCCCAGCCACTCATTCGTTTCGCCTCTTTCTTGCCTTTCAGCTTGCATTCTTTGCTATTCGCATAGCCTGACGATATGCGGTCTCCATCATCTCCTTTCTCATGTATTCCATAATCCCACGCACGTCTCTTTGCCCTCCACTCCCCTCAGCTGCTGCCGCAGACATCAACGTCGGCTAGCACCGTTGGGTTTGTATGGCAGCAGCTTTCAGTACCTTTACCTCACGGTTTCTCCCAGCACCCCACTGCTCCGCTCTCGCAAGCCAGCCTTTCTACATCCCCACCTCCATACATCAACGATGCGTCTGCTTCACAAGTGCGACCTCTTTCGTGTGGTGCAGGACAGTGAGAATCATCTGACACCCCCCACACCGTACGGGGTCGCCATCAGCATCGCCACGACAGTCGTCTTGATGGTTCTCCTCATTAGCGAGGCCTATGGCTACTTCAGTGGGCATAAGAGCTGTCACATCACACCGTCCGCCTTCAAGAATACCCTCGATGCTGACAGTCATCGAAAGATGGACAGGCTACACTTCTCCATCGCCTTGCCCTACATGCCCTGCCATCGCATCGCCACAGAGACGGTTTCCGGGCTCGAGCACAACGAGGAGACAGAGCGGGACACAGACGTGTGGCTCTACCACATTCCCTACGGCTCCTTTGCCTCCAATTCGTCCGCTGCCTACATTTTTGGTGAAGCGCTCTCAGAGGTGGAGCGCGGCTGCCTCGTCACCGGCACCGCCCCCATCGCTGCCAGTCCTTCTTCCTTCAACATCATCCTGAAGGACTACACGATGCTGGACTTCAGAAAACACCGACCTGATTTCCAGATCCACCATTTCTGGGCCGGCAACGCGCACAAGGACTGGGGCGTTTCGCAGATCCGCCGTCAAACGCTCGAGCCCATGTCGAACTTCAAGGGCGCCACAGATCCGCTGCACCGACAGTTTCACCAGTTCTTCCTGCAGCTCATCCCAACCATGGTGGACCTCCCCGGCAAGGACGACCGCTTTGGCTACCAGTACACCGCCTTCTACTCGTTGGTGCGGTACAGTGGCCAGGGCATGGCACCTGGGCTGTACTTCTCCTACAGGCTGTCGCCCTTTTCGATGAATTGCATCGTGCAGTACGACACCATCAGCCACTTTCTGGTGAACTTATGCGCTGTAGTGGGCGGTGTCTACACTGTAGCGGGGATGGTGCGGGCTGGGCTGGAGTGGCTGGCGCGCGAGCGTCGCCTGAAAGAGGTGTCCGCCCAAAACCGCCGCAACGCCGAAACACTCATGAACGCCGCGGGCGAGGCACCCATCACGGTCTGAAGAGGGACTGTGACGATGACCAGAGTTGTGTGTTGTGTCGAGTGCACGTGGCTCTCTGTGAGGGCGGATGTGTATTGTGGCCGCTACTCCAACACGTCAGAGGGCGGTATGTGCGCATGCCTCTCGCGTACGTACCGCGTCACCATTGATGTGCAGCCCCTTCTCTCACTCCTCTGCAGTATCCAACTAGTGCTGGGGAATGAAAAAGCCAACCATCGTCAAGGAGAGCAGAACCCCGGGCTTCCCTTGTACGTGGCATAGCGCAGAGTAAGCTTACTATCGATGACTTACTCCACGGAGGATAGCTCTGCAGAGTGGCGGGCTGTACTGTGCTCCCCGCAATTCACCGGCGGTGGTGTCCGGTTTGCCCGCTACTTCCTCCGCATTTTTCCTGTTTTTATTTCCCCCTTTGCGCCTCTGCTGGTTGCACTTGTGCACGAAGCGCGCTGGGGCTGAGCTGTGACACGTGGCATTGCGCTGCCGCCGCCCTCATCTGGCGCTACGCTGCAAAGTCTACACGCCGGCTCCTGCGACCTCTCTCAGCCCCGCTTGTTGCTGCATCACCATGCAGCTTGACTTCCACTTGGTCGATACCATCAAGTGGCTCTTGACAAGAGCGGTGTGAACAGCTGGACCTGGATGGTTACCTCGCCCTTGAGCAGCTGTTCCTGGCAGCGGTAGAGAAGGACTTCCTGCACGGAGTGAAGCACTGCTTGCATGACGTCGACGGTGGCAGGATCTCGAACCAAGCTGAGCTCCTCAGAGCAGATGGACCGGTGAAACCCACACAGCCGCACATTTAGGACTGCGACCTGCACAACGCTGGAGTTCAGCACAGACTCTGATTTTTCAATGTCTTCTTTGAAAACCAGCTCTCCGAACTGGCAGAGGTGCTGCGGGACCGGGTAAACTGCTGCGAGTGTCTAGAGTCATGCGACATGACCGACCCCATCTCGCTCTCCGTCATACTAAAGCTGAAGGTGAAGGAGGGCGGTGTGTGTCTGTGGCACTAAACAAACCCTGGCCAGCCAAACAAGCGCCGCCTCATGATGGAGGTCTACCTAACCAAGGACTGAACTCCGGAAATCGGTGGTGGACTACAGCTGATGCCTTTCCTCGGCCCCCGCACCATCGTACTTCCGAAGCTCTGCACTGCTGTGTTGTTCAAGTCCGACGTGATGCTACACCGGGTGCGCCCCATCCTCAGCTACATGGGCAAGGCGCGCGACTACTTTACGATGTGGTGTGAAGAAACGCTCACCAACAGTGACGAGCATCTCTTCTTCGGAGCGCGGCATCTCAAGAAAGGCGTCCTCTCCTGTGTCACAGTGCCGTGCAGCGAACCCTTTCCCAGGCCGTGGACGACGCCAAATACAAGGCGCCCCTTGCCAAGTGCTTTAGCGCCGACACGGTAGAACTCAAGGTTAGCCTCCGCGAGCACCACACACATCTTCAGCAGGTTCTCATTCCTGAGAAGCTGCGCGTCTTTGTGAAGGATCCGAAGGAGTACCGCGAAGACCTCTCTGCAGAATGAGATAAGTAGACATAGAAGGGACTGGTGGTGAAGGAACTGAGTGGCACAGCCCCGAAGCGTACCGCGTCGTTGCTCCTCTTCGTTGCCTTCCCTGTGGCACCTCTGCCCCCGCATCTTTGCTGTCGATCTTTGGGCGGTTCTGTGGACGAAGCACAGCCACCCATGTTGGTGCAGGTCCCTATGACACACACACACACGGATGCGCCTGCTGGCGACAGTCGCACGACTAATTCTCTGCCACTGCGCGTAGACGTCAGCGCATGTTGTTTGCGGCAATGGGCAGCTCGACGAATGTGTAGGGGGGTGGCGGCGCACCACTTCTCCCCCAAGGCGCTAGAAAGTGAGCGATGCTGAGCGAGAGGGAGGCGACTGCTGTCATGGTCCACGGATACTCTGCCCGCTGCCTCTGTTCGCGTCTAGTTTTCTCACGTGTTCCACCGCGCGGGTGCGCCGTGTCTGTCTTTTTGGGCCCCACTTCTCTACGGGCGTTTACAGCACTGCCACAGAGAGGCTTCCACCCCATGCACGTGTAACGCGACCCCCCTCGATGCGCGTTCTTTTCTTCCCACCACACGCCCCCGTTTTGCCATCTCACCCCCGCTTCTCTTTTGCCTTGCCGATACCTCTCTGTGGCTCACTCGCTCGCTCTCCTTTGGTCTTTCACCGCTAACGAGCAAGAAGTGCACGGCGCAAGCGGTGGCTCGCCGTATGCACGTGTCGGCTTATGTAGGTGCCGCTGTATGTGCCTCGTTACGGTATCAGAGTCTGACGAATGAAGTCTCCTGGACCAATCACTTCTCTGCTCCCTGCGTGCTTGCATGCCTCTCCAAGAGCCAAAGCGCACGTCCAGTGAAGCACTCGTCTCAGCTGCATGCGTGTGCGTGCATAGGAAGAGGAGAGTCAAGGTTGCTCTCCCCACTCCTGGCATATTATCCCCTCCCGGACTTCCTTGTGCACTGACACGACTGGGGAGTCTGCGTGGTGACTGCAGCGCATTGGGGGCGGGACGACTCCACTCCTACTCCGCGCCCTTTTCTCCTGCTCCCCTCCCCCCCCCCTATACGACACCAGTGCCGAGGAGCACCGAGACAGGCGGGTCTCGCTCAAGCGCGCCTACTCGGCATCCACACATGCACGTGTACGGGAAGGCGGTACGCAATGTGTGCCCATCGACTTGGATGCCCGCCGCGTCTACACAGCAGCCGCAATCAAAGGCGTCTTCGCGGAGAAGAGAAACCTCTCCCGCCCCAACCACGGTGGAGATGTGGCGAAGCTTCGACAGCTAAAGGATGGCTGAATTGCCCTTAGCAATTGCTCTAGCGAACCAGCAGCAGGTGCGTGATTGGCGACGACATACAGCGTCGCCCATATAAGCGCTTCCAACCGTTGCAGGCGCGGCAGCGGTGCGTACACTGGTACGTGGGGCTGTGACTCTGGCAAGCGCTACGCCAACAAGTCAGCGAAGAATTTTCCTCGCACCAGACATTGTCAGCTACTACGATCCGAGATCATCCGGCTTCACGCAAGAAGAGGTGGTCCACGCTGAGTGTGTCATGCGGCTGCGCATACTAAAGGGCACCTTGTGGAGCTGCCTCGTGTACGACACTGTACGCTCTCTGCTGCTCACGTATTGGCGCGGTAGGGGCGCAACACCGGCACACGACAGAGATGAGTCGTCCTACGAGCACCTGGAGGAGTCACGAGGGCAGCATATGCTCTCTCACATGCAAACCCAACCACTGCTGATTTTTGCAGAAGGCAAGCATCTCGATGCCTGACGGAGCGGTATGCGCGTGTTCAAGATCGAGAGCTTCTTACAGTAGAGGACTGCGCTGCACCGTCCACAACCCCTTCTTCTCCGGCAGCACTACAACAGAACACATCCCTCTCCTCTGAAATTGGGCCTCTTCGCACACAACCGAGGCTTCGTAGCGCATCGGCAGCTCGCAGTTCTGTGGGCCCTGACATGAGCGATGAGGACAACGATGACGACGATCAATGCTGAAGCGTGTCTCCCTGCGTGCGGGAAGGTACGTGTATGGCGCTGCGCCGTGGCAACCCGCATATCGCGGTGTTCACTCGTTGCCGATGGGTGAGTTGCTCAAAACCACTTCCCCTCCTCCCTGCCACTGTCCATGACAGGACTCGTAAAAGCGCTCGAGTGACAGCGGTGCGGCGCGGCACTCACTTGTCTAGCCTCCAAGACGACGACGACCAACCGACAGACACATCACGGTGGATCGCTGGCTTCACACAACGTATCGGTGGCGCAAGCGCGTCGTGTAGGGAGAGGAAGACATGTATATGGCATCTATGCAGTAGCATGCGCAGAGTGGTACAACCACATTTGGCTCCTGTGGCCCTCGCACAAGCCCAGTCGACAGTCACTGTCTAGGATCGCTAGCCAACGGCTGTTTCACTCTTCCATTGTACTTATCTTTCCTGGCCTTTTCTTGCCCATCGCTGCACGACGCGAAAGGCCACATGCACCAGCCGAGACCACCTGTATTGCCAGCGGCACAGCTCGATTTCTCCCCTAGTCATTCCGCGGTTGACCGCTTGCCGGGATGTTGCGTCCGTCGTGCCGCTTTCTGTGCCGTGCCACAGCGCAGCACCGCAAGGTACGTCTCACCTCGGAGAAGCGTGCCGCCATTGCCGGCCTCCGTGCAGTTGTCTTCAGCGTCTGACGTGCGGGGTGTTATGAGCCGGTACTGGAGAAGCTGGCGGACAGCTGTACGATGTCCGACGACCTCTTCCTAAGCACGGCCATGTCCTCTATGTAGTGGGCAGAGCATCATCAGTGCGTCCCAACTTCAAAGACCGGGAAACAGCGGTGCAAGCGGAACTTCCAGCGGTGACGCTCACCGTGTGCCTCACCGCTGACCAGCCCCGCGAGTGCATTATTCGACTTCGCTTCCGATGCCGCGGCTGGGTGATGACTTCGGTGAGCGCCATACGCGGTGACAGGGGGAAACGATTTTGGCCACATTAGAGCAGAAGCGATACCAACCCGACTGAATACTCAGCGAACCGCCTCTCTTGTGTGCGCGCCCACGGCTCACGCGATTCTCATTATGACTACGGCAGCCACCGCGTTCGCTGTCATCATGCTCTCAGAGGGGAGGCCCACCTTCCCAGAGTCCTCACATGTCCACGTGGTGCCGTGCGTCAACATGGCTGGGAGGATGTACGCCGCAGCCACCACTGCGATGTGGGCGTTGGTTGAGTTACGCCAAGCGATGGAGAGGCGCCTGTTGAGATAACCGGCAGAGATGGCGTCGTGTCGGAAGCCCTGAAAGGCCGCTTATGAGGACGTGTGGAATCGCAACCGACGTCGTCTGCCTCAACTCTCGATTTGCAGTGTGCGCACGAGCACACACCGCCGCCCCTTCACGAGGCCAACACGTTGAGGTCGTGTGCGTCGTGCAGGAACATAGCGACAGATGAAAAAGGCTCCTTACTGGATGGGGTGCGTGACTCGTGCGCCGCTGCTGCAAGGCGAGTGGTTGATTGTGTGCTCATCCTGTGCACCCTATCGAGCACTCGGCTATAACTGCTGCTGCTGCTGCTGATGCTATTCTTTTGCTCTTCTCCTTCTTACACTGTGCCCCGTTCAGGTACTGCCGCTATCGTGCAGCTCCGTCAGTGCGCATGACATTGATGAGTTGCCCTCCCTCCCCCTTCACCCCAAACAGGAGACCGGTTTGTTCGGTTGTTTTGTTCTCTACTGCGCCCTCGTTAGTGTTCGCCACCCCTGCGTATGCGAATTCGAGGCTCTTTCTCGCAGCGTACTGCTCTGCTCCTCGCCCTCTCTTCACCTCCGCTGTGTGTTCGCCGGCCTCTTCACCGCGTCAGGGCATCAGTGATCACTGATAGCCCAGCCAACTCGTCAATCCTGTCCCTCCTTTGAGTTGCGTAGCGCTACGTACGACCCCACCTCTGCTGCCTGCACCCGCTCTGCTTGCGATTCGCGGTGGCGACAAGTGCAGAATCCTCTCAAGAGTAGTGCACAATCAGCTCTATGGGCAGTGACTTACATGCTGGTCTGCGGTGGGCCCCTCCTCTCGGCCAGTTGCTGTCCTATTGTGCAACCAAGAGAGGAGGGGAGGAAGGCAACGGAGGCTTTGCAACGAGCAAGCAAGGGTGATAGGGTGCACACATAGCGGTCATTGCTGGACCTTTCGTTGCTTGACTCGGCATGCCTACAGCTGCACCTTCACTTGCGATCTGTCATGGTGCAGGTGCGGTAATGAATTCCCACTTTCTTCTCTTTGTTGTCTCGCTCGCCCCTCGCTGTTTGAGTCAGTAACGCAGTGGAATCGGCGTGTATTGCTGATTGTATCCCGACAGTCGTTCTCCCACTTCTCTCTTCGCCTCGCCGCGCCACACACTGTGCCCGTTCCCCTCCAACCCATTGAACCGGTTAAGCACGGGCACAGGCATCCACATTCTTTCCGTGTCTCTCATCAGTTAATCCCAGTGCCAAACGTAAGTGGCTTGGCCCTTCCATAGCGACTGTGCACACGCAGCACCACATCACGGGGACATCGCCCCTCTGCTGCACCTTCATCGCTCCTGGGGGCCATAGAGAGCCGCGTATTCCTTGTGTGTTTGCTCTGCGTACGTTCTTCAAGCCTCTCCCGCCCCTCGCCCTCCCTCTCATCCCCAGCCCCTCATTCCAACCACTTGTAAGGACTGCCTCAGTGTATTGCCTCGGCATGCCTCGCCGCCCAGGTCCACAGATTAAGCGCGCCAGCTACATGGAGAATAGGGATGGCGCTGGCTCGCGCAGTGATACGGTAAAGGTAGCGGCCACCCCACCAGCGCCGACGAATGAGCAATGGTCCACCAACAAGCAAGGAGGTAACGTGCTGCAGTGGCTGGTGCAGAAGACCGACGCGACCGCGCCGGCACCCACATCGCGCGGTGCCGTGGAGTACCTAAACCAGGCCAAGAAGTCAAAGAGCTACGCTGCAGCGGCAGCCCTAAGCGGCGCCAAGGCGAAGCCGAGCGCAACCGCGGAGAAGCCAGCAGAAAAGGCAGTAGACCAACTGGCCGCCAAGGTACCTCGGAGCGCACCAGCCAAAGAGCCTGTGAAGACTGGCAAGCGGGATGCTGCGAAGGCTGCCTCGAAGGAGCTGACCAAGGTGGTGCTCAAGGACACAGTGAAGGCGGTGTCATCCAAGGTGACGCCGAAGGAGGCTCCTAAGTCCGAAGCGCAGCCCCCAGCAGCAGCAGCAGCAGCGGAGTTCAGCGCAGTCCCAAAGCCGCGCTCAAAGGTAGCTGCCGTAGCACTACCAGAGCCGAAGGAGTCGGATGGCACTGCTGGCAATGTTGCTCAGCTCGCTCCTGCGAAGGCCATGGGTGCGCTGACGGCAGTCACAAAGGCTACTGACGAGCTGGTGAAGACCGCCCAGTTACCGACCTCGGCAACAACGCATCTGCTCTCCAAACCAGCCTCGAGGTCCTCTGCATCGACCCTGGCAAACAATGTCCGGCCGGAAGCTCCGCCTCCACGGCGGGTGCGCGGCCGCCGTCGTGACGACCGCGCCGTACGCGCGCAGCAGCGCATTGAGAAGGAGCAGGAGAGTGCGCAACGCCGCCACGACGAAGCTATGCGCACAGATGCCGAATACAAGCAGCGTTTCGAGACGATGCAGGAGATGCAGACGGCCATGCAGATATCGCAGGCGGAGTTCTTTGACAAGTACCGGCGCCAGGAGACGCTCCTGCTGAACCACGTCGTGACGGAGCGGCTTGACATGCCAGTCATCCTCGAACTTATCGAACAGCACGACGTTGTCTTTGTTTGCACCGACACCGGAAGTGGCAAGAGCACTGGCGTCCCGAAGGCGCTGCTCGAGCTATCATCGGACACGAAGGTGGTCAGCACCCAGCCCCGCCGCACTGCGACGGTGGCGATTTCAACCCGCGTGGCGAGTCTTCGCCGTGAGCGCGTCGGCGAGGACGTCGGCTACTGGATCCGCGGTGATAAGAAAGGAGATGAGCAGACGCGCTTGTGGTACATGACGAGCTACACGCTGTTGCTGCGTATTCTCGAAAACCCTGCGGAGCTGCCGTTCACGCACATTGTGCTCGATGAATTTCACGAGCGGCAGCCAGACCTCGAGGTGACAGTGGCACTGCTACGATTGGCGCTGCTCAACAAGACATCGCACTTCAAGCTGGTGCTCATGAGCGCCACCCTCAACACGGAGGACTGGGAGGAGTACTTTGCTGGCCTCCGCGTTGCCACTTACAAGCAAAGCGAGCCAGAGCACCCCATCCACGACTACTTCCTGGAGGAAACGTGCACCCTCCTCGGCACGGACTACCACGCCCCGCCGCAGCTGGTGTCGCGCGGTGTTGTGGACAAGGGCACGGTGGAGAAGCACTTCTACCTGGCCCAAAACTTGATCTTTTTCCTCAACAGCTGCTCGAACCCGGTGCACTCGATCCTCGTGTTTCTGCCCGGGAGGGCGCAGGTGGAGACGATGAGCATGTGGCTACGCACGCAACTATCTCACCGGGTCGACGCGGTGCCATGGCACAGCGCGGTGAACCTGAGCGAGATCGAGGCGGCAATGAGACGCCACATACCGGGGCGGCAGAAGGTGTACCTCGCCACCGACATCGCCGAGGTGTCCATCACGCTGCCAGATGTGGTGTACGTCATCGACCTGGTGCTGGTGAAGCGGCCAAAGATTTCGAAGGAGTCGCCGTCCTCCATTCAGTACCCTCCTCTCGTGACGCAGTGGATCTCGCGTGGCAGCGTGGCGCAGCGTCGGGGCCGCATCGGCCGCGTGCAGCAGGGCTTCTACTTCTGCCTCTTCCCCGCTGTTCAAATCACTGACCTGCCAACCTACTCCCAGCCACCGATTGAAAACTCCCGCATCGACGAGCTTTCATTGCACTGCCTGCAGGTGGTAAGCAACCCGGTGGCCATCTTCAGCCTGTGTCACGGCCAGCCCCTCGTGGGGGTGATTGCGTCATCCATGAACATGCTCACGCAGCTCGGCTGCATTCTCGACGCGAAGGACCCCCTCTCCGCCGGCGAGCGCATTGATGAGATCTACAACCGCCAGAACGAGTCGTGGAGCCGCATGATCATGGCAGCAGCACAGGCGGAGGTGATGGCGGACATTCCCGAGTACCACTGCACGTTTATCGGCCGCATTCTGCAGCTCATTCCAGTCTCCCCGCAGCCTGGCATGCTCGTCTTCTTCGGCTTCCTCACAGGACTCGAGTCTCTCATGATCCTCGCCTCAGCCGTCACAAGCAGCCTCTCACCGTTCAGCATCAACGCCAACGAAGGCCGGCAGCGCCACTTTAACGTCGCGCGTGCAATGGAGGAAACGGAGAACGTCATGCGTGAGTTCTGCTGCGGGCAGCGTAGCGACATTGTAGCCGTGATGAAGGCAACCCTCCTCTTCCGAATTGAGCAACAGCGGCACGGCGATAGTATGGAGACGGTGCGCCAATGGTGCCTTCAGAAGTACCTCAGCTACGACAAGCTCATGGCTATTGTGGACCTTGAGAACCACATCAAGTACGAGCTGGCAGAGTTCATGCCATTCCGCAGCATCGTTGAGGCGGAGAGGCTGCTGGAGCAGCTTGACAAGCTGGCCTCAATTGTGGCTGTCATGACGAACGTCGCCTTCGTCGCGCAGTCGCTGGAGGTGACAAGCGAGAGCAACTCCTACACGAACTCGAAGGAGATGGCGCTTGGCATCTTCAGCGATCTCACCGCCGTGCCCGACATTCATTCACCGAGCTGCCTGCGGTGGCAGGAGGGCGACGTCATTATCCCAGTGCAGTTGAGCCTTAGCTTCGACAAGCTGCTCGCGAGTTTCTCAACGGCCATCGCGTCACCGAAACAGTTCTGGATGTCGCTGCTGCTCTTCTCGCAGAGAGTGCACTACGCCACGTTCAGCGACGATGAGGGCACCTTTCACGTCTTTGCGCTCTCGTACGGTGGCAAGGAGCGCTACGTGGAGGTGGACGAGATTACCGGCTACGTTGTGCTTGAGTTCCGCCGCAAACTGTCAGCCATCTGCGGAGTGCTGCGCCTGACTCACGCCAACCGACTCCTCTATGAGGACCATATCAATACACTGCTCAGCAGCTATTCCCTGGCACCGTTGCAGGACCTGCAGCGCGAGGTGATAACGGCCCTTGTCTCCATCTTCAACAACTTGGAAGACATGACCGCCGACGAGGTGGAGCACGACGAGGACGACCTAGATTTGGTGTCGCTGCTGTCCTTTGTGCTGCCGACTCGCACGACGTGAAGACGGCAGTGGGTGATGGATCGGCGGTTTTGGGTCGGTGCGCGAAGTGGGCAGCGATATCAGCTAGTGTTTGAGGTGATATGTGTTCGTTCTCCTCGTTGTGCGTCTGTACGCGTGTGTCTGTGTGTGTGTGTGCGTGCAGAGAAGCTCGTGGGAGAGCGAAGAGGGATGTGAAAGAGGGAGGTGGAGGGGTAGGGATATTGGCTGCGCTCCGCCACGCCTGTGCTCTCTCCTGGCTGTGCGCGCGGGTGGGGGAGGGGCGTCTGTGTGTCTTGTGAACCCCGCAGGTGCCGCGTATTGTCGGTCTTTTGGAGGCACGCGCTCCGTGAGCATAACAACAGACGAGCGAGTGTCATGCACAGGGCAGGTCAACATCTCTTCGGACCGCCGCTTATTACGTTCTCTCGGCGTGGTCGCCTTGGGCTGTCCGAGCACGGCGCTTCGCGTCCTGCGAGATAGAAATCGCGGCAAAAAAGAGCTCGCATAGGGACACGAGCGGTTGAATCTGCACCCCTGCAAGCGCCAAACGAACAGCACGAGCGCGCAGAGTGAACGTCGTCGTGGAAATGTGCTTTGGCGATGTTGTTGACCCCCCTGTGTTACCACAGCAGCACCACTACTTGCTTGTTCTCTTCGTGTTTCTCTTCTTTGCTCACGCCACTGCAGTGCGTAGGAACTCAAGCGTCGGCGCACACATTTCCGTCCATCAACACGCAATGACGAAGTCAACTTCTCTCAAAAATGGTAACGGCAGCAAGCGCGCCAGCGAGGTGCCATCGCAGGTGGTGCTCAAGAAGGCCAAGGCAGAGGTGGCAGCCACGCTGCGCAAGGCGTCACACGACAGCCAGGGGCCGCTGAACTTCTTCTCGTGGCTCTTAAACACGTCCCGCGTGGAGTTCTTCCGCAAATACTTTGAAAAGAAGCATCTCGTTGCTTCTCACGGAAGCTGCGAGTACTTTGCAAGGGGGCTGCCCGGTGTGGTTCCCCCGGTAAACTGGTCCACAAAGCGCATGCTAGAGCACATCAAGATGCACCCATCGCGCTACGGCACCGACCTCAACGTTGTCAAGTTCGATTCCAAGCTGAAGAAGCGCATCTCCTACAGAACGGAGGGTCTTGTTGATGCGGCAGAGCTGGAGATGTGTATGAAGACGGGATGGTCCGTTCGCTTTCTCCGACCTCACGAATTCCTCGAGAGTAACTCTGCCTTCATCGGGTGTATGGAACAGGAGTTCAACTGCTACTGCGGCGTGAACAGCTACTGGACACCGGCGAACAGTCAGGGATTCGCACCGCACTACGATGACGTTGACGTGTTTCTTCTGCAGCTTGAGGGCGAGAAGCTGTGGCGCCTCTACGACCCGCCGGAGGAAGTCGATGTGCTGACGCGCCACTCCAGCGAGGACTACGCCCCTGAGCAGTTGCCCACGCCAAAGCACACCATCACCTTGAAAGCCGGAGATGTGCTGTACATGCCACGCGGTACGGTGCACCAGGGAAAGACCAACCTCAAGACACACTCGCTGCACATCACTTTCTCAGCCAACCAGATGAACTCATGGGCAGACTTCATGATTCGCGCTGCGCAGCACACCATCGAGACGCTTGCCGCCAACAAGGTGGAATGGCGCTCTGCCCTGCCGCGCGATGTACCACAGGTGATGGGGGCGATTAACCATCCCATCTTCCGCAACACCAACGGCCTTGCCGTGCTCAGCGAGAACCAGCAGGAGCGCCGCGCTAGTCTGCAGAAAAAGCTGCGCGAGATGGCGGCGGAGCTGACGCTGCTTCTCACGGACGAGATGAACATGGATGTGTGCACCGACGTGTACGGCAAGGAGACAATCAGAAAAATGCAGCCACCCTCCATGACGTACAGTGGCGCGGCGTCGAACTCAACAGCGCTTGACCACGCCTCCCATGTGCGCCTCATCTCTCGCAGCTGCATGCAGGTGCTGCTGAACGTGCCTGGCGAGGCGCGGGTTTATCACATTGGACGAAATTCGGTCGTCTGTCTCGCTGGGGAGCTGGGCGAGCTGCGCTTTGAGGCCGAGTTTGCGCCAGCAATTGCCACACTGCTATCGAGTTACCCAAAGCCAATGTTAGTGGCTGCGCTGCCCTTCCCGGGCTTCGACGATCCCGAGGACGTGGCGGAGAACCAACTGCTGCTCGTTGAGACGCTGCGGGATGCAGGGTTGCTGCACGTGGTGTCCCCTGCTAACGGTAACGCATCGAGTTAGGGGCCCAACGCTAAGGCCTCACTATCCCCACATTGCTGCCCCGAACCTCTGCGCCACCGAACACCACTCGTGGGTTGCCGTGCAGACACAAACAAAGCTGCTCGAAGGGGGAAGGGGCGAAGAGAGGTGAGGTGAGGGCCTCTCCGGCAGGGACAACGAGGAAGGGATTTGCCAGCGGCACACTTTGGGGCAAGTGCAAGCCCACGTCAGCGGAAGCCGGCACGATACGGCACTAAAAGGGCTGAAACGACGAGCGAGCTGTGGTACGGGGCTCATGACGACGGGGCCTTTGCAGAAAAGCGAGTCGGCTCTTGGGCGCCACATTTCTTATCACACTCACCCCACGCCTCCCGCCTGTGTGGCCGCCGCACCTCAGACTGCCGCGCTTCTCACCTCTCCATCCTTCTGCACGCTCTGCGGATTTCATTTATGATTTGTTGATGCGGTTTCTCAGCTTCTTGATGCCGGCTAGCTCCTGAAACAGCTGTGCGAACTGTGCTCTTCGATTCATCAAGACGACGAGGAAGAGGATGGGGAGTGCGTGCCACCACGAATGCAAGCAGCTTCGATGTCCTTCTCTCTCTTCCCTATCTCCGAACCCACACGTACCCTCATCATCTCGGTGCCTTCACCTATTGTTGCCGCCGCACCTCCAACTCTTCTCCAGTCCCTCCTTCGTCCACACTCTC
Organism: Leishmania lainsoni; assembly: GCA_003664395.1. Classification (NCBI taxonomy): domain Eukaryota; phylum Euglenozoa; class Kinetoplastea; order Trypanosomatida; family Trypanosomatidae; genus Leishmania; species Leishmania lainsoni. The sequence goes on from RAIA01000127.1 coordinate 856,582, forward strand.
CACTGTTTTCTCTCTTCGACGCATATCAGCCTCACGCCTTGGCAGGGACGTCGTGCGTCTTGCTGTTGGCTCTTTGTACATGCACACACCGATACACACCACAACACCCAGTGGTGCAACATGAATCTCGATGTCGTGGACGCGACTGCCGAGGCGCTGCCCCTTGAGCTGCTCAACAACACAAACAAAGAGCTCACCGCCCAGCTCACGCGCTTTGAGCAGCAGCTGGAGGAGCGGCAGGGCAGCGTCGAGGACCAGCGGCGGCGTCTGCAGTTTATGAAGGAGCACCTCAGCAATGTCCGAGCAGAAATTGTCAACACACAGAGCCTCTCTGAGACAAAGAAGCGCGAGGTAGAGTCGGAGGAGAGCATGTGCCGCGTTATGGAGCGCGAATGCGCGCGGCTGCAGCAGCGGCAAACGCAGCTGGAGCAAAACTCCGAGGACGTCCGAGACCGGCTGACGTCGGTACAGGACCGCATCTTTCGTGGAAATCTGAAGCTCGAGGAGCTCAAGACTTCGCTGGACTACAACCAGGAGGAGCTGGAGCAGTGGGACGACGCCCGCCGGCAGAAGGAGGAGGATGAGCTAGCCATCGCGCAGTACTCCAAGATGGATGAGACGAAGGTGAAGCAGCTCACCCAGCGCATCGAGAAGCTCGAGAACGGCGTGCGGAAGCAGCGCAAGCAGCTTGATGAGGAAGTGCTGACCACGCAGCACGTGCAGGGGGAGCTGGACCGTGTCGCCAGCGAGTACCGCAAGCTTCACAACGACCGTGGTGGCATACTGGACGAGTGGGAACTGGTGGTTCGCACCATCGCCGAGCGTGACGAGGCCATCCGCATCGCGGCAGAGCAGTATGCCGAGGGCGTTACCTGGATTCTGCAGCGGCAGCAGCTTAAGAAGTCGCTCTCGGCATCACTGGATGAGGCGCAGGAGGAGACGGAGGTGATCAACTACACCATCCAAGAGCGCGAGAAGACGTCGCACAAGCTGCAGGAGGCGGTGCCGGTGCTGACCCAGCAGGTGCAGAGCATACAGGATGAGGTGGATGCACTGCGCGAGGAGGCGTCGCGGGCCACGCGGGACAAGCGAGCGGTGATTCTGCAGCTGGAGGAGACCATCGCAGAGATCGAGCGCCGGAAAAGAGAGCTGGCAATGACAGAGAAGGGCCGGGCCACTGCTGAGGAGAAGCTGAAGGAGGAGGAGATGACTGCCAACGACCTTCAGAAGCAAGCCCAGTTTATTGCGCAGCTGCTGAAGGACGCTGAGATGGCCTCCCACAAGATCACCAGGGATATTGAGCAGCTCAAGACGGCGACCTTCAGGGCGAACCAGGAGCTTGCTAAGGTGCGCGCCGCTCAGACGACGAGCCTGAGCGAGATCAATGGGGCACAGGCGCAGGGCAAGAACTACAAGGCCAAGATCGATCAGCTCGATGGCGAATCCTTTGCTCAGCAGGGGGTGCTGTACAACATCGAGTTCAGTGTTCAGCAGATAGAGAAGCGTGTCAGTCGTGCCAAGGGCGAACGCACTGAGGAGGAGCGGAAGGAGCTGCGCAGAAAGATCGATCTTCTGCAAACCACACTTGACGAGCTCGAGAAGCAAAACCGAATTCTGCAGAACCAAGTGAAGCGGGTGCGAGAGGAGATGCGGAAGTCGTCGATTCTGATCGAGAAGCTGGAGGCGACAAAGAAACGGTCTCTCGAGGAGGTGTTAGAGATGGACCTGCGTTGCACGCACAGTGACCGTGAAGAGAAGCAGCTGGAAAAGCAGCGAGAGGACCTTCTCATCAAGGTGGACACGTTAGAGCTGCAGTTGGGCCGCCTGCGCAACTTGCTAAGAGTCAAAGACGCAGAGTTGCTCACGTTGGAGGAAAAGAAGCGTCAACTTGAGGCCGACGTGGCGGAGCGCGAGGCGGAGATTGAGGTGCATCACCGTGTGCTCAGGATGGAGGCGAAGCTAGCGGAGGAAGAGCGCAAGCGCCTTGTGACGGAGCTGCTGGAGCGTCAGAAGAACTTGACTGCGGTGAAGAACAGGCAGGAGGTGCTTGTCGGTCGCATGGACCCGGCACATGCGCGACTGTCGCAGGTCCAACTCGTTATTGCGGCAGCGAAAGAGCGCGAGGACCTCCAGTACCGTGGCGACTCCCTTGACGCGCGCATTCGTCGCATGGAGAAGGAGATGCTGAAGCTAGAGAAGACGATCGCTATTATCAGGGCAAGCAATGGGCGGTACAGGCACCAGTTCGACAAGGTTTCCGACAAGGACGAGGAGGTGCAGACGCAGAAGACCCTAAAGAACAAGTTCAAGGAGCTCAAGAGCGCGATAAGCCGCCGCACTCTGGAGGTAAATGACTTTCAAGCCACCACACGCAACAAGCAGGAGGAGCTGCGGGCACTGCAGTTTGAGAAACAGCGTGTCGGGCACCTGCAGGAGCAGCTGTCGAACGAGTATGAAACCGCCATGCAAGACATTCTAGCGTTGCGTGAGGCCACCATTCGCTATGATCAAGCCATCGAGAAGGCCAAGGGGAACGTCGATGCAGCCGTGGTGGGTGATATCGAACTTGTCTGTACACGCGAGAGGCTGGACTACACCATCGCTCAGCTTCTCGCTCTCTCCCGAGAGGCTGGTGAGGAGGTGCTCGACGTGGTTAAACAGGTGCTCACTGCCCATCAGCTCTCCATCGAAAGTGCCTAGGGGGAGATGAACAACACCGCACACGCAGTCCCTTTTCGTGGGTAGCGCTTACCTCGCGTTGTGAGTGTGCGATGGCGGCTTTGCGCTGCTGTCTCCGTCCCCCGCCCTTCTCCATGATGCGCCTTGATGGGGCCTGTCGCTGACATCCTTCTCTCTCTTCCTCGCTTCATTCGCTACTCAGGGCGATATGCTGATGTAGACTACCGCCGTGTATCACGGCTGTCCCGCATGCCTTACGGCACCCGATGAAATTTGAGTCACTGAAGTGCACGTCTGGTCTTCGCTGCTTTGTTGCACGCCGACTGCCCCATCTTGAGTGTCTTCACACACGCTTCGTGGAAGGCCGCCGTGAGGGCGAGGAGTGCCGAGGAGCGAAGGACAGCCATCCATGAGAGATGCATGTGGGAGGCAGCGTGTGTCTCCTCACTCCCTCCCTCTTCTCGGCTGACTCTGTTCCGTGCGTCGAGCGCTCTGAGCGCCAATATGCCCTGCCGCTTCTTCACTGCTCCCCTCCCCTCTTTCTCACAACACACTCGCACATGTGCCCGCCATCTCACCGCTGCCTGTCATACCACGGGCCTTCGTCTCGCTCATGTTCTCTCCTCCACACACCTTCACTTCCGCCAGCTGCTAGTGCCCAACCCGATCCTCCCTCCCCACCGAGAGGCGTGGGGGCAATGGAGCCCTCTTCAACGGATGACCAAGATGTGCACCTCACAGAAGTGAGCGTGGAGTGCGGGAGGCAGTTGGGCATATCCAACGACGAGGAAGACGAAGAGGAACGGCAGAATGATGCAACGGCTTCTGACACGAATGCCGCTTCCACTGCTGTCAGTGACACCGAGCAGGACCCTGCGGACGATGAGGACGCGGCTGACGAGGAGCGCGAAGAAGCAGACGACGAAGAAGATGAGGAGGACGATGATGCGGATGACAGCGACGAAGACGAGGAAGAGACGCCGGTGTACTCACTGCCACCACTGCCGCCCGTCCACACGCCAGCCAGGGTGCAGGGCATCGCCACAGCGGAAGTGTACGGCATCATCAAGGAGCTGCGCCGCCAAATGGATGACCCGGTGGAGCGAGCGCATGCCAAGGCGATGTTGCAGGGCGACACGGACGTGCTGCTGGCCGTCGCGCAGGTGCTGCAAGAGGCACACCTCCTCCGACGCTCCAAGGTCAACGACCACGGTGATATCGAAGAGGAGCTCGTCCCCCAGCCAGCGGCCGCGCGGCCGTCACTGCCCACTGGGTACAACAGCTGGATTGTAGAGACTCCGGCACATCCACGGAGGTGACTGCCTTCAGTGACGCGGCAGCTGCGTGTGCATCCTCATTCCCTTCTTGCTGTTTTGTGGTGATTGTGTAGACAGCGGAGCAGCGTTGTCTTTGTAGCTAAAGCCCTCTCTGCGGCCACAGAAAGGCACCATAAGGCGAGACTTACAACTGAAGTAACGGGCCAGAGTGAAGCAAAGCTGGGGAGGCAGCTGAGGTAGGCTCACATCTCTGTCTCACGATATGCGTGGGAGGCCAGATGGGGTCAGCAATAGCAACACACGTAGGAAAGCACAGCACTATGTTGGGTAGACGCTGAACTCTGCATTTCTTCTTGCTCTCCCCCATGTCTCGTCTCTTCCTCCCTCTCTCTCTCTACCTCTTCGCTCTGACTGCCGCCGTTGCAATCACTACTGTGGTGGTCGATCACCACCGCTCTGCCCCCCCCTCTTTCCATCCTCTCCCTCCCCTCTCCTCTTCTCTCTGTAGGATAGAAGAAAATGGTGGCTCTGGAGCGGGAGTACGTCCTCGGCCCCTTCTGCGAGCTGCGCATCATTACATCGCTCTCCTCGACTCAGCTGTCGAAGGTGACGCTGCGAAAGCCAGTAGACGAAGATGGCGCTTCTACTGCGACGCGAGCAGAGGTGTTTGGGACGGAGTTGATCCCGGGAGTACCAGTGCACCTGCCGCCGGGTCGCTCTCTCAGCATCTTCACGTCCACCGGCTGCACCTTGTTACTAGTAGCCCCGCCGGCGGTGCTGCAGCGCTGCTACGCGACATCGCTCGGGGCGACGTGGGTGCGCTCCCTGCTCGATTTTCACTCCCATTTGGAGCGGGCACGAGTAGAGGCCCGTGGCCGCGAAGACGTCGGTCCTCGTGTACTCTTCGTGAGTGACCGGCACCACTGCGGGGCGAGCACCTATATCCGCTGGCTTAGCAATTTCGCGGTGCGCCTCGGCTACCACCCCCTGCTACTCGATGGGGTAGTGGACACCCCCGCCTTCGCGTTCCCAGGCAGTATGGCCCTTTTCCACGCCCAACACTGCATGGACATTGAGGAGGAGATGAATCTGACACCGGCGCTGTATGTCCAGGTCGGTCAGTCACGCGTGGTCAACCCACGACTTTACCAGCACTGGGTGCAGCAGCTGCTGCCGCACGGCATGGAGAAGATGGCGCGCAGTGAGCGGTGCCGCGTAGGTGGGCTATTCTTTGACTATGGCGTGCTGGAGCCGCACACGGTGGAGCAGGCGGAAATGGCGGCGTCAGCAGCGCACTCAAGCAACGCCCCGACCGTCTCCGCCTCTCCTGCCCCCTCCGCGCTGGGGCGCGAGAAGACGCAGACGAACCCACTTGACACCCTTCTGGACACTATTGTGGCCGCCGACATCGACCACGTTTGCGTCGTCGGCAGCTCATGGCTGCGGTGGAAGGTGATGCAGCGGGCATGGGAACGCTTTGGTGGTGAGAAGTCGATGGACATTGTGCAGGCGATGCTCGATCCGCGCTGGAGCGTGCCACAGGAGGTAGGCTGCGGTGGCGGTCAGCACTTCAGGCTCTTTCTCCTAGACACTGTGGAGCTCGTCCGTTCGGTGCCAGTAACGCTGTGGAAACGCCAGCGATGGCTGCAGTACTTCTTCGGCACCCCGACCTCGCCGGTAAAGCCGACCCTCGTCACCCTTGAGGCCTCGCAGGTGCGCATCGCAACCGTCGGTGCGGCGGCGATCGACACCATGTCGACACTGCTGCCGATGATGGACAGCGAGGATGCGGACCGACAGAAGGCGGATGTGGCAGCGGTGTCGTTCATTACGCTGCAGGACGTCGCCCTGAAGGACCGCATTGTTGCCCTCAGCACAGCCACTGAGTACGAGCGCGGCCCTGAAGGGGAACTTCACTCACTTTCTTTTAGTGTATTCGAGCGCAGCATCCGGCAGGGGACTGTGCTGGGGTTTGCACTGGTGGAATCCGTGACGCCAGAGCGACTCACGTTGCTTGTGAGTGGCTGCCCGCTTGACAAGGAGCTGGGTCTTTGCTTCCTCCTCACGGAGGAGGAGCTGAAGAGCTGAGTGGGAGGGTGCAGTGAATACTCGTAAGAGACCGCTACACACTCGCGGGATGCGTCTCTGCGCGTTCCTCTGCCTGTTGGGACTCAAAGTGCGCTGTGCAGCGGAACAGTCGAATGTGTGGACACAAACAAAATTCTCTGTGCGTGGGATAATGCAGCCTCTGTGGAGCCGCAACGACGGCACTGCCGCCTTCTCTGACAGCACTCAGCAAGGGCGCTCAATGCCAACATCCGCGTAGGCGCACCTCTGGCCATGAACGCTTCACCCCCCCCCCCTTAGCGCGTTGCGAGTATGCCGTCTTGCTCATTTTCCCGCACTTCTCTTCTTCCTTCCGCCCTCTTTGCCCGCACACACGCACGCCTCAGCACACGCAGATGGAATGCCTCATTTTCGCAGCGCGATATCAGCCGGAGGCGCGCACGCTAGAGTTCAACCTGACAGCCGCGCCCCTCGTGGATGTCGTCACGGACGTCACCGTCGCCCCGTGCGGCGCTGCCGCGCCTCTGTGGAGGTCACCCGCGACGCAACACGGGCTTTTTTATGGCCGCAACACCTTTCTCCTGGACCACCCACTTCGGTTCGCTGATGACCGCATTGCACTCGTGTGCAGTGTGCGCGTGCGTCAGCAGCGTCCCTGTACCCTTGCAATGCTAGCTGCCGATGTGTTGTGCGGCAACGCGGATGGGTGGGCTACGCACTCCACCAGTTCGCAGGAAACCAGGGAGTACACATTCCTTCTCACCGCGGTGTCTAACGCCGGTAGATGCGGCGTGCAAGACAACTCGTTTGTGTACTTCACCTCCCGGTACTTGCCTCCCCGTATGGAGGGCGCCTCTACCACCATCGTGTCTCCCTTGCTATCGGAGCCACCGATTACGCACCTCACAAACGCGTGTGATCGGTCCCCGCCTTCCTCTCTGCTCGCGCTCTCTGCGCACGCTCTCTGCTACCTTTAACCGAGTTTTACCCAAAGGAAAACGTGAAGTGGCCAGAAGGGCGGATGTACGCGCGCTCCCACGCGTACGCATGAGCGGGCGCGTGTGCCTTCCGCTCTCCCTCTCCTGTACTCTGATGTTCCTCCTCCGCTCTTGTCGGCATGTCGACGCGCTTCACCCTCACTTCTCCTCTTGTTGCCTTTTCCCCTAAACTTCTACAGACCGCCACGTGCGCCTACGACAGCCGATTTCCGCTGAAAGCGCTTTTCGTTTTTTCTTCAGCTCAGTGTGATGTGATTCGCGCGGCGCTCCGTCAGCCCTCTCGTCACGCACACCTCCTCTGCACAGAGGGGAATTGTGTCCCTCAGGAAGACAATCGTGCAAGAAAGCACCCACGGACACCACCACCGGACAGTAATGGCGCTCTACCGACGATGGAGCTGGCGCAGCGGTGACGTCGCTATCTGGACGATGTTGGCCTTCTTCTTTATCCTGGCCCTCTATCTGGTCTTGAGTAACATCTCTATCTCGGAGTCGACACCGCCGCCAGCCAACGGGCGCATCAAGCCACAGTGAAAGAGAGAGGCTAGACTGGCAACACCGCCACGGGAGGAGGAGTAACAGGGAGACACCGCAGACCTCGCACCATCGCCATCAACGCCCGAGACATTCTGCAATGGACATCCCTCACACAGGCGCTGTATGATGCGTGCATTGACACCCCGTGGCCCGCTACTCTCAGAATGAGCGGTGCCCCAACTCACCCAACCTTGCGCAAGAGTGTCTATGTGCACTTCGGGGCGCGGCTTTTTCTTTCTGAGTATACGTTGCGCCGCTTACCTAACCTGTGCACTCGCTCTTGGAGGCCTTCGACGTATTCGATCTCATCAGTCCTCTTTCCTGCTTCACCTCTCGATGTGCGCCGTCTGTTGGCCATACCCTGACAAGCGACAGTATGGCTCTCTTTCTCTCTGTACATTCCTCCCCCCACCCCAACACCACCAGCACTACCGGGCCTATGCTCGCATGAGCGTACACAGTGACACTCAGATGCAACTCCCCTCCCCCTCTCACTGCTCCTCCTCATCTACTCTCCCCTACCTCCACTTCTCACCCTTCTTCTCTCCGCTTTATGGCTTCCTTCCCTGCCCTTCCCCCCTCCCTCCTCTTTCGTCACTGTGTACGCAGTGGGCCTCCGCCTCTGATTTGCCTCCCGTTCAACAACTCTTCATAGTCTTTTACCTCCACCATGACCGCCGTCAGCGACGTGGCGGCCGTCCAGGCTACCAGCGGTGCCACCGGGGGCAGCGCGATGGTCACCTTCTTCACAAACACCTATTCAAAGCCCATGCCGGAGCAGCGCTTCAGTATACCGCTCAACACCCTGCCAGACGGGCTCAACCAGCTCGTCCAGAGCGTGCTAGGTGTTGATGGACAGAATTTTGATTTTCTCTACAAGGATGAGTACATTGGCACGACGTTACTCCGCTTCCTTCAGCGCCGCGGCATCAGCTACGAAGAACTGCTCAACATTGAGTATACCCCCTCCCTGCAGGCCAAAGAGGGAAGTCTCCTTCCTCATGATGACTGGGTGAGTAGCGTGCGTGCCCCGTACCGCGGCAACGCGGAGCTCCTGTTGACTGGCGCGTACGATCACTGCGTACGACTGTGGGATGGCGAGAACTGTGTCGCGCTCGGCACTTTTCACCATGAGGCTGTCAAGGAGGTGGCCCTCCACCCAGTGACGCAGGGTAAAAGCAAGACTGGTCGCAAGCGCACCAGGCTCGACAGGGACTTCTTGTTTGCCAGCGCCAGCAAGGACGGCAGCGTCGCTGCCTGGAGGCTGGACAGCACCAACAGCCTCATGCAGCTCCTGGGCTCTATTCAGGCTCACACCGACGGCGTTGACTCAGTCGCTATCGCCCCTGGTGAGGGAAAGCTTGTAGCCACCGCCTCCTGGGACACCACTGTCAAAGTCTTCAGCTGGGAACAGATGCTGGAGGGTGATACGGTGCCGTCCAAAAAGGCGCCGCTTGTCACCTTTACCGATCACAGTCGCCCAGTTCTATGCAGCCGCTTCTCTGCCGCCCACGGTTCCGCACGGCTCTTTTCGGCCGGCCTCGACGGCCACATCAAGTGCCTCGATATGGAAGCAGCGCAGCTTCAGTCGGAGCTCAAAGGCGACCACCCCATCAATCGAATCGCTGTGAAGCCCGCAGGTAACAGCGCTGCTGCAGACCTCGTCCTCTCTGCCTGCACCGACAATCGTGCCCGACTCTTCGACACGCGGCAACGGGGCGTAGTGAAGACCTTCAGTGGTCCTCGTCAGTGGCTCTACAGCGCGACGTGGCTGTGGGACGCGCAGGAGGGGGATGCCGAGTACAGCGGAGGTAGCCTCTTTGCACTCGCCAGCGAAGACGCGACAGTGCGTGTGTATGACCTTCGGTGCACTAACATGGCGCTACTCACGCTAGACACGATGCACACGGATGGCGTGCTGGACGTCACGTACGTTGGGCAGTCCATTATCGCCAGCTGTGGTAAGGATAACAAGACGAAGTCGTTTGCCCTTAGCAGGGAAGAGCTTGTCGGCTAACGGTGGCGTGTGATGGGAGGAGATCGTCGCACGCGACAAGGACAACACGGTGTCCCCGGTCTACGTCTTTTGGCGAGGAGGAAGTAGGTGTGAGAGTCGCTGAAGTGCACTTCACTTCCGCCGCCGCCCTCACACTCGACGCCACCTTTGTTTTTTCCACCCCCACTCTGCGTGCCTGCGCGCACGTGTTGTCTCCTCGAATAAACGCGGTTAACCTCTTTGCAGTAAAGAGGGAAGCATAATTCGCCCTTCACTGCGACATCGAAGTGGACACCACCCAGCGCGCTGCTTCTCTCACGCCCTCTTTGCCGTTGGTTGCACTCAGCGCCACCAAGCGCTGGTCGGCGGGAAGGTGGACGAGGGAGTGGGCAGCACTGGCGCGTTTTACCTTGCGGTGCCTTCTCACGGCGAGTGCGACCCGTTGTGAAGGGGGTTAACGCACCTCCCGCTTTATGTTGGATGTACGCTCGCCTCTTCGCTCCAGTCCGTGGGAGCCGCCACGGCTGATGGGACTCACCTCTGGGAGGCGAACATGTCACCTCCCCTCCACACCACGCAAACGTGCGCCTTTCTCTCTCTCTTCATGCGGAACACTCAGGGGCGGACACTCTCACACACCTCATTACACAAAGAAGCGCCACCACCACGCGCATAGTGCATACAGTCGCGCCGCTTCCTGTGCGGTCTTGCGTCTGCTCACCTCTCCTTCCTTATCTCGTCTGTCGCTCCTCCAATGGCCAAGAAGGCGCTTGCTGCTGCAGCGAAGAAGAAAACCATAGCGGCGACGCATGCCGCAACAGCCCTGGTAGCCAAGCCACTGAGTAAGGGGAAGGGGACTTCCGTCGCGACCGCCGTGAGGAAGGCTACCGGGGAGCGCGGTGCTGCACCCAGGGCTGCGCGAAAGGAACCGGTGATTGGAGCGGAAGAAAATGCGGACTCGGTCTTCGACTACGACGGTGCACGGGATGGCGGAAACGGCACCGGCGATGAGGAGAACATCGAGTTTGACGATGTTGTGAACAGCGACGAAGAAGACGAAGAGAACTTTGAGGGGGATATCCAAGACGACGACGACTTCGAGGTCAAGGCTGAGAAGTACCGCCGCCGTATGCTGGCGCAGCGCCAACTTGCCGATGCGGAGCAGCAGGAGGATATTGCGACTCGCACCGCGAAGTCCACGCCTCTGCACGATCGAGAGCAGCGGGATGATGAGGCGGAGAAGGCAGAGGGCAACACCGCAGTCACTCAGCTGCTTGGCAAGACTCACACTGCAGAGGAATTGCGCGACCGAATTCAAGAGACTGTCCGTGTGCTCTCCAACTTCAAGGAAGAGCGTGAGGAGGACCGCCACCGTGCTGAGTATCTCGAGTTGCTGCGCGCGGACCTCCTTGAGCTGTACGAGTACAACGAGTTCCTGATGGACTCGGTCCTGCGACTGTTCCCCCCTGCCGAGGCGGTTGACTTTTTGGAGGCGATGGAGAAGACGCGACCGACCACCATCCGCGTCAACACTCTCAAAGCGAAGCGCCGCGACTTGGTCCAGGCGCTTGTGAAGCGCGGCATGAATGTGGAGCCGCTGGAGAAGTGGTCGAAGGTTGGCCTGCAGGTGTTTGAGTCGAACGTCCCCATCGCGGGTACGATCGAGTACCTCGCCGGTCAGTATCTACTGCAGGCCGCGGCGTCCTTCCTGCCGGTCATGGCCCTCGCCCCACAGGAGCATGAGCGCGTTCTCGACATGTCCGCCGCACCAGGAGGGAAGACAACTTACATTGCACAGCTCATGAAGAACACTGGCGTCCTCTTCGCCAACGATGTGAGTGAGCCACGGTGCAAGTCGCTCAACGCGAACCTCCAGCGCCTTGGGGTCACGAACTGCATCGTGACAAGCTACGACGGCACCGGCTACGAGAGGGTGATGCGCAACTTCGACCGCGTTCTGCTCGATGTCCCCTGCTCCGGCACGGGCATCATCTCGCGTGACAAGAGCATCAAGATGAGCAAACAGTACGAGGACATTCAGCGTGCCTCACAACTGCAGCGCGCGCTACTGCTGAGTGCTATCGACGCCTGCCGGGTTGCTGGCTACGTCGTCTACTCGACCTGCTCGTTCCTCGTGGAGGAAGACGAGGCCATTGTGGACTTTGCGTTGAAGCGGCGCGATGTGCAGGTGGTAGAGATGGGACTGCCGTTTGGTCGCCCTGGCTTCACCAAGTACCGCCACCACCGCTACCACGACAGCCTCGAGCACTCCCGCCGCTACTTCCCCCACGTGCACAACATGGACGGCTTTTTCGTGTGTAAACTGAAGAAGTTGTCGGACCGCACCACGACGCAGCCGGACGTGACCAACGAGAAGTCATCCAGGGCGGGGAGCACCTCCGCTTCCTCGGCAAAGAAGCGTGGGCGCGCCAGCGACGATGCTGCGGAGCTCCAGGCTGGCTCGAAGGGGCTGCGACTGGAGAACGGAAAAGGTGTTGTGGTCTCCGAAAAGACGCCTTCCAAGAACCACAGGCTCAGTGTCCCTCCCTCGCCCACTGCCAACGCGGCTCGAAACAGACAACGTACGAAGGGCAACCTCACGCCACACAAATCGCGTAAGTCGACACCGTAGATGGAAGCAGATGGCGTCGTAAAGGAGACCGTTTTCTCTCTAATGTAATGTCTGCTCGCCATGCATCCTACACCCATAACTGCGGCTGAGGTGAGCGAAGCCAGACACCAGCGACATGGGCGTGTCGTGTGTGCTGGGCTAATGGCGGCGAACCCGCACACAACGAAGAGACAATACGCGTGCTGCGAGGCGGATCGTTTCCCCCCCCCCTCGCTCTACGCGGCTGCAAGTGCAGGAATTCCACGCGCACGTGCGTGCACTGGTGAAGAGAGCGTAGCGGAAGCGAAGTAGACCCCGGAAGAGTGACCCTCTGTTATGCAGAGGAGGGCGGTAGAGCCTTTGAGTGTTTTCATTGTCTCTGTGTGCATGCGTGATCGCAGCGGTCGCCCTCCCTTTTCCCTTTCGCCGTCGAGGCTGTTTCCCTCTCTGCACTTTCCACTGCTCTTGAGCTTTTCATCCTCCGCTGCGTTTTCTCTCTACCCTGCACTCTACTGCGGTGCTGCACACAGGCACCCACAAGTGTATGGAGACAGTGCTTGCCTTCCTGGAGGATACACTCCTCGCTCAGTATGTGGAGCTGCTGCCCTCACGCTGGTCTGCCTTGCTGCCGCGGCTGGCCAAGCGTACGCATCAACTACAGGCATTAACGGATGTCACGGCAGTCGGCGGGCTTGTGAGCGCGTTGGAGGACGACTTCCAGCTCGCTGCACAGCTGCTCCATGCAGAGCACCGAATGTACCAAGACGGCGTCTCACTCTTTGATGGACTTCGCCACGCATCTGAGCTGGTGCAGCACACTTGGCGCCTACTCGCTCATGATATGCTTGCCGAGCTAGCGACGAAGGAGATGATACTGGCGCACTGGAAGGCAGCCATGACCACGATCAGCGCGGACACACTGCGCGTGTATGGCCATGCACTGCTGGTTCACACGAGGGTCACCAAGCCCCGAGTGCACCACCTCATCGAGCTGGCAAGAGCAGCGGATCGTAGTTAGTGTTGCTTCGATTAACGCGAGAAAAGCTGTGCCGCTGCGTTGATTCCATTCTGCTCGCTTTCTCTCTCTCTTTCACATTTCCCCTGTTGTGCGGGTCTTCATCAGGCTGTCTTGCTGCCCCTGTTGGTGCAGGCGAGTAAACGGACAAGAAAATGGTGGAGCGCTGCTTCTCCGTGCACTTTGGTTGAGAGCACTGACGCTGATGTGCAGCCCGGGCACATTACAGAGGAGGCGGTTCAGGTGAAGGGTATGAGAGCACTCATCGATTCACGCTCTTCCCCCCTCTCCCCCTGCCCCTCACTGCCAACCAGTATCTGCAACTTTCATTTCACTGCTCTGCAATCGAACTCCCTTCCCTCCTCCCCGAGTGTTCCAACCCCCCTTCCCCCCCTCCCCCCACACACACACACAGGGGACACACGTGCATACCCTTCACGGCACCCTCGCTCACTCACTACTATGAAAGAGCTGCGCACGCGCTCCTCATGGAAGGGACCCATTACTCATCACGAAAGGCGTCACCACCGGTGCCAAAGTTGGGGTTCGTAGGCGCCACAGTAGAATGCCTCCATGCTGTCGTGCATGAGATAGCGCTGCTGCTGCAGCAGCTGCAGGCCTCCATCGCCCTGCAAGCGAAGCAGAGCTACGAAACGAGCAGCGTACGTCTATACACATTTCTGGACACCTCCCGCTGGTGTCTGCGGCTCATAGTCATTGCCTCCCTGATGCTCATAGCAGCACTCGCAGTGCTGCTGGTGGACTTGTCGGGCTGTCTTGTTAGCTCGGTCGCCATGGCTGCCGGTATCCGTCACCTTGTCCTCGCCAACGTACCTGGCACCGCCGTCATCCCACTACACTTCAACGCGCTGCCGTTCCACAACGACGACTGGCAGCGGCACCTGCCTGAGGACAAGGCGCTCAAGGACTTCCTTCTCCCCGATAGAAAGACGTGCGCCCTCGTCGAGTCCATGGCGCAGCGCGCCGACTCTCTTAGCGCCGTGCAGCAGCACATGAGGCAGTTTGCAGATGCAAAGTTCTCGTTTCTGAGTCACTTCGTCAACACCCACTTGGCCTCCTCCACGATGCACATCCCTCGCACCACCACCTCGGCAGAGGTCTTCTCTCCGAGAGGTGGCGTCAATCTCGAGGGCCTCTTCCAGTTCGGGCCGGTCATGTTCAACGCGAAGGGCGAGTACACGGCCAAGATGCAGGTGGTACTGACAAAGGAGGTGGTGGGCCGGGATGTGCCACTCATACTGGAGTCCTCCATGCTCTTTTCTGAGGACGCCACAGCCGTGCAGTCTGTTGCCCAATTTGATGTCCTCTTCACAACGAGTACCTCTGTCACGGTCCGCACCGGACCATCGTACAGGCCGTGGATCGAGCTGCTGCTGAGAAAGCTGCTACGATTCTTGTTCTACCCACCAGTGTGGTCGTACGAGTACCTACGAAGTGCGCTGCACCAGAGGGATAGTGCGCCATTTCCGCCCATCGATCCATCCTGCGAGGTAGCTGTTGTACTCGAGGTCTACAGACGCTTTACACCACCGCTAACCCTGCAACCACGCCTGCGCGCCATGAACTTCACACTCTACCAGCTCCCCGACGCCAGTGCACCCTCTCGCGTGAAGGTGTCGCGGCTGGTGTTTTTCTCTACCGTGCAGCTCACGGGAGTGGCGCGGTGGCTGACCGACTACCCTGTCGCCACGTTTCTACTCCTCGTCGCCGTCTTCTTTGCCATGTTTGCAGTGACAAGCGTCGGCGGCCTGCTCGGGCTTCTCGTCTACGTGTACTGGCGCTGGTTCCGGGGCCGGGGGCTGGCGCCATTCGCCGCGGACGACCTGACCGAGGAGGTCGTCGCCCTACCGCACGACAGGCCTGCTGCAGCGGTGAAGCGCGTCGTGACGCCTCATTTGCGCCGACACCGCAGCAGCAGCGACTTGTACGACAGCCTTGACACGTCACAGCTGCGCCGCTCCCAATCCTTCAACTACACCCCAGAGAAGAAGAGGACGTAGCGGCGCTGTCGTTTGACTTGGACTGGTGCCGGTGAAGGACGCAGCAGTCGCTGTGGAAAAGTCTGTGCTGCCGACCGTTCTCCTCGCTGCTCTCTGCGCTGGCGCTCGTTGAAGTTGCAAGGACCGTTTCTCTTGGTCCTGCGTGTATGTGCCCCCCCCCCCCCCCGCCACTGACGTTGTCAGCGCTGTATGTCAAGCACTAAACAAGGCTATGGAGCCGCGCACTGGGCCCCCCATTTTGGTGATGTACCTGCCGTGCGTTGCTGAACGCAGTTGAAGCAACCAGCGCACGCGCACGGGGATCCGCCCCTGCTCCTCATACCCCCTTCCTCTCTGTCTCCGATCATTTGACTGTCCGGGAAGCGCTGCGCCGCCTTCTGCTACCTCTTCCTCTCGTTCCCACCCCACTTTCCTTCTCCTGGGATCCTTCCGTGGCGAATCACACGTGTGTCCATGGTGCGCGCGCGCGTGCTCTCACGCCCGAGCACTTGCGGGCTCGACAGTGGCCGACTGACGGGGGGGTGAGCACTGCAGTGTTCAAAGCTGAGTGTCAACGCCAGGACTGCCCGGCTACAATGACTTCATTTTCTGTTGAAGTGCCTTCAAGAGAGGATCATGGTATTCCAGCTGTGGAGGCGCTTGCACGTGACACAGCGAGCGTGCCTTCTCCGAGGCCATCAGCTCAGTGGATGCGTCCTCAGGACCGGGCTCACGCCCTAAGCCCATGGGAAGCAAAGTACAATGTGGAGGAGGTGGCGGTGCGGGTCGAGCTGGGGGCTGCCTTGGGTCGATAATGAGCGCTGCGGTTGCTGAAGTGCTCGTGGCTGCTGCGACAAGCGCCCAACGGGGCAGCGACGTGCAGGTGGCTCAGCGGGAGTTCGCACAAACGCCAGCGCGGTATGCTAACACGCTTGCCACCTTGGCGGTAGAGATCAGATAGATTGAATCCTCTACTGCTAGCGTTGAGGTGCAACTG
The DNA here is from genome assembly GCA_003664395.1 of Leishmania lainsoni. Lineage (NCBI taxonomy): Eukaryota > Euglenozoa > Kinetoplastea > Trypanosomatida > Trypanosomatidae > Leishmania > Leishmania lainsoni. Next base: position 872,759 of record RAIA01000127.1, read on the forward strand.
CAGCGTCTGGCGCAGCTCGTCGCGTACAAGGAAGGGAGACTGGTCCTTGAAGCCGAGAACATACGCAGTCGCGAGCGTGGCTGTCTGGCTGCCTGGGTGCCCTGGTGCGCCATACGGGGCACCTTCTGAGCCAACTAGGAGGCGTTGGGCGGCACTGAAATCACCAGAGGCGCGCTCAACCTGTGGGTGGCTGCTCGTGAGCATCCCCACCCAACCGTGTAGAAGAGCTCTGCGCCACACTCTCTGGGAATGGCTGCTGCGCAGTAGACTGCACCAAGGTAAAGGCAAGAAAACGAACGCGAGCGCAACCGCCGGGAGTGACACACTGCACATGTGTTCCCTGGCGCTTTCAATACCTCTCTGTAGCCATGCATCGGTGGAGCACCGAAGCTGGATGAACTGAACACTGTCGAGGCATTTCACCTCCTTTCTCTTGTTCTCTGTTATGCACCTCTGCGAGGGACACTCCTTGCTGAACTCTGCCACACGCACGCGCGCTGCTCAACGGTGCTCTAAACTCTTCCTTCTCTTCTTCTCGCTCGAGTGGTTTTGCCTGGCCCTCTTCCCTCTGTGCAGCCACAGTGCACGGACGACCTTCAGCACTCTCGTGTTTGGCCTCCTTTTGGTCTTCCCTTCTCCGGTTCTTCCCCCTCTCCCCCCTCCCCCACACACGCCCGCCATGGCGCAGGATGAGCTACTGGACCTGGAAGACCCTGACATGGTCCTTGATGATGGCTTCATCGACGAGCGCGACGACGAGAACCCCAACGACGACCTCGACAGCGAGGACATTTGGGAGGTCATCTCATCCTTCTTCCGAGAGAAGGGACTGGTGCATCAACAGCTGGATTCGTACAACGACTTCCTCATGCGCATCCCCAAGATGATCGAGAGCATGGCTGTCATCCCTCGCCAAGACGACCAGTACGACCCAGGGGTCACAATGGAGGAGCAGCGCGACCAGCCCCGGCTGGTGTTGCAGGACGTGGTAATTGGCAACCCGTCGCACCAGACGCACTCGTACTTCGCTGGTGGGCCGCTGCCGCCGCTCTTCCCAAACGAGTGCCGTTTGCGCGACATGACGTACGACGCGCAGGCCCAGGTGACGCTCGGAGTGGAGCTGTACCATCCGCACGCCGATACGCCGCACGACACCTTCCTGCGCAACGTCGAGCTGGGCCGTATTCCCATCATGCTCAAGTCCATGCGCTGCAACCTCAGCGGCAAGGATGAGGATGAGTTACCGCGGCTCAACGAGTGCCCGCACGACCAGGGAGGATATTTTGTCATCAACGGCACCGAGAAGGTGCTCATCGCGCAGGAGCGGCAGGCTGCCAACCACGTCTACACGTTTTCCCGCCAGAAGGGGCTGTTGTGCGAAGTGAAGTCGATTGTGGAGGGCTCGCTGAGCAAGCCGCGAACGCTGCAGATCATCATGCCGTACAGGAATAGGGGTCCTGGCAGCGGCTTCGAGAGCCTCGTGTGCCGCGTTGCGCAGATGGATGAGACGATTCCGCTGTTTGTGCTGTTTCGGGCGATGGACATGGTGGCGGACAAGGAGATCCTGCAGACGGTCGTGCCAGACCTAAAGGACACCGCGATGCTGGAGCTGCTGCGCGGCTCCATGAGTGACGCGAGCACGCTGCAGATCTTCACCCGCGAGGAGGCTCTCGGCTACATTGGCCGGCGCCTCGGCAAACAAGACGCCATGTCGAACCTACAGCGAGAAGCAGAGAGCCTGCTGATGCGGGACTTGCTGCCGCACATGGGCACGGACCCTTCCGCAAACCGCACAAAGTGCCTGTATATGGGCTACATGGTGCACAAGCTGCTGCTCGTCGCCCTCGGCCGCCATGAGGAGACGGACCGTGACTTTCTGGGGCACAAGCGCATTGACGTGGCAGGCACGCTGCTGACGGTGCAGCTGCAGACCTTTCTCGCGCAGGTGCGGAAGGAAATGATCAAGACTCTGCAGGACCACGCTGCCAACCCGCGCGGCGTCTTCAGCTTCGGCCGTGTCATCCACAGCAGACTTGTCACTGACGGTCTGCGCCGCTGTCTCGCGACCGGCAACTTCGGCGACCTCAAGTCAGGCAACATCAAGACAGGCGTGGCGCAGACGCTGAACCGTCTCACCTACTCGTCTTCCCTTAGCAATCTGCGTCGCATTCAGAACCCCATTGCCGCCTCCAGCAAAGCGACACGCCCGCGCAACTTGCACTGCACGCAGTGGGGGTACATTTGCCCTGTCGAGACGCCGGAGGGCGGCTCGATCGGGCTGCTCAAGAACGTGGCCTTGATGTGTCTCATGTCCCGCGGCACAGAGCACGCCGAGGTGGTGCAGGCCGTGCAGGCGCGCATCGATGGCTTCCGCACCATCGGTCTCGAGGACACGGCTGATGTGCGCGTGGCGCGTGTGTTCGTGAACGGCACGATGATTGGCGTGGACCGCAACCCGGAACGGCTGCTGCATGACCTGCGCACGGGGCGCCGCAACGGCGAGCTCAGCAATGAGGTGAGCATCGTGCGCGACATCCGCGATCGTGAAATCCGCGTCTTCTCGGATGGTGGTCGCTGTCTGCGCCCTCTCTTCGTTGTTGAGAACTGCCACCTAAGACTCCGCAAGTCCAGCATGCGCGACCTGCTCGTCTCGGAGAAGGCGGGCGGAAAGAAATCCATCTCGTGGAACACCGTGCTGAAGAAGGGCTACGTCGAGCTGATTGACTGCGAGGAGGAGGACTCGCTGCTGGTCGCTATGACGCCGAGCGAGGTGGAGAAGAACTACTACTACTCCCACTGCGAGATGGACCCATCGATGATTCTTGGCATTTGCGCCTCTATTATCCCCTACCCCAACCACAACCAGTCGCCGCGCAACACTTACCAGTCCGCCATGGGTAAGCAGGCCATGGGCATCTACGCCTCGAACTTCAACATGCGCATGGATACCACCGCCCATGTCCTCTTCTATCCGCAAAAACCGCTGGTGCGCACCAAGGCCATGACGTACATGCACAGCAACGACCTGCCCGCCGGCCACAACGCGGTAGTGGCCATCTCGTGCTACAGCGGGTACAACCAAGAGGACTCTATCATTATGAGCCGCTCCGCCGTGGAGCGCGGCTTCTTCCGGAGTGCCTTCTGGCGCTCCTTCAAGGCGAAGGAAGAGCGGCAGAAGCGCGACGCGCTGGAGACCTTCGAGAACCCCAACCGCGAGGTATGCCGCGTGAAGCGTGCCGATTACTCGAAGCTGGACACGGACGGCCTCATCAAGCCCGGCATGCGCGTCCTCGGTGGCGACGTGGTCGTTGGCAAAACGATCCCGCTGCCCGAGGCAGACCTCGAGAAGCTCACGACGGGCAACACGAAGATCACGAAGCGGGACGCGAGTATCACCTCGCGCACTACGGAGAAGGGCGTCGTGGAGAAGGTGATGTTGACGATGAACAGCAGCGATCGCTTCGCCAAGGTTAAAATTCGCACCATCAAAATCCCCAACATTGGCGACAATTTTGCAGCCGGCACGGCCAAAAGGGCACCAACGGCATTCAGTTTCGCCAGGAGGACATGCCCTTCAACCGCGACGGCGTCGTGCCGGACCTCATCATCAACCCGCACGCCATTCCCTCCCGCATGACAGTGGCCCACCTGATCGAAACGCTGGCCGGCAAGGTGGCGTGCTACAAGGGCGGCGAGGTATACGCGACGCCGTTCTGCTCCGTCGTTGTGGACGACTTTGGCAAGGCCTTGCAGGCCCTTGGGTCGCAGCGGTACGGCAACGAGTGCCTCTACAATGGGCACACAGGGTTGCCACTGGATCATCTGATCTTCTTCGGCCCCACCTTCTATCAGCGCCTGAAACACTTATCTGGAGACAAAATCCACGCCCGACCACGTGGGCCGCTGCAGCCGCTGGTTCGTCAGCCAACCGAGGGTCGCGCGCACGAGGGTGGGCTGAGGTTTGGTGAGATGGAGCGTGACTGCATGCTTTCCTATGGTGCCTCGCAGTGGCTGCGGGAGCGCCTCTTCCGCGTCAGTGACTACTACACGGTGCACGTGTGCAATCTCTGTGGCACCATCTGTGTGGCCGACACAAAGCTCAACCGCTACCAGTGCAAGGGTTGCGAAAACGACTCGCGCATCTCCCAGGTGCTCATGCCGTACGCCTGCAAGCTCCTCTTCCAAGAGCTCATGTCCATGACAATTTTGCCGCGCCTCGGCACCGGGCCTCTGTGAGGCGGCGTCGGGGGCAGCACACTCACAGGAGGCGGGGCGGGGGGAGGACACGGCTGTGCCACAGGTGGTACGCAGAGCTGTCATTTTCTCTATCTTCCTCGCCTCCCTCCGACGTGGAGCGCTATTGCGAAGCGCTGCCTTTACCGCTCTGGCGGAGGCACCTTTGCTCCTCAACTCGACTCGCTCTCTCTCTTCTCCACGCCATGCCACTAATATGAGCGTGCGACTGTGTGTTGGTTGTCTTCTCAGTGCGTGAGTGTGCACCTTCTCTGTTGATTAAGCTGTGCGAGATGCATGCACAGTTTAACGTGAGGTTTCTTCATCCTTGTTGTGCGCGTGAGTGGTATGGCATGACTGGACGTGTGGGCGTAGGTATGGCTCGGCGTCGGCACGCGTCCAGTTCGGGTTTGGTGACTGGCATGCTTCTCTCTTACTCTGGTTCGAATCCAAAATGTGTCGCTGACTCTGCTGTCATCCTCCACAGAGCCGTCGTTGTGAATGCTGCGCAGACGAATGTGGCACGTCGCACCCACGCGTACGCGATCGCTGCGCTGCCGTGCCTCTGCAGACTTCTCGTTGGGTCTCTCCTTCACCTCCCTTTCCCTCACCCCTCCTCCTGTATATCTGTTTTGAGTACTTGTGTTTTCCACTTGCCACACACCACCCGTGCGCTCAGTAGCGCCTATGGAAGGAGTCGGCAGATGCGACATCGACTGCATCGCCGACCCTGAGCAACATCACGAAGGAGATTCCGACAGGGTGTCGGCCTCCGCCTGCGTCGTTGGGAGTTGTGCTCTTCGCGAGCGGTCGCCCGGCAGTGCCAACGCCCTCCCCCCTCTTTTAGGTGCTCCCCCCTCCCTCCATCAGAAGCCCATGCGATGAAGAGTCGAGGCGGCACCATCGACAAGAGGCTCGCACGCCACCTTTATCGCCGAGCGCTGCGGCTAGTGTCCATGGCCGAGCAGCCTCATACGCAGCGCATTGCGCAGATGCAGTGGGCTGAGTTTATGCCCTCCCAGGTGCAGATAGCGCAGGGCGACGAGCTGCGTCGCATTGTGCGCCGCTCCTTCGAGGTGCCGCACACCCCATCCACGTTGACGAACGCCTTTGCGTTTTTTAAGGAAGCCCGCAGCTCCCTCTTTCCCATCTGGGTGCTGGCAGAGTGGGAGCGACTGGAGGAGCAGCAGGACCCCTGGGATGTCTACGACGGTATGGCGCTAATGAGCGCCGCGCTGTACGGCGCGTGCGTCGGGTGCGACTCGCAGCAGTCCTTCGTACGTTCCATCAATGACTACCAGATGGGTATTCGATCCTGTGTGCAGAGCATAGCTCAGTCTGTGCAGGAGCGGATGGATGTGCGCTCACTCGAGGCGGGGCACGCGAAAGACCTCAACACGTTTGTGAGGCGTGTGCGCGAGGTGAGCGCTCTCGAGCGGCGCGAAGCGAAGCCGGCGGACTTCAGTTTTGTCTCGCTGCTGCAGAGCCGCTGCGCGTCGGAGTTCGTTCTCAATATCGTCCTCGTCTTGGTACTACGGGCCCTTGATATTCGCAGCACGCTGGTAGGCGCTGATCTCTCTTTTCGGTGGGTGCGGGTGATGCCGCGCAAGAACACGCCCCCCATCTTCGCCTCCTGGACGTACGGCGCCATGCGACGGAGGGGGGTGGAGCAACTCATCCGTACCGCTGACACACAGTGGTATCGCTCTGTCCCATGGGACGCCTTGCTGCGAAAGGGCATCGTTTGCGCGTTGCTGCAGCGCCAGCTGGGGTGTCTCCCTGGCCAACTGGACACGAGCTCCGAGAATATCAAGTCCACCTGCAAAAAGCAAATTCTTTTCCTTCTCTCCTGACCGAGTGGAGAGCAGATGACGCCACCGCTTCTGCCGACACCACGACGCGCGAGGTCGGCTGTGCGCTACACCCGCGTTCCATTCGCTTCGTACGTCTCTCCGCAGTGCGGTGTCTACGCGCGTCTGTGCGCATCGCTGCTGCTCAAGAAGTCTCGGACAAAGTGGGAAAAGGGTCACCATTGGCACACCCGCACAGGGAAACGAGAGGTGCCGTTACTGAACGACGTGAGCAGCTCGATCTCCGTAGAGCTGCCGCGGAGGATCTCTCCGAGTGGATAGTCGGTTGTCTCCATCCGCCAACGCTGCGTATCAACACACACGAGCGTGCGCTGCGTGTTAGGGTGAGGGGCGCACAACCACGCGGCGATAACCGAAAGGAATGTTGCACCTTTGGGGCATCTCCCCTACACACGATGCGCGCGTGACTTTAGCTGCTCCACTACGTCACCACTGACCCCTCCCCTCTCTTTTGATTTGGGCCATTCAACTCGGCACATACCACTGCTGTAGCTCACACACACGCGCACATGCAGAGACGCACCGCAACTCACCGCTCCTCTTCATCTCCTCCCCATCGATCACCGGCGTTCCCTTCCCCCACCCTCCCCCCTTAGCCAGTCATTCCATCATCCTTTACTTACTCACGCCTTCTCTCATGCTGGCCGAAATCAAAGTAAAATGGGGGAAGGAGTACCTCACGGTGGAGGTGGACCTGGGCAGCACGGTGGCCGCTCTCAAGGAGGCGCTCAAAGCCAAAACCGGAGTTCCGGTAGAGAAGCAAAAACTCATGGGCCTTAAGCCCGCCATGAGCGCGGATGACGCTACACTCAGCGCCGCTGGCCTCGCGCCTGGCAAGACGGTCATGTTGATTGGGTCAGCAGAGAGCGCTGTGGCGGTGCCCACAGTGCAGGCGGCCGTTGGAGAGGCGAACGAGACCGGCGGCTTCACCGCGACTACGACCTCCTCGAACGGTTTGAGAAATATCGCCAACACGTGCTACCTGAACTCGGCGCTGCAGATGCTGCGCACCATTCCGGAGATTCGCGAAGTGCTCGAGGCGTACCGTGGCGACAACGCACTTCTGCGCCAGCTCAGTGCCGTGCTGCAGTCGTTAGAGAGCACGAAGGAGGCGGTGATGCCGCTGCAGCTGTGGACGACGCTGGTGCAGAGCAATCCAACGTTTGGTGAGCGCGACGAGCAGGGCGGTTTCATGCAGCAGGACTCGCAGGAGGTGCTCAACGTGCTGCTCCAGGCTGTAAACTCTGTTCTACCCGAGAAGTACGCGCACCTATTTGAAGGGAAGGTGCACCAGACCCTCACCTGTGTTGACGACCCGACTGACAAGGGCAAGGAGTCCGAGGTGCCCTTCACGATGTTGTCCTGCAACATCACGGGCGAGGTGCAGACGCTGGAGGCGGGGCTCGAGCATGCCTTCGACGAGCGCTTCACCGCACCTTGCGAGGCACTGCAGAAGGACGCCGCCCAATTCACTCGCGTCAGCAAACTGAGCGAAGCGCCGGAGTATGTCTTTGTGCACCTCGTCCGCTTCTCCTGGCGCGTGGACATCCAGAAGAAGGCGAAGATCCTCAAGCCCATCACGTTCCCCTTCATCCTCGACACCGCCATTGTCTCCACCGAAGCGCTCAAGGCCGCCGAGAAACCGGCGCGCGAGATTCTCCAAGAGCGGCGCGACAGGGAGTTGGAACGGCGCCGCCGCCCTCGAGCGGAAAAGGAGTCGTCGCCAGTGGACACACCGGTGCAGGAGAAGGTGCCCCTCATCCTCAAGAACGAGAGCGGTTACTATGAGCTGTGCGGCGTCATCTCGCACAAGGGCCGCAGCGCAGATGGCGGCCACTATGTGTATTGGGGTAGGAAGGCAGACGCGTGGCTCGTCTACGACGACGAGAACGTGGCGGCTGTCTCGGAGGAGGACGTGCGGCGGCTGCGCGGTGTCGGGGAAGCACACATCGCCTACGTTCTGCTGTATCGCAGTCGCTGCCCCCTCACACGAGCGCCGGTTATTCCGCTTTAGGGCGCCCTGGGGTGCTCGCAGAGCTTGTGCTTGCTGCTGCGCGCCCTCACTCGCGGCTAAGGGAAACGAGGCAAGCGGTCTCGGGACGTGTGGGGAGGAGGGGGGAGAGGGATTCTCCCTCGATGCGCGATTGACGCGAGACGTAGCAGATGTGCCAGGCCTGCTCTCTTCCTTATGTTCGTGCGATGTGTAGTTGCTCCTCGTGCCCACAAATCTACTACTACCGACGCACCGCGTTTGTAGAGCAGCGCATCTCTGTCCGCGCTTTCACGGGGCCCCGTCCTTCAAACGAGCGGTACTCGCTCTGCTTCGCGCCTGTATGCTGCTTCCTTGCACCCTCAACCGTCTCCACGCCAGCAAGGGCATCCTATCCCAGGGAGCTCACTCTAAGCTGGTTGTTGTTGTGCTGCGATGCCGAACACTACCCTCAGTTACTAGCTCACACTATCTCCTGCCCTACAGCCGCTGCCATCGCTCGCCGCATCCTCCTCTCACGCCCCGGTAGAAGAAACGAGCGCCGAAGGATTGGGTGGCAGTCGTGCTGTGTTTCACATGGACAGTTGTGAGCTCTCCTTCGCTCCTCATCGTATCAAGCTCGCTGGACTCAGACGCCCACGCCGAGTGCTCTGACCTCCTCTTTCGCCCAATTTCTTCGCCCTGCAATACACCCTTCAACTTGTCCATCACCTGTGATTCCCTTACACAATGCGCAAAGCCGCCGCCCGCGTCAAGCGCTTCGACGAGGTGGACTCGGATAGCGACTTTGAGTTTCACGAAGAACTTCCGCCTAAAAAGGTGGCGCCGAAGCTGAACGCCAAGACGGCCACCACAACTGACAACTCTGACAGCATCGCCTTCGAGACGGACCACGACTGCTCGCAACACTCGGAGAAAATTGTTGTGCCGGCCACTCTCCGTCAAAGAGAGTCACCGCCACAGGCAGCGCATCCCGCACATTCACTGGCGGCAGCACTCAAGCAGGCGCTCCCCGTGATCACTTTGAAGAGCGCGCCCTCAGCGTCGCTGACTCCGCCATCGGCCACCACTGTCAAACCAGAGGCGACAGAACAACTGCCGCCGCCGCCGCAGTCCTCCACACCGCCCGCCTCCTTGTCGACTCGCAACAAGTCGGCCGCGGCGTGTGCGGCAGCGCCAGCAGTGCCCGTTTCCTCGACCCCAATTGTGCGTTCCTCCTGCCTCTCTCTGCAGACGCAGTCTTCTCCGTCGGCGATTCCACCTTACGCAACTCCGCATGCAGTGCGCGTGGACGCGGCACTGAGTCACGGTGACGACGAAGAAGATCGAGGGAGCGATGAGTTTGTGCAACACGTGCTGCCGCTTCCCCCGCGCCAAGCGGCGGCAGGCCAGCGACAGCGGGCCTCTGGCACATCGCAAGTGTTGGCAAACAGTAGTAGCGACGTTGCCGACGCCTCGGGGCTACGGGCGTCTGCAGTGGACCACGCGACCGACGAGCTCCTCGTCCGCGCGCAGCTGCGACTGGAGGAGCGGCGCCGCATGAGCATAACCCGCCAGCGAGAAAGCTGCCGGCTCAGCCCGTGGCGTGGCGGCGCGCCACCCGATCTGAAAACACAGTTCGGCGAGAGCGAGCCGCGGCAGTCGGTGAACCGCATCTTATCCACCACGTCCGTTGACCCTCGTGTGCGACGACTACAGCAGGAAAACGGCCGCCTGCAGGACGAAGTGACATTCCTCAGCCGGGAGAATCAAAAGATGCGAAGCGTGCAAAGCAGTGCCGATGCATCGGAGGCGGTGCGGCTGCAGCTCACCGTCGACATGCTGCGCAAGGAGCTAGAGAGCAAGCAGCTTGGGTTCCAGCGCACACTGGACGCGACCTTCGCAGAGATGAAAGAGGCACAGCGGCAGATAGGGGAGGCAGTGGAGCAGTATGAGAGCTGCCAGTCCGCGGCTGATCAATACAAGCAGCTCTACAGCAACAAGCAGAGGGAGATGGAAAAGGTGAAGACGCAGTTGCAGTCTCTTCTCTACGACGTTAGTGCGATGGAGCAACATCAATGCTCCATGGAGTCAGAGTACGCAGATAGGGTGGCCAGTGAAAGGGAGAAGGTGGAACGGGCGGTGGCATTGACAGAGGAGGTGAAACGACAGCGCGACCACCTGCAGTTTCTCAACACGCAGCTGCGAAGTGAGGTGACGGTGGCGGTGGAGGCAAGACGCCAGGCAGTTGAGCAGGCAGCCAATGCGGGCGACACCGCTCGCCGCGACCGCGCGGACTACGAGAAGCGCATCGCAGAGCTCAATGAGGATATTGCGCAGCTCAAGAAGGCACTCACTGATAAGGACCTCTCTCAAGGAGTGCAGCTGCGCGAGGCCCAGCATGCTCAGGCGGTGCTGCAGGACCGAATGAGGGAGCAGGTGGAGGAGCAGCAGCACGAGGTGGAGCGCTGCCGCCGCGCGTTGGAGGAAGTCAAGGAGGATCACAAGCGTGCGCTGCAGCAGGAGAAGATGCGACGAGTCGAGATTGAGGGACAGCTGCGGCGGATGGAAGAGGAAGGTCGCTCCATACAGTCGCGCTATACGGCCTCACTCAGCGCCGAGACGAGGAGCCGCATACACAAGCTGCGCGACGAGATACAGGCGGAACGCCTTGCCAGGGAGGCGGCGGAGCGCGAGGTGGCACGGCTCTCCACGGAGGTGGAGCAGTTGCGCGAATCGGCCTGCTACTACCAGCAGGAGTGCCAACGCCTCTCGATCAACTTGGCGCAGTCGGAGCAGCGGCGTGAAGAAACGGAGCGGCAGTGCGTATCGCTGACGCACACGCTAGAGGACATGATGGCGCAAGAGGAGGCGCACGCGCGGGAGAATGGGCAGCTGCAAGAGGCTGTCACTGCAGCGACGCAGCGGGGCGCGGGCGGCATTGTCAGCGACTTGCAGCAGCTATCCGACGAGAACGACCGCCTCACTAGTGAGTGTACGCGCCTCGCGGACGAGCGGAATACTCTGATCGAAGAAAATGGCCGCATCGCGGAGGAGTTGCTCAAGTGGAAACACGAGATGCGACAGTACGTGACGTCTCACGTGCGCCCCACCTCGTCGCCGCGTGGTCCATTGAGCTCGGTCCCGATGTAATGACGGTGCTGCGAAGTACTCTAGTGTGTTTTCCTCTCTCATTCGCATCTGTGAGGTGGTGGTGAAAGCCTGCTGCGTTTTTTCCTCTCACCCCTTTCGGCGTTAGTGCGCCACGTTGAAGTGTTCGATGGCTACCGTGTGATCCGTAGCGCTGACTGGTGTGTCGTCGTGTTGGTCTCGTGTTTGCACCACTGCCTGCATTAAGACTGCAACGCACTACCGCGGGAGGCGGCGCAGGCGTGTACTCCCAGAGTGCACTCTTGCGAGAGTAGTCGTTCTGCCTGCCGGGGTTGGTTAACGACAATAACTGAGATGAGCTGTGTTTTCCTTTGGAGCCCATTCTTACTCGACTCTCCCTCGAATGCCCTTCCCCCTCCTCTTCTCCTCCCCCGCGACATCTCAACGCTCGCACGCCTCCCTTCACGCGCAATCAACAGCGGCAAAGAAACGGAAGACGCGCTGTTGGGTATCACACATTCACATTGTATATCTCTCGGGCTTGAATCGGCATGCTGCGGCGCCTCGGCATGCTGCTCGCGAAGCCCAAGGTGGTACCGCGCCGACCAACTGTGCATGCACGAGTAGCTGTAAGAAGGGCAAACAGCGCTTTGATCTGCACCACGCTCTGCAGAAGGACCGTCAGCGCATCGAGCGCAACCGCACGCTGCCGTGGCGAGAGAGGCTCGATCAGCTCCGTGTGTACCCATGGAAGCTCTTCTTTGCCTTTATGGTGTTCTGGTCGTGGATGGGGATGTACGCGGTGCCGTACCTCAAAGGCATGAGGCCCGGCGAGCTCCGCTCGATTGGCGAGAGAAGGCCGATTCCAGCAGAGCTGCGGAGCAAGGCTGCACCGACGCCGCAATTTGCGCACTTGAAGGAGCGGGAGTTGAAAGTGTGAGAGTGAGGCGTAGCGGCGACGTCTTCGCTCCACTGCTGAATGCCATTGTGTTAAGCACTCTTCTGTTGTTTGTCGCCGCACAGCTGCACACTTGACAAATCGACCTCGTGCCCGGCGGCGCAGTTTCCCCGGTCCGTTTTCTCTCGCACTTCAGTGTGATCGTGACGGCGCGCAGAGAGAACGTGCTGCACCGCAACGGCTATCCACACCTCCTTTCTCCCCCTCCATCCTCTCCCTCTCTCTGCGCTCAGCACCGCACTATTGTCTTTGGTCAGCAGGAGTGCCCATTGCTGACGGAAGTCCCTCTTACGCATTCCTCCGCTTCTCCATTTCAGTTTTTCCTCCCCTCTCTCCAGCTGGCACCCGCACCGCTTACCAGCGGTGCGCAGGAAGGCCATGATCGCGCCCTTTTCTCTGGTGCTGTGTGCGCTGCTCCTCATCGTGGTGGGTAGGGCCCAATATGCAGAGCAGCTCACCCCAAACAGCACGAGTCAGTGCTACTCTGGTCTTAATCTGGGCTGGTCAGCGCGTGTGGGCAGCAGCGTATACGCCACACCGCGCATCGTGGATCTAGCGCACGATGGTCACAAGGAAGTGCTCATCCCCACCTTCTCTCAGTTCCTGGAGGCGCTGGACGGACCCACCGGGGAGGACATCCCCGGCTTCCCGTTCATGCACCCCCGCATGAAAACATATGCGAGCCCCCTTCCCGTCGACCTGAACGGAGACGGTCAGGTTGATTGGTTGGTTGCACTGTACACCGGGGAGCTCGTTATATTCGGCTCGGATGGCAAGGTGCAGGGCTATTTGCAGGTGCCGCCACTCACCATGAAGAGGAACTGGGTGAGAGACAACCTGCCGCCTGAGCAAGCTGCCAACATCCGCCCTGGCATACCAATCCAAAACGGAGCTGTTCTGGAGGACATCTTGAGAGCGCGCCGCATGGACGACCTGACAATCACCCCTGACGAGTTGCTGCAGCAGCAGAGTCGCTATTCCCTTCCTCGACGACGCCACACCGCGACAGGAGCGGCGGATGTGGACGGTGAAAACTACGACGCTCTTGCAAAGGTCTCGGAGCGGGACGTAATCGAGGACAAACAGAACTCGTTAGTTGACGTTGATGAGCTCGATATGGACGAGGAGATGGTCCCTCCATGGATGAAATCAGAGATGGACGTGGGACCAAACAGCCACCTTAGTCCAGAGGCGCGTGCCTCTCTGGACCTTCTCTTTCATCCAGAGCTTTACCGAACCTCGAATCTGGCAACCGGCTCGGAAGAGACCATTTTTGAGGGCCGCAACTTGCGCCAGACGATCGACTTCATCCTCAGTGAGGACGAGATCAAGGTGGACGCCCACATCCTCGCTACCCCGGTGGTAACGGATGTGGACCAGAACGGCGACTTGGATGTCATTCTGCATGTTAGCTACTTCTTCAGCGATGACGTTATCAACAAGCACCCGGAGCGGTTTCCCGACGGAGTTGACCCTCACGACTTCGTCGCCACGGCAGTCGTGTGCCTTAACCTTGTCACGGGTGAAACACGATGGGCCAACTTGCTACATGCATCAACCAAGAACAGCTCCAGCGCTGCCTACGCCCTGAGCACCCCGCTCATCATCAACGCCGACGAAGACCGATCCATGGAAGTGTTTGTCAGCACCTCTCCCGGCTTTGTGTTTGGGTTCACCGCGGATGGGAAACCATTGGGTGGGTGGCCGGTGCTGCTCGGGCCCCTCTCCGCCAGCCCGACAGCGGAGGACGTCACAGGCGACGGCACCCTCGATATCTGCATTGCAGACACGGAGGGAAAGGTGCGGTGCTACAATGCCTCTGGCTCTATCAGGTGGGAGAAGGACGTGATCGGTGGCGTCGCCGACGGTCTCACTTTCGGCGACGTTGACGGCGACGGTGTCGTCGATGTTGTCTTTGGCACCACCTCGGGTCTTATCTATGCCCTGCGCGGCACCGATGGCACCGTGCTCCCGTCCTTCCCCATTGTGACGGGTGGCTCCATCGTGGCGCCAGTGCTGCTGCTGAACCTCAATGGCATGATGTTCGGCGAGGGTCTCGATATGGTGGCGCCGTCGCACAACGGCCGCGTGTACCTTGTGCGCGCCTCCTCCGGCTGTGTCCAGACAATCGACATCGACGAGAAGTCCTCCTCCATGGTGCTGGCTGACGATGTATTGGGCAACGGACAGATGGACCTCGTCGTGACTACCATTAATGGCGGTGTCTATGTCTTCGAGACGGCCACACCGTACACTGCCATGAACGCCTGGCCCAGCAAAACGAAGGGGGTTAACGGCTTCAGTGCGAGCGGGAACCACGTTGGCATCGCCATATCGCCCAACTTCCGCACCTTCCGAGACATCCGTGGCGACACGTTCAACGTTGAGTTTACGATCTACGATGCCCGGCCTGTCATTGTGAACCGCAGCTACACCGTCGACATCACCGTGGGCACTCGTATCCGCCTCTACCACATGCGCTTCGACAAACCGGGGACGCATAACGTGAAGGTGCGCGCACCCTTAGAGAGGATGTACTCGTCATTGAATGTGGTTCTCACGTTGCCGAACGGACAGTCCTTCACGGACTCCATCTCCCTCAGCTTCAATATGCACTTCATGCATGCCATCAAGTACACGCTCATCGTGCCGTTCTTAGTGGTGTCGGCGGCGCTCATGCTGGTCCACAAGCGCCATGAGGTCGTCGAGCCAGAGGCGGTGCAGTACCTCTTTTAGAGCCTACGCGGCATCTCAGCATCAAATGCCTGACTGAGAGCGCCTGTCATGTTGTCGTTGCCGTCGCTGTGGCTTCGACGCATTGCTGTCCAGTACATCCATTCACTTGTCTGTGCCCATCTGTACGAGCGGGGGCATCGGTGTGCTGCCTGCCACTAATCCAAAATCGAATCATCGTGCTGAGCGTCGATGCGCCGCCGCCGATGACTACACCTCATTCCTCAGGTCATGGTGCTCCTGTGCCGAACGTAGCACCACAAATGCTGCCATCTCTCTTTCCCTGAGGGAAAGAGACTCATCACTTGTGAGTTCACGAATTGGCGGGAAGGGGAACGGCAGTGTGGCGGCGGTTTCTCTCTCAGGGCGATCCTCTCCTGCTCTAAAGTGTATAGTCGTCGATTTCTCGCTTCTTCCCCAATGCGTGGACGGCGTTAGCGCACTGTCTTCTCTCTCTCCACCTGATCTCGCTTCTCCAATGACTTGTTTTGGTGTGATACGCACGGCTGGTATGGCACATTCGTAGTGTCGTTGGTTGCGCTTCCTCAGCACTCAGCAATCATCACTTCCATGCTCCGACTAGCAATCACTCGTCTTCAGCTTCAGCGGCAGGTCTACGCGGACGGCATCGCGTACGGTGCGGCGTTCGCGGCGCGAAACGAGCGCGATGCTTCCGCCTATCAGCGAGCCACCGCCTCGTACTCACCCGCTTTCACCTCTATTCGCCGGCGCAAATGGCACGTGGAGCGACAACGCGCGTACGCCGCGAGGCGCAGGGTGGAGGGCACCTCAGCACGCGACGATCTCGGCATGCCCAAGTAGAGACCGTCAGCGTGGCACTGTTTGGTAGTGTATCTCAGCAGCACCGATATCAAAATACACAACAGGAAAAATCGGAAGCCCCCGACCGTCGCTACGCACCTACGAGTCCACACTGAGCCTCCTTCCCATCATGAGTCTCAGGCTCTCCTCCATCCTCACCCGCCACGCCTAGGGGAGCCGAGGAGAAGCCCATTCACAGTCGTTCTCTCCTCCTCTGTCGCAGAGACTCCTCTTCTCGTACTTCCCTTTTCTCCCCCTCTCATTTCTTCTGCTTGTGCGGTGCGCCTGTGTCTCAGCTCGGCACTCGCGCCGTGACTTCTTACAGATGAAGCGCACACTGTCCCTGGGAATCGAGGGAAGCGCAAACAAGATCGGTGTGGGGGTGGTGGACCAGACTGGTGCGGTGCTCTCCAATGTTCGCGAGACCTACATCACTCCACCTGGGACCGGATTCCTGCCGCGCGAGACGGCCATCCATCACTCGCAGTGTGTGTTGCAGGTCGTGCAGCGCTCGATGCACGACGCCGCAGTGACTCCGGCTGACATTGACATCATCTCATACACGAAAGGCCCCGGCATGGGCGCGCCGCTCTCTGTCGGCTGCACAGTAGCCAAAACGCTGTCCCTCTTGTGGGATAAGCCGCTGGTTGGTGTCAACCACTGCATCGGCCACATCGAGATGGGCCGCGTCGTCACGCAGAGCGAGAACCCTGTCGTGCTGTACGTCAGCGGGGGCAACACGCAAGTCATTGCCTACGCTGATCATCGCTACCGCATTTTTGGTGAGACGATTGACATCGCTGTGGGCAACTGCCTGGACCGTGTCGCCCGCCTCCTGGGCATCTCAAACGACCCGGCGCCGGGGTACAACATTGAGCAGAAGGCCAAGAGGGGCAAACACTACATTCGCCTGCCCTACACGGTGAAGGGAATGGATATGTCGTTCAGCGGCATCCTCTCCTACGTCGAGCAGCTTGTGCGCCACCCTCAATTCACGGAGCCGGACGTTTACGATATGTCCGACAAGCGGCGCAAATCGGCACCACCGCTGACGAGCGCCCCGGTGCCGCCCGGTGAGACGTTCAACACAGATGACATCTGCTTCGCTTTGCAGGAGACCATCTTTGCCATGCTAGTGGAAGTGACGGAGCGCGCCATGTCGCAAGTCCGCGCATCTGATGTCCTCATTGTCGGCGGAGTGGGATGCAACAAGCGCCTGCAGAGTATGATGCAGACGATGGCGGCAGAGCGTGGGGGTCGCTGCTTCGACATGGACCAGCGGTTTTGTGTGGACAACGGGTGCATGATCGCCTACGCCGGGCTGTTGCAGTACCTGAGCGGCTCCTTTACGCCCCTGGCGGAGGCGACCATCACGCAGCGCTTCCGCACCGATGAAGTGTACATCGCATGGCGCGATTGAATGGAGGCGCTGCCCATACAGCGGTGTAGGATTCACCTCGTGATGAGCTCGCTTCTGTTGTGGTGGAGGTGTTTCCCCTGTGGTATATTGGCCATCCTCGACCAACTCGTTTTTTCCGGCTCACCTCTCAAGAGCCCCACGCACTGCACGCAATGTGCACATCACCATTTCGCAATGCACTTGTGCTTCTGCAGTAGGAAGGCACTCAACCTTCAGTGGCCTCGCGCTTTTCCCTCGGGCATCTTCCTTCACCCACCTCCTCTCACTGCTAATCGGCGCTCACCTCTCTCTCTCTCTCTCTCGCGGCCCCTTTCTCCGTTACTCTGGGTTGTTTTGCCTGACCTCTGCGTGTACGACTGTGCATTCTCTCCGTCTCTCCCCTACTCGCTTCGCCGACATACTGTGCGGCCCGACCTCCTCGGCCTCCCTCTCACGGCATGTTTTCCCTCTTCTCACTAGTCGCCATCTCGTCCCCCGCACCTCTGGCACGATGTCGCGCGCACACAAGGGCCACACGTGGATGAAGAACCACCCCCTTGAGGGGGATGATGTCGTCACAGGGCTGTACAACATCATAGCGAAGCGCAACCCCAAGACGATGAAGGCGTGCCACGGCATTCGCATTCCCGACACTGTCGTGTTTGAGCATAACTTTCCACGGGGCTGGTACACAACGGACATGAAGGCAAAGGAGGTGGTGCGGAAGCAAGGCAAGGAGCTCGACGCCAAAACAATCGAGCAGGGCTTTACCCAAGACCTCCACGAAGGCTCCCCCATCGCTGCTATCTACCTCTGCACAACGGAGACGGTAACCAACGAAGGCGAGACGGAGGTCAGCACACTCGTCGAGGTGTTCAACTGCGACAAGTTGGCTGCGTTTCTCTCACGCAAGGTGAAGCCGGATGGAATTCTTCAGAGGTTCATCCTCCCGAAGGGATACCACAACAGCGTCATCAAGGTCGTGTGGAGCCCGCGTGTTTGCATGGTGCAGCGGCGCACCAACAAGTACCGTATCTTCGACCGCAAGAGAGCTGAGTGCGACCCCTTTTCCATCACCGTCACCTACGATGGCCCAACGTTTCTAAGCGACGAGGGCAGCGTGTCGGGCAACATCGCGCTGCAGGTGAAGCAGCTGTGCGGTAACATTGTTCAGCACTTCTACTACACCGAACACAAGTTCATCACACGTATGGTGCTCTACTTCAAGACTGATCAACGTGACCGGCTGTGGCTTCTGTGGTGCGGTTCGTTGCGCGTGTCGGACCGCAACACGCCAAGCGAGATGCCTGTCAACCTCATCACCAACTTCGCCGAGCCGTCTCTGGTCGGGACCACCTTTGACGAGGACACGCTACTCCGCAGTGCTGACGACGCGTATGTCCGGCTCACGAATGATGAGATGTTTTACGAGACGTACATGAAGCGGCGGCAGGTTAGCGGCGCAGCCCACGGCGAGACGGACATGCAGGGCGACAAGCCCCCATCCTCTAGCACAGACGCGCAGCAAGAGAGCCACGTGAACGCTGCCGCTGCCGCCGAGTCTTTCGACTGGAGCGGTGCGCCAGCTCTGGTACTGGAGACGCGCAGCCGTCTATTGCTGGAGAAGAAAGCAATGTGCAGCCTGTTCGAAGATCTCTTCTACCACGCCCGCAATCACTTTCTCGCCCACCGCCGCGAGCCGTACAAGATGGATGTCCCGAGATATGCGGCGGACACACTGACAGAGAACGGGATCGCCGATCTCATGCGCACCCTCCGCCTCCCCGCTGTGGTTCAGCAGCCCACCAACTCGGCTTCCATGCACTACGTCATCGGCTCCGTGCCGCATCAGCCCCTCACGCAACTCGCTGACAAGGCGCAGGAGTGGATACAGGCCTACTTTGAGGCGAGGCTTCAACGGCTGCAACAGGCTGTGCTGCACTTCACAGGGGACGAGGATGCGCTGCGTAGCGAGGTGATGGAGTTGTGACCACCACCCCACCGTGCGTGTTCACGTTGGATGTATAGTTCCACACATGTACTGCATGTGTATGCGTGCGTTTCTGTTTGCCTTTTGTTTCACTCGGTGTTCGGTACTTCGCTTCTTTCGTTCTGCCGTCACTGCGGGCGGACACATACGTCCTCTCGTGAGCTCATGGATACCACACTCTCTTGCTCCTCTTGTCCGGGTGTACTTGCCTCTCTCTTCTTTGCGCGCACCCGGATTTATACGGCGGAGGTGGAGTGGCGCGACGTTGCGTGCTGGCTTGCTACTAGACCGGTGCCGGCGTGGATGACCGCTTGAACGCGCGCTTTAGCCTTTAGCCGACTGACTAGCCTCTCGGCTCCTTGTTGCAGAGGGGTGGGTGGGAGGCTGTGGCCTTTCTGCATCCACGTGTGTCGATCGCTCAACCCTGCCTGATCCCTCTATGTGGACTTCTTCCCGCTCACCCATGGCAGCACCTCGCCCGTAGCCGCGGTTCCGCGTTAGTGATGCATGCATGGTGCACTCACGTCTGTTCAAACCTCAGCTTCCCTACCAACTCTACCGACCTCTCTCCCATACCTTCTTCATCGCCTACCCCCGTCGCTAACGGCGTGCGTATTTCTCTTTACTCCGTAGAAAAGAGTATCTCTAATCCGTGTTCCTACTCGCTGTCGGATACCATGATGCAGCGTTCCCACTACGATGCTCAGGGCCCGATGCCGCAGTACAACCGTCCGTCCTACAACGATACTGGCTACCACATGAGCAGGCCAATGGACGGCATGCCGCAGCAGGGCTACAATCATCCCCCGGTCAACTACTACCCGCCGCCGCAGGGCTATCCGATGGGCAACCCCATGTACAACGTTCCGCAGGGGTACCCGCCGGCGATGCCCGGGTATCGTGGTGGCCGAGACCGTGGTTACTGGTTCTATCCGAGCGCGGGTCGTGGCGGCTACAACAACATGCGCGGCGGCTTCCGTGGCGGGCGTGGCGGCTTCCCGCTCCGTCGCAAGAAGCCGTTCGTCGGCGGCACCCTCGAGACCCAGCGCGAGTGGGAGCGCCAGACCGCCTGCTGCTTCAACCTTCAGGGCTCGTGCAAGTTCGGTGACGGATGCCGGTTCCTGCACGACGCTGTGGAGGGTCGCCCCTGCCAGTTTGGCGTGAAGTGCCGCGTGCACGGTACCACCAAGGATGCCGAGGTCGAGGCACCGGCAAAAGAGGAGCCACCGAAGAACGAGAAAGCGTCTGAAGCGAAGCCAGAGAAGGCTGAGGAGTCAACGGCCGCGAAGAAGTCGGAGAAGCCCGCTGAGAAGGCACCCGAGAAGCGGGCTGCAGCGGAGTCTACCAAGGTCACGGAGGGGAAAGAGTAAGTCCTTTGTGGGCGGACATCAAGGCATGCAGGCATCGCCGAGGTGATCTGCTGTCATCCTGCGTCTTGCACTCCCTGTGCTACTACCGCACACTCAGGGATGAGTGGCTGTCCTAGACCCCTTTGTGCTTGCCTGTCTTCACATTTTTCATTTGGCGCGCCATCCCCCCCCCTGATGGGCTACATGTGCTCCTTGAGTCGCTTTTGCTCTCTCCATTACGGCGTGGGTGGACACCTCTCCTCATGGGAATCATGGCTGGCCTTTTCGCTGGACTGTGTCGTTCTGACTCCAGTCTGCGCATCTCTCCTGCGTTCTGGATTTGTCTCTCCTTTCTCCCCCGCCCCGCAGTGCACTCGGACAGTTGTAATAGAAGAGACGAGAGGCGAGAGCGAAGGAGCAACGGCAAAATGCGTGCCCTGTGGCGTGTCTGTGTGCGGAGCTGTGGGGCACCGGATGGGCAAACAACGGCGCAAAAACGAAGAAGAAAAGAGAGAGCGAAAACTACGATCGATGCGCCCTGCGCTTTGTGTTGTAGTTGACTCTCTGCTGGCGTAAACGCGAGAAGAGAAACGAAGCCGAACGTAGAAAGAAAGCGAGCGTAAAAGAAATGGGCGCACTTGAACAGCAGAGCCGACACACACGCCAGCGCACGTACATGGGCGATATAATAGCAACGGAAAGATATAACTCGCTTTGGCTTCTTAGTTTCCTCATAAGTGAGCAAGGTAAACTGGTGAATGCAGCAGCAACATAAGACAGAGCATTTGGGTACGTTACTCTCTGCAGCCCCCCACTCTCTCTCTCTTTCTATTTAACAATACACGCGCACGCGGGTGCACGTGCCCCCCTCCTGTACGCGAGCGCTCGCGTGATCTTCCGTAGGAAACCAACACTCACTGAAAAAGGGGAACTGCAAGGGCGCCATCACCAACGTTGTTGGCGCACACGCGCACGGCTGAGCAAAGTGTTCCGCGCCGCTGAGAAATGGCGATGCCACGATATGTGAAACGGTCAAGCGAGGCGGCTCTGATATGAGCCGATCGCTGTTCTCTCTTTTCCTCCCCCCATTCCCTTGCTCTGTAAGATAACATCGTATAGTGGGGAATGCGGAGTGTTGCGGCTCACTTTGTCCTCCCTCGCTGCCGCACTTACTCTCGTGTTTCATCAGCCACAGTAGAGTGCTCTCTGAGTATCAGCAATGAAGGCCTCAAGAGTGAGTGGCTGGTGTTCCGGTGCTGAGAGCAGCTGAGCCCGCTGCACTGAGTGCTCAGGGATCGCAGTAAAACGGTTGCTCGTGTCTCTTTGGGTCTCTTATGTTTCGTTGCCCTCTCCCCTCCTTTTCCGCTCTCTCTTTGGTTGCCTCAAGGAGGCCGCCGCTACGGACTTCGTCACGTGCCTCCGTTGCGGAGTTTTTGAATTTGCCATTTCGAGTGTTCCCACTCGGCATACAGTAAAGACCCTCAAAGACGTAGCGTCAGTAGTAACACCACTGACGCCTTGTGCACCTGCGACTCACACTCACCACATAGAGCCATAGAAGCCTTCCTCGCCATTGGTTCTGCGAGACAAGTTTTATTCGATTTTCCCTCCACTCAGCCCCCCCTCCCCCCTCCCCCCACGAAGGCCCTTCCAGCACCGTCGCCCAAAACACACAACTGCGTACGCTCACACTTTTTCGCCGTGCAGTGCGTGATGGAATGCTCGTCTGCTCGCCATGTCGCCTCCAGACGATCGGTTTCTATGTCGCACAGCACCCGTGGCTGAAGGCGGCGGGCTTTGTGAAGATCGGCTACAGCACGTGCCTCGAGACGCGGCTCCACATGGCCTCTTTCAAGACGTGCTTTACCCCGGAGTGGTACTATGCGTCTGTATTTGAGTGCCAGACCAGCCAAGATGCACTGCTGCTGGAGCAGTCGGTGCTCTTTTGCCTGAGTGCTAAACGGGTGGAACACCGCGAGCTGATTAGGCTCAGCGAGGATGAGGTGACGGAGACAGCGGCAGTGCTCGCGCGCAAACTGCACCTCTCCGTTGTTCAACGCATGCTTCCGCGTTACGAAGGCACGCTGGGCACAGCCGCGCGCGGCAAACCGCGGCAGCAAGCACATGGTCACGCGTTCCCCGACGCGGAACCCACAGAAACAGACGAGGGGCAGGCTGCGATTCCGCTGTCTTCTGCCATGGTCTCCGCCACTATTGGACCGTACCGTGGAGTTCTCGACAGCGCCAAGGCTGAATTGCATGCAGCTCTCCCATCTCTTGATGAAGGCGTCTATTCTGCTGCGAGTGCAGACGAGGAGGACGAGGAGGGCCTCACCAGCGGGGACTTCAGCTTTCTGTCTACCTGGATCGACAACAACGACTACTCCATTGATGCGCTTCGGCCCTACCAGCAGGAGGCTGTCGCCCGTCTCACGGCAGAGCTTCGCGAGCGCAAGAAAGCCGTGTGTCAGATGGCGTGCAGATGCGGTAAAACACCAGTGGCGTACCACATCATTCAGCGCATTCTCCAGGAGGGTGGTAGCGCGCGCGTTCTCTACCTTGTTCCTGGCCTTTCCCTCCTTCGACAGACAGTGCGCAAGCTCGTCTCCTACGGCCTGCGGGACACCCGTTACTCATCATTGGCTCCGACCCACTCCCAGTGATGCTGTGCGATAACCGGAGCCAGCCAATGACGACAAACCCTGTCGTGATTCGGGAAACCGTCTTGGGCAATCCCAAAGTGGTCGTCCTCTCCACCTATCACTCCTCTCCACTGCTCAAGGAGCTGAACATCTTTCAGTTGACCGTGTTCGACGAGTGCCACCGTGTGTGCGGCAGCGCCAGCGATACCGCATTCAACACCATCCTGAAGCTTCCCCTGCACGGCCAGCGCCTCTTTCTCACTGCCACCCCAACGTACGACACACCCATCAAGATGAGTGACGACGACTACTTTGGCGGCATCGCCTACCGCTACTACCTCCGTGAGGGCATTAACGGCGGCCACGTGAACCCCTTCGCTGTGCGCATCGTTCTGGGCGCTAACATGTCCCACATGAGCCCATATCTGTTTGAGGCGATGCGCGTGGTGGATAAGATGCTCGTCTTTTGCCGAAACATCTCCCATGCGCAGAAGATATACGACGAGTTGCTCGCCGAGACACCACCCAGCGATGTCATGGCCTTTTCCGTGCTCATCGCGCACTCGCGCATGGGCAGCGCGGCCGTTGCCAACGCCCTACAGTCTTTCACAGCGACGAAGCGATGCCTTCTGCTGAATGTGCGCCTTTTCCAGGAGGGGGTAGAGATACCCGACCTCAACGCCGTATTTTTCGCAGCCCCGCGGTTCAGCTCGCGCGACATCATTCAGACCATTTGCCGCCCGCTGAACAAACTGGATGGCAAGCCGGCATCGTTTGTTTTTCTGCCGGCCGTCTTTGACCGCAGGTACGCCGCGGATCACCCGATCAACTTACAGAGCTTCTCCACTCTCATCCCCTTCACCGATGCTCTCATGGACGAGGACCCGACGCTCTTTGAATACATGATCGACCCCCAGAAGAAATCGTACGACATTGACGTCGTCGGCGTCCGCGCGCTCAAGCTAACGTCGGAGAAGCTTCAACGATTCGTTTTGCCAGCCATTCGGCGCGGTGTGCGCTACTCCACTCGCGACACCGACCGCCTGCACCGCGCGGCGCGACTTCCGTGGAAGAGCATCTTTGGAGAGATGAAGCGTGTCGTGGAAGAGTGCAACCGATATCCCAAGACGAACGACGCCTGGGTCGTCGGTGAGACGCCAGTGTCGATGAACATGTTCTACCAGTACGTGCGCCGGGGCTACAAGATGTACGAGCGCGATGGGACGACCTTCCTCCAGGTTCACCAGCTGCGCGACCTGGAGAGCCTGCCGGAATGGAAGCGCTACGGCGTGCACGGACCGTACCCCTGGAAGGAGTGCCTTCAGACGCTCGCGCGCTGCCTCCGCACGCACAAGACGGTACCCCCACTCGATATACACAAGGGCGGCTACGTTGGCCTTGACGCGACGCCGTTTGAGCGGTTGTCCGGGTGTCTCATGAATGTCAACCAGGCAGATAGCCGACACCAAGTCGGGTTGGCGCCAGAGAAGCAGGCGGACTTGGACCGCCTCTGCGCACCGTACGGGCTGCGGTGGCGCAAGCGTCGCACTGCCTCCGGGAACATTGTGAAGAACGACGTCACCATGATCACGCAGTCGTATATTCAGTTCAAGCGACTGTACGAAAGCGCTGTCAAAGTGCCAGCGTTTCAGAAGTACCTCGAGGTGCACTTCCCCGGCTACCCACAGAAGCACATGCGAATGGAGACGCTCGACAACCTGCGCAAGGGCACTGTGCCGCCACGTCGAGCCCAGAAGCCGCGACAGACGAAGCGGGAAAAGAAGCAAAAGGCCCAGCAAGCGACTAGCACGACTGCGACGGACCGTACCGTCATGTGCCGCATATGCCGAGCGCACGTTTCCGTTTCGAAGTGGGTCGTGCACCTCTCCAGCAAATCACACC
This sequence comes from Leishmania lainsoni, assembly GCA_003664395.1. Classification (NCBI taxonomy): domain Eukaryota; phylum Euglenozoa; class Kinetoplastea; order Trypanosomatida; family Trypanosomatidae; genus Leishmania; species Leishmania lainsoni. The sequence continues at coordinate 897,738 of RAIA01000127.1, forward strand.
TCCGCGCGCAGAAGGCGCTATCGTGAGGGATGCTCAAGGGTGACAAGGGCAAGGCTGCTGTGACTACATATGAGGTCTGCACTCCACTGAGAAACAATGCCACACACCGAATGAGCAGCCAAAACGGTTGCGTTGAGATGCCACATGTGGGCTGCGGAGAAAAATGGCCATCGTATCTGACGTATTTGAGGCTGTTGCCGTTCGACTCTGCACCGATGCTAAGGTAGGTTCCTCGACACCGTCCGCGCCGTCTACTCCCGTCTGTACTCCTCCTCAACTATCATCACTACCACCTCCCGCTCTTCATCATGCGGTGCACAGCATCCAGCCTTCCTCTATCCTGTTGCGGACCCCCGCATATCCACAGGAACGACGGCGTAGACGGGCATGGCAAACTTTGTAAGTCGAGGGGCGGCGGGCCGTGTGAACGCGGCTCGGTTGTACGCCTTCAACAAGACACTCAAGAAAGACGCACTTCGGGAGCGCACCTACTGGGAAGAGAACAAGGACGCTCACCCCGTCAACCGCTGGTCCTACCGCCGTTGGAAGGAGCGCAGTGAGGAACTGTCCGTGTTCGAGGACAAGCTGAGCAAAGTGCCGGTGGATCAGAAGTTCAAAATCAAGAAGCTTCTCACCGTCGCCAACATCTCAATCATCGGCCCCATTGTCTTGGCTGTGTACTTTACGTTTTGCTACTTTCGATACCGGTGGTGGGGCATTACGCCGGTGGACGGCGCTAGCGCCATCGCACGCGGCATCCAGAACCTTCCGCGCCCGCCAGGCTACTGATCTGCCGGAAAGACACGGGGTCTCGCTCGCCTGCTTGCCACATTTTGTTTATACTACCCATCGAGTGAACAGCAACCATGACCACGGCAATAACACACACACACACACACACACACGAGAACCGCTTACCTTGGTGCGTACGAAGGGAGCACCTGCGCAGTGCCAGCGAGGTTTCAGTCATCAGCGTACGTATGCACGTCTGCTGGACCCCCGCACTTCTCCCTCATACTTGCAGATGTGTGCCTGGCAGCAAAGTCTGCCAGTGGACGACGTCTTACGCCTCCCTTCCTCTCTCTCTGTCACGTATCCTTCCTGGTGTGCCGCTGTTAGTGCCTTGACCTCCTTCCACTCTCTGTTTGTGTTTTCGTCAGCATGTGACCGGGTCGCCTTCCCCCCCCCCTGGGCATCTTCACCGCGGCATTTCTGCTCTCTTCTTGCGTGCCCCCACGCCGACGCTTTTGAACCAGCGCACCCCTCCTTCCAGTGCGGCCTGGAAAGTTTACTGGCAACACCGCCACCGCGATCTCCCTGCCTCTCTCACACGTATTTCCGTGATGGCGCTTCGATTCTCGTGCGCTCTCGTAGCAGGCGGTGCGCTGCACTCGTACGTTGTCTCTCCCAGCGCATCTGCAGCTTCAGCAAACAGGCCATACCTGACGCCGTACGCTACCAACCCTCGCAACAGTCGAGTCTTCCTCGACGTGGCTGAGCAGGGCCGTTCCTCCCTTTTCGGCGTGGCAAACCACGAGCCGATTGGGCGGATCGAGTTGGAGTTGTTTGACGACACCGTCCCTGTCACAGCGAGGAGCTTTCGCGAGCTCTGCCGGGGGTCTAACACGAAGTCACCAGAAGGCGTGTTGCTCACCTACAAGGGCTGCCCATTTCATCGCATCATTCCGGACTTTATGCTGCAGGGCGGTGACATTACAAAGGGCAACGGCACCGGCGGCTGCTCCATCTACGGCGCTCGATTCAAGGACGAGTCCTTCAACGGCAAGGCCGGCAAGCACAAGGGCCCCGGTATTCTCTCCATGGCCAACGCCGGCCGCAACACCAACGGCTCGCAGTTCTTCATCTGCACCGTCGCTTGCCCATGGTTGGATGGGAAGCACGTTGTGTTTGGCCAGGTCCTCCACGGCTACGAGCACGTGAAGAAACTGGAAGCCTACGGCACGCCGCATGGTAAGCCCAGCAAGACCGTGCTGATCAGCGATTGTGGTGTCTTACAGGAGACGTGTCTCTAACACCGCTGCTCTGCGCGTCTTTTTTAATCTGTACGATGCGCTGCCTCACATGTTGCCGCACGTCGGGGGAGTACGCAGAGGAATTGCAGTCGTTCGCTCTGTCCAGGATATCAGATTCTTACTCCCCTGAAGGGCGTAGACAGGTGTTGTTGCGTGGCACTCAGAAGGCCACTATCGCAGCGCACAGGCGCATGCACGTCCCTGCGGCCACCGATATGCCCCCTGCCACGGCCGCAGTTATGTTGGCACTGCACAGCTCATGAGTGGATTGCTTGGAGATGACTCCCTTCGAACTGCCCTCGGCCGCCTACTCTGCGTAGCCGCTTCCCCATCCCCTTTCTCTCCTCCGCATCTCGGATACTCTTCGCAGGCAAATAGGCCTGCGTAGCGACCACATCCCCTGTGTGCCACCCCTCTTGTCCACAGACCCCTTCACAGTTCCTTACAGAACGACGTCCTCCTCCGTGCTGAGGGCCCTTCACTGCTTTCCTCGTCCGCTTCTTCGCTTCTTCAGACACACTCGTCCCACACGGAGCCACCGCGATGTTGACTATGTCTCCCCGAAAGCCACAGAGGGAGGGCAGTGGGAATGTAAACGCGGAAGACGTTCAACATCTCCATGGACGGCCTCGAGCGACGGCGGCGGCGCAGTCCACAAGTCATGGATGATGAGCTACTGGGACGACCTCATGAATGAGGAGATGGACACGCGCCATGCTCCCATCCTCCTTCCCTGGCGCATTGGTCTCTTCCTGCTGACGAGCACCATCACTCAGAACATGAACTACATTCTCGGCTCTTTTGCCACGGTGGGCTACCTATCGTGGACGGAGGCGCAGCAGAAGCAATTTTACTCGCTGTGCTACAACATGCTCTACCTGGGCCCGGTGTTTGGTCTGATTGTCGATATGATTCGCGTGAAACGCGAACGCTTCCGCCCCGTCATCATCATCGCCTGCATCATCAACGCCGCTGTCTGCTTTGTCTGCTTTGCCACCAAGAACATCCAAAGGCAGTACAGCAGCGTGCTTGTGCTCGTCTGGATTATGCAGGTGGCGACGATGTTCATCTACATGCCCATGAACGCCGTCGTGATTAACTACGGCAACCGTCTTGTGGAGTCGTCTGGTGAAACGTCAGCCCGTATCGGCGGGCTGATGGCGCAGGCGATGGTGTGGCGCACGGCGGGCTCTCTGATCCAGACCATCTTCTACCAGTTTGCCTACGGCAACCCGACGCAGCCGCACGTCAACAACCGCTGGATGTGTCTTATTGCTGGTATCTGCTGCTGCGCGCTGATTCTGCAGGTTCTCTTCCTCACGAAGCGGTACTACTACACGGACTACCGCAGGGTCGATATCCGCAACTCGGAGCCCGTTGCCTTCTACCGCAATATGCTTAACGTAACCAAAACGTCCATTTCCCCTCACAAGGAGGCCTTTGGCGGGAAATTCATGTTCACCCTGTGCTTCACGTTCATCTACTTTATGCTGCCCGACGCGCTGAACAACACCAAGTTCTCCTTTGAATACCAGTTCACCAACACCTTCTCGCTGGGCGTCAGCCAGGCAAACTCCATCCTGGGCTCTCTCGGCGCCTTGCTCGGTGCACTGGCGTACGCGTTGTGGATGTACTTCGCGCAGCGCTCCGAGGCCTCGCACGGTCGCCTGTTCCGTGCCAACCCCCTCCTTATCTGCCTCGCCGGCTGCAGCGCCTGGGCCTTTGGGACCTTCTTCCACTTCTGGGGCGTGCTGGGCAGCACCAACAATAAGTTCAACTTCAAGGTCTTCATCCCCATCGAGTCCGTCTTCGTGAACGCGTGCCTGCGCTTTGCCTTCATGCCGACACTCTCGCTGGCTGCTATGCATACGCCGCGCTTCTACGAAACGGCGGCGTTTCAGCTCTACAGTGTCAGCACCTCCGGTGGCGGCGTGGTGAGCAGTGCTGTCACGGCCGCCTTCATGTCGAGCTTGGGTGTCACCACGGAGACGGGCTACTGGAAGGCGCTCCTTCTCTTCATGGTGTTTAAGTTTGTTCCCGCGATCATTGCGCCAACATTGCCCAAATTTCGCGAGGACGAGACGCTGCCAGTGGCAGGGGAGCGCAATCAGACCCCAGATGAGGAGCAGGCGGAATGGCAAGAGCTGCCCACCGCCAACACTAAGCCCTTTGACGTTCGTGTTGTGTAGTGCTCTAACGTAGCGGCCGCGGTTGCGCAGATCTGCGACTCGCTCCCTCTTTCTTAGGCTCCTGAGCTCTCACTACCATTTCTTCTCCTCAGCTGTATGATTGGCGCTTTGCGTTTGTATCCACGTACACACCACAACAGAGGAGGAGGTAAACCAGCGATTTGTTCTCGGCAGACTGTCAGTGAATTTTTCCTTTCCGCTGCTGACTCGTTACTTTCTCTTCTCATAGCTTGCCTCGGCTTATGGTTCACCCATTCCTCATTTCCTGTCTCGCTTTCCAACAGCCTGAGTGGTTAGCCTCCGGCGCGTGGCAAACAGGCAGTAGAGAGAGAGAGAGATGGGGACCGATTCGCGCCTCGGTGCAGCGGGTGCGGTGTGCTGCCTCGTTACCACAAGCGCGTATATGCAGAATGGAAACCTCAAAAAGAATAGACGGCACACATTGCACGTTCAAAGCAGCTGCGGCTGCTGCAGTTTGACCTGCACCGTGTGCCGAGCATCAACGACTCACTACTTCGTTAACGAGTCACCACCCCTTTGCAGCTTTTCTGTCTAGCGCTTACTCGCTTTTTTCTGTTCTCACTCCGCCTCCCCGATGACGTGGGGTATCTCAGCGTACTGGCCCGGTGTTCGGTACCACCACCCCGCGCTGTGTGGGGAGACCAGGTAGCCCCCCCCCTCCCTCTGCATCGCTACCAATGCATCGAAGCACCTCTGGCGGTGGCAGGGTCAATGACCTACAGGACATTGCGCAGGTCGGAGCGATGTATCGGTGCTAATGTCGGCTGTTGGGTCCTGCATGGCGCTGTGTCGGAGCAACCTTCGACAGTGGCACCATTTGCATGATGGGCAGAGTGCCAGCGCAACGCGAGCGTATGCCAACCTGGCACTCACTGCCTACCGGGGAGGGGTGCCTGGGCGAACCCTCGAGGGATGTGCCACGCGGCGAGCGGCATGATGAGAGCGGCTGTCAAGCGACCATCGAAGCAGTGCGTGTGCGTGTGTGTAGTTGGAGGACAAGTCCCTTCTCGGATGACTGAGCCCGTGTATTGCACTAACATGTGCCTACCAAATGCCCTGCCCCACGCGATGGGCCCGGGTGGGGTGGCCTTTCAGTCACGCACAGGGCAGAATTGAGGGGTTGTACGAGTGGTGCATATTATGTACCTCTTTGTCCTTTTCTTCCCTTTTGGTTTTCTCAGTTTCGTGCGTGATCTTCGAGGCTATGACGCTCTACGAAGCCCCATGATCGTCTTCCCTGTCTGTCACTCTCTGTGTGTGTGTGTAGGGAGTGGAGAGTGAAGAACGACCTCATCAGCTGCACTGAAGCACGGTGGCGTATGACGGGAGAACTCTTTCGTTTCACCCCTTCGCGAGGTAGCCGTGCATATACCTTAAAGCAGAAGGAGCGGAGCGAGGGAGCCAAAGCACTTCAACTGAGTTGGTGACTGCTGAGTAGTAATGTTCATAGGACCGGCTCAGGGTGAAAGCGGAAGGTCATCCCCGCCGCATGATCTAATAGCCTCTCTCTTCCTTTTCCGACTGCTCAACCGCGCTGCACTTTCCGGCCTTCTGGCCTCGCTCTCTTTTCCCCTCCGGCAGGGGGTAATCGGTATGCTCCGCCAGCGCAGTGATTTGCACGTCGGACGAAAACACTCGGAAGAAAAACACTGGAGAGCACACAGTCTGGACGGCCGCCTCGTAGAACACAACAGGGGCAGGGTGGCGCTGCTCTGCTTGTAAACCTCTCCCTGCGTCTCTGGAGAGCAAGAACCGTGTGCGCTCGCCACTGGTGAGCTGCGGGTATACGCAAAGCCGCTGTTTTTGTGCCCAGGGTTGAGGATACCCTCCACTCACACTTAACGGAAGCGTACTCTCCTTCCGATGCAGCTCCTATCGATCACTCTCTACCTGCCCCTCTTCTCCGCTCCATGCATTCTGACCGCTTATAGTTCGTTGGGTGTTATAACCGCAAACACGAAACACACACACACACACACACACACGTCAACAGTTTGCCTTTGGGCTGAAGAGCGCTGTTGGTGGACCGGCAATGGCGCAGGACTCGGCCTCCGTATGCCGCATATGCCAGACAGGTGATGCGCCGGTCATTCGTCCGTGCCAGTGTGAGGGCACCATGGCGTATGCTCACCCGTACTGCCTGGCGGAGTGGATCGCCTCGCGTGGGGAGCTGTCGTGTGAGGTGTGTGGCACAGCCTACACATTTCAGGTGGCTGTGGAGGACGTGCCACCTCTCGCATCACTGAGAGGCTTGCAGCTGGCCGGAAAACTCCTTGTGCTGCGACCGTTGCATCGCCTGTGCGGCGTGTTCTTCACACCGCTTCAGGTGCTCGTGTGTTGTCTTGTCGTTCTGCTGGTCAGCGCAGGGATGTGGTACAGCTGCTTGGTGTACGTGGTGTTCCACCACAGGGCCCTCACCGAGTTCGTGATCTCTACCGAGCTCTTCTACATATTTGGTGCCGCGATCACCGTTGTACCGCTTGCAGTGCTCTGGGCCTTTGAGCAGTTTCGAGTGTGGGTATTTCTGCATGAGGACTACGTCAGCGGCCTCCCACCGGAGGCGCCCCTGCAGGCACCCGTGATCCCCGCCCTAGATGACGCGACCACATCCGCTTTGAACGAGGCGTTCATGCGATGTAGTGCAGAGTCACTGAGTGTTGCACGCAACCGCTACGTTACCGTTGCCGAAGTGCAGATGAACAAACGCGCAACACTGCAGCTTCTAAAAGCCAAAGTGCGTGCTAGCCGCGGCCTCGCTGGGCAGCGCAGCTTCTGGAGCTTCGGCCCTGTTCGGTACGCTGCCAAAGTGCTGTTCGTGCACATGATCGCTGCCAGCGCTGTTGTCCTCGGGCATGTCTCCCTGAGTACTGTCAAGTTGCTCTGCCACAGAGTCGCCGCAGTGTGTGGAAGCTTGCTTCCGCCAGTGGTCCCCTCGTTGCACCTTCAAGCGGCGAGAGCCGTAACGTCCGCCGCAGTACCGCCTTACATGTACTGGGTCACCGCATCCGTGGTGGGGCTGATGGAGTGGCCGCACATCCTGCGCGCTGCGGCGTGGTGCCAGCGAGTCGTTAATGGGCGGCTGTCGCGCCCTCTCTTTCTCTGCAGCCTCTTCACCCGCAGCACCGCCTTGCTTCTTGTTCTGGTTCTTGCGTGGGCCACTGTAATTCCTGTCGTTGCGTACGTATGCCTTTTCCCTTTCTTTGTGGAGGGCGACCTCGCCGTACTGATGGAGCGCCGTGATGCGTGGCAGGTTCTTCGCGCCGAGGACCTCCTTCCGCTCCACTGCAATGATGCGGCACGCGACCCCGCATCTGCCGCGAAGCCCCTCATACAGCCACTCAACGTGGCACGAGCACTTTTCATCGTCCTCCCTGATGTCTGGCGAGGTGAGTGCCTGCCGTTGTTCGATACCGCGACATGTGGGCTGGGGGTGTCTCAGAGATCTGCACTCCCGTCCCCGGCGTCTTTAGCTGAGTTCCTGTGGTACAGCGCTGGGGTGCTGATGCGAATTTCATCCTTCTCCACATGGCTGACGCTCATTGGGTCGATGCAAACCACTCTGCTGTGGTTGCTGATGGGCACATTCGTGATGCTTTCGCCGTACACGCTATTTGCCCAGGACCTTGCAGAGAATGAGTTCTTCTTTGCCTTCCTCCGGTTGTACGGACGTGGCTTCTGGCGGACTCTGCTGGAGGTGCCGCTGTTTGTGGCGCTGTACACGGCAACCGTTGGCTTTGGTGCGTTTGTCAGTCTGCACCACCTATTCCCCGAGGCGTTTCCAAAGTCTCTGACGTACCTTTCTCTCTACTCGCTTGAGAAGCAGGATATACACTTCCACTTCCTGTACTGTTGGTTGAGCATTCTGAGGCGGCTGCAGACGTCCGTGAGGGGGTGGCTGCGCAGCTGTTTCCTCTACCCCACCGTCACTACTCCCGAGGGGCAACAGCGGAGAGGCCAGGAGGTGGAGCGCGCTGCTTACGCCGTCTGTTTGGTGTGCGCCAACGTACTGATTGGTGCAATGGTAGAATGGGCCTCGTGGAGTTTGTGGTTTCCCTTTCTCGGGTTTGCCCTCAGCGTCCTGCGTGTCGCTCACCATGGTGGCAATTTAAACGCCGCGTTTCCGCAGCTGCGCCGCGGCGTGCAAAACTGGAAGATGCAGGCGGTCATGCTGTGCTTCTACGGGGCCACAGTGGACTTCACCAGAGTCGAGACTTGCGTATGCCGGCAGCTCGTACGCGTCAAATCGAGTCGAGTGGTGCGAGAGCTGTTGCAGGGAGCTAGCGAGCGGAACGACAGGATGCTGGTGCAGCTTCTGTCGTCGCTCTCCGATTTCCACAGAGACGGCGCGGTCGTGTGCTCGCGCGACACACTTCAACGACTCACCACAAACACGGTGCAGCATGTCGCCACACTGCCACGCTTGAGCGTGGCTGCCCTCCTTGGATTGGCTGTGCCGCTGCTAGTGTGCTCGCAGTGGCACCTGAACTATGTGGACCGTATTGCGGCGGACTACATTGTCCTGCCGTTGTGGTTCTGCTTGATGCTCAGCTGGACAACGGGTGTGCTGGCAGTAGTGACGTGGGCACTGGTCGAAGGTCTGTTCCTGCGCACTTCCCTTTTTCGTCGCTGCCTCGAGTACGCACCGCAGCTGATCGAAGGCCCCCCGTCGCTGGAAGCTGTGCACGCGGTTTTGCTTCCTTTAGCCATTCACAGCGGCCTCGTGCGGCTCACTATCGCCGCGCTCACCTCTCTCTCCGACGGGAGTCTGCTTCCAACGTACGAACAACTGCTGGTACTGTCAGCGCTGCTGCTTCTTAGACTCACGCAACGCCCGACGCAACTGCACAATACCAGCTTTGACAGGCTTGCTCGCCTTCGGATGCACCGGATCCTCATGCAGCTGCTGTCAGGCCATGCTGCCCCGACTGCACCACCAGAGCCTACAGGCGTCGCTGGCGAGCCAGCCGCTCGCGATGAAGAGGGTGGGGGCCAACTGCCGCTGCAGGAGCAGCACATGCAACCTGAACAAGACCCACCACCTATTCAGGAAGTCACCGATGCCAAGCCGTCGAGAATTGCGCACCTGCGCGCGCGCTTTGCCCGCTGGGTGGTGTCACAGACTCCTCGAGATGTCGTGCTTGCAGCCTACACGCAATCGCCATTCCCACAGGGCGGGGCTACTGAATCATGATGCGGCCCTTCACGATCAACATTGAAAGGAGATCGACGCGGGACTAGTCACACAAGATCCCTTTGCCCAGTATATTCGTTTGTTTGCGCTCGTATGCTGTGCACGCCCGCTGCTTACCTCACCATGCCTCTTCACCATGGCGATGGCATTCAAAACCGCCGTCGAAGCCTCACCCCCCTGACGCTCATGTTATCCACACAGGTTGCTTCAACAGGGGGAAAACAACGGGAGGGCAGCACGCATAACAGAAGCTACTCTCTTTGCGTGCCGTGTCGCCCATGAGTTCCGCGCGTGGCCCCACCCTCCTCCCTGAGCTTCCCCCGTCCCCTTCTCCCTGCTCTGGCATTCAGTACCGCGCCGTGCCAGGTGCTCCTGCTGCCAGGGCGCGTTGCACAGCCGTCCGACACGCGCTCGCAACGAAGTGGCCGAGGAAGACCCCCCACACACGCTTTTTTCTCGAAGCGGCAGCCGCACGCCTCCTCCTCCGCCAAGGCAACAGAGACGCCGACTGCACAAGCCCGATGCCCCCTCTACCCTTTTCTTGCGCAAGGCCACTTAAGAGCTCACTTTGACTTGGGCGCAGGAAAACCGCCTTGTGGGCTGCACCTCACGTCCTCGCCATGCTTTACCACGTCGGCTTTCCAGCCGGATCCCTCTGCTGGCGAATGCCGTCCCTTGAACGCTCTGCTCGCCCGTATCGTCTCTCTTCTTCTTTAAACACCCCTGATGGTTCTCCGTCTATGTACGTGTGCGTGTGTATACTCCACATCTCATTAGCCGCACCCACAGCACGAGCTCTCGCTCCCATCACCTTCACTCCCCAACACGCAGGCCTTCTCAGTGGACCTAGATGACCATCGACAGAACCCCCTATCCCTCCGATGAGGCCGAGGTCCAGTTCTACCTGCAGAAAGAGGACCCGGAAAGGATGGCGATGGAACACCAGATGGACACCGATCAGCCGAACGGGAATAAACGAGACTTGACGGCGCAGGATACGTGGCCTCTTTACCGGTACCGATGGTGGATACGCGAGTACGTTGCCGAGTTCTTCGGATCGTTTTTCCTCCTTTCCTTTGGCATCGGCGTCACGGCGACCACCACGTTTCACGCCGGCAACACAGCTGCTTTTCAGTCAAACGCGAGCTACCTCGCAATCACCTTGGGATGGGGTTTTGGGCTTGCCATTGCCCTTTTCATAACTATGGGTGTGTCCGGTGGCCACTTGAATCCGGCTGTAACACTCGCGAACTGCGTCTTTGGCGCCTTTCCCTGGCGTAAAGCGCCAGGCTTTGTGCTAGCCCAGCTTCTCGGTGCCATCCTGGGTGCGGCCAACGTCTATGGGCTCTTCAAGCAGCACTTTGACGACGCCGGGCTCACCCTGCTTCCCAACGAAACAATGGCCGCTAACTTCAGCGGTGTCTTTGTCACATACCCAAACGTCTCGAACGGATTTGCGGTGTGGAGTGAGATATTCAACACCATGGTGCTCATGATGGGCATTCTCGCCATCAACGATAACCGCATGACACCCGCCGATGGCTACAAGCCGGTTGCCGTGGGACTGCTGCTTTTCGTCATTGGTATCACGACCGGTATCAACTCTGGATATGCTCTCAACCCTACACGCGACCTCGGACCCCGTATATTCACGGCCATGCTCTGGGGCAAGGAGCCATTCACGCTGCACGGCTATTACTTCTGGATACCCATCGTCGGCCCGATTGCTGGCGCCCTTCTTGGCATGTTCTTGTACGTCTTTTGTATAATACCGAGCGGTGCGTAGAGATGCACTGCCGTCCTAACTTGCTCTGCCATGTACACAGTGCTTAGAGCTCGTACGTAAGGTCACGGTATCCTTTGCTTTATTACCACCACCTCCACAATATACTCTTTTACACTTGACCTGATGACCCGAGGCACCTCACTGCTGTATCAACATTGAGAACCCACTCTGTGGAGAAGCCAAGAGCCTGCAGTATTCCCTCGCATACGACTGCGCAAACTCTTGTAACTGGCAAACATATACACACAGGCGCCGTGCTAGAGGGACTCACAAGCATCGTAAAGCTTGGAGCAGCTAACCTCACATCCTGTTCGCAATCTAGCGAATAAACAAACCCTCCTGCTCTTTATTTTTTGCTGTTGCTGCGCTGTGTTAGTAATGGGCTTAGTCCAGGAGTGATCCTGGGCTCTGTGCAGTAGAACTGCAGCCGTCTCGACGATGCTCGACAGTGTTGACAGCCCCTAGTGCTTGAAGTAGCCACAAGGTAGCCGATGTGCGGAGAACTGGGATTGTACGCGTCTATGGGGGCCCACGTGCTCGCCATGGCATAGACGCGTTCCCCCTTCCCCCCAAATGCCTTCTCTTTGTCCAGCTCCCTTCTCTGCCTTGTGTTATTTTTTTAAGTTTAATTTGTTGCCCCTTCGCACGGCCTCTGCTGGTTATTTGGTTGCTGTACGGGATTTTGCGCAGGGGGCCGCTAATGTCCTCGGTAGGGGAGCATCATCGCAGTCACAGCCAGACTTGTGAACCAGATATCGCCTCTTCCGCTCCGCGCTGCTGCAAAGGTGTGGAGAAGCAGGCCACTCTGGACATCTCTGTAGTTGCGCCCTACGTGATGTGCGTGAGAAGATATATGTTTGCTTTCAAGGATCACCGCGCATAACTGTCCACAGAGTGTGCGGGCCCTGTGCAGAGCATCTTCATTGGCGTTCTCTGTTTTGTCGCGGCGTCCTCCCCCCACATTCCACGTGGTGGGTACAACACCGGTGTTACACTGTTGCACGTTGGCATTTCGAGGAGGTTTCGCGCGGAACCATATTAGTGTACCCGCAGCTCTGTGGACGCCTGCCCAGAACAGCCAACAAAAATGAGGAATGCACGACATTGTCTTTTCTTGCCTGATTGTTTCGAGGGCTTCTCTGTCGAGGTGTGTATGTCTCCCTCAGCAGTTTCCCGCCTTTGTGCGTGTGTGTGTGTGTGTGTGTGTGTGTGTGTGCACAACACTGCCGCCTTTTTGTGAGTGACCGCAGTGCCGATTCGTCTTAACAAACTACAAAACGTTTTTTCTCTCTTTCTTTTTGTTGTTGTTGCTCAAACCAAAGTGACGTTTGTCTCCGCGGCCTTTTTTTCCTCCACTCTTTCCGTGCCGTGTCGCCCATGAGTTCCGCGCGTGGCCCCACCCTCCTCCCTGAGCTTCCCGCGTCCCCTTCTCCCTGCTCTGGCGTTCAGTACCGCGCCATGCCAGGTGCTCCTGCTGCCAGGGTGCGTTGCACAGCCGTCCGACACGCGCTCGCAACGAAGTGGCCGAGGAAGACCCCCCCACACACGCTTTTTTCTCGCACCGGCAGCCGCACACGTCCTCCTCCGCCAAGGCAACAGAGACGCCGCCTACACAAGCCCAATGGCCCCTCCACCCTTTTCTTGCGCAAGGCCGCTTAAGAGCTCACTTTGACTTGGGCGCAGGAAAACCGCCTTGTGGGCTGCACCTCACGTCCTCGCCATGCTTTACCACGTCGGCTTTCCAGCCGGATCCCTCTGCTGGCGAATGCCGTCCCTTGAACGCTCTGCTCGCCCGTATCGTCTCTCTTCTTCTTTAAACGCCCCTGATGCTTCTCCCTCTATGTACGTGTGCGTGTGTATACTCCACATCTCATTAGCCGCACCCACAGCACGAGCTCTCGCTCCCATCACCTTCACTCCCCAACACGCAGGCCTTCTCAGTGGACCTAGATGACCATCGACAGAACCCCCTATCCCTCCGATGAGGCCGAGGTCCAGTTCTACCTGCAGAAAGAGGACCCGGAAAGGATGGCGATGGAACACCAGATGGACACCGATCAGCAGAACGGGAACAAACGAGACTTGACGGCGCAGGATACGTGGCCTCTTTACCGGTACCGATGGTGGATACGCGAGTACGTTGCCGAGTTCTTCGGATCGTTTTTCCTCCTTTCCTTTGGCATCGGCGTCACGGCGACCACCACGTTTCACGCCGGCAACACAGCTGCTTTTCAGTCAAACGCGAGCTACCTCGCAATCACCTTGGGATGGGGTTTTGGGCTTGCCATTGCCCTTTTCATAACTATGGGTGTGTCCGGTGGCCACTTGAATCCGGCTGTAACACTCGCGAACTGCGTCTTTGGCGCCTTTCCCTGGCGTAAAGCGCCAGGCTTTGTGCTAGCCCAGCTTCTCGGTGCCATCCTGGGTGCGGCCAACGTCTATGGGCTCTTCAAGCAGCACTTTGACGACGCCGGGCTCACCCTGCTTCCCAACGAAACAATGGCCGCTAACTTCAGCGGTGTCTTTGTCACATACCCAAACGTCTCGAACGGATTTGCGGTGTGGAGTGAGATATTCAACACCATGGTGCTCATGATGGGCATTCTCGCCATCAACGATAACCGCATGACACCCGCCAATGGCTACAAGCCGGTTGCCGTGGGACTGCTGCTTTTCGTCATTGGTATCACGACCGGTATCAACTCTGGATATGCTCTCAACCCTACACGCGACCTCGGACCCCGTATATTCACGGCCATGCTCTGGGGCAAGGAGCCATTCACGCTGCACGGCTATTACTTCTGGATACCCATCGTCGGCCCGATTGCTGGCGCCCTTCTTGGCATGTTCTTGTACGTCTTTTGTATAATACCGAGCGGTGCGTAGAGATGCACTGCCGTCCTAACTTGCTCTGCCATGTACACAGTGCTTAGAGCTCGTACGTAAGGTCACGGTATCCTTTGCTTTATTACCACCACCTCCACAATATACTCTTTTACACTTGACCTGATGACCCGAGGCACCTCACTGCTGTATCAACATTGAGAACCCACTCTGTGGAGAAGCCAAGAGCCTGCAGTATTCCCTCGCATACGACTGCGCAAACTCTTGTAACTGGCAAACATATACACACAGGCGCCGTGCTAGAGGGACTCACAAGCATCGTAAAGCTTGGAGCAGCTAACCTCACATCCTGTTCGCAATCTAGCGAATAAACAAACCCTCCTGCTCTTTATTTTTTGCTGTTGCTGCGCTGTGTTAGTAATGGGCTTAGTCCAGGAGTGATCCTGGGCTCTGTGCAGTAGAACTGCAGCCGTCTCGACGATGCTCGACAGTGTTGACAGCCCCTAGTGCTTGAAGTAGCCACAAGGTAGCCGATGTGCGGAGAACTGGGATTGTACGCGTCTATGGGGGCCCACGTGCTCGCCATGGCATAGACGCGTTCCCCCTTCCCCCCAAATGCCTTCTCTTTGTCCAGCTCCCTTCTCTGCCTTGTGTTATTTTTTTAAGTTTAATTTGTTGCCCCTTCGCACGGCCTCTGCTGGTTATTTGGTTGCTGTACGGGATTTTGCGCAGGGGGCCGCTAATGTCCTCGGTAGGGGAGCATCATCGCAGTCACAGCCAGACTTGTGAACCAGATATCGCCTCTTCCGCTCCGCGCTGCTGCAAAGGTGTGGAGAAGCAGGCCACTCTGGACATCTCTGTAGTTGCGCCCTACGTGATGTGCGTGAGAAGATATATGTTTGCTTTCAAGGATCACCGCGCATAACTGTCCACAGAGTGTGCGGGCCCTGTGCAGAGCATCTTCATTGGCGTTCTCTGTTTTGTCGCGGCGTCCTCCCCCCACATTCCACGTGGTGGGTACAACACCGGTGTTACACTGTTGCACGTTGGCATTTCGAGGAGGTTTCGCGCGGAACCATATTAGTGTACCCGCAGCTCTGTGGACGCCTGCCCAGAACAGCCAACAAAAATGAGGAATGCACGACATTGTCTTTTCTTGCCTGATTGTTTCGCTGGCTTCTCTGTCGAGGTGTGTATGTCTCCCTCAGCAGTTTCCCGCCTTTGTGTGTGTGTGTGTGTGCACAACACTGCCGCCTTTGTGTGTGTGACCGCAGTGCCGATTCGTCTTAACAAACTACAAAACGTTTTTTCTCTCTTTCTTTTTGTTGTTGTTGCTCAAACCAAACTGACGTTTGTCTCCGCGGCCTTTTTTTCCTCCATTCTTTCCGTGCCGTGTCGACCATGAGTTCCGCGCGTGGCCCCACCCTCCACCCTGAGCTTCCCCCGTCCCCTTCTCCCTGCTCTGGCGTTCAGTACCGCGCCATGCCAGGTGCTCCTGC
Source organism: Leishmania lainsoni (assembly GCA_003664395.1). NCBI lineage: Eukaryota > Euglenozoa > Kinetoplastea > Trypanosomatida > Trypanosomatidae > Leishmania > Leishmania lainsoni. Next base: position 913,301 of record RAIA01000127.1, read on the forward strand.
TGCCAGGGTGCGTTGCACAGCCGTCCGACACGCGCTCGCAACGAAGTGGCCGAGGAAGACCCCCCCACACACGCTTTTTTCTCGCACCGGCAGCCGCACACGTCCTCCTCCGCCAAGGCAACAGAGACGCCGCCTACACAAGCCCAATGGCCCCTCCACCCTTTTCTTGCGCAAGGCCGCTTAAGAGCTCACTTTGACTTGGGCGCAGGAAAACCGCCTTGTGGGCTGCACCTCACGTCCTCGCCATGCTTTACCACGTCGGCTTTCCAGCCGGATCCCTCTGCTGGCGAATGCCGTCCCTTGAACGCTCTGCTCGCCCGTATCGTCTCTCTTCTTCTTTAAACGCCCCTGATGCTTCTCCCTCTATGTACGTGTGCGTGTGTATACTCCACATCTCATTAGCCGCACCCACAGCACGAGCTCTCGCTCCCATCACCTTCACTCCCCAACACGCAGGCCTTCTCAGTGGACCTAGATGAGTATGGACAGAATGTTCTATCCCTCCGATGAGGCCGAGGTCCAGTTCTACCTGCAGAAAGAGGACCCGGAAAGGATGGCGATGGAACACCAGATGGACACCGATCAGCCGAACGGGAATAAACGAGACTTGACGGCGCAGGATACGTGGCCTCTTTACCGGTACCGATGGTGGATACGCGAGTACGTTGCCGAGTTCTTCGGATCGTTTTTCCTCCTTTCCTTTGGCATCGGCGTCACGGCGACCACCACGTTTCACGCCGGCAACACAGCCGCTTTTCAGTCAAACGCGAGCTACCTCGCAATCACCTTGGGATGGGGTTTTGGGCTTGCCATTGCCCTTTTCATAACTATGGGTGTGTCCGGTGGCCACTTGAATCCGGCTGTAACACTCGCGAACTGCGTCTTTGGCGCCTTTCCCTGGCGTAAAGCGCCAGGCTTTGTGCTAGCCCAGCTTCTCGGTGCCATCCTGGGTGCGGCCAACGTCTATGGGCTCTTCAAGCAGCACTTTGACGACGCCGGGCTCACCCTGCTTCCCAACGAAACAATGGCCGCTAACTTCAGCGGTGTCTTTGTCACATACCCAAACGTCTCGAACGGATTTGCGGTGTGGAGTGAGATATTCAACACCATGGTGCTCATGATGGGCATTCTCGCCATCAACGATAACCGCATGACACCCGCCGATGGCTACAAGCCGGTTGCCGTGGGACTGCTGCTTTTCGTCATTGGTATCACGACCGGTATCAACTCTGGATATGCTCTCAACCCTACACGCGACCTCGGACCCCGTATATTCACGGCCATGCTCTGGGGCAAGGAGCCATTCACGCTGCACGGCTATTACTTCTGGATACCCATCGTCGGCCCGATTGCTGGCGCCCTTCTTGGCATGTTCTTGTACGTCTTTTGTATAATACCGAGCGGTGCGTAGAGATGCACTGCCGTCCTAACTTGCTCTGCCATGTACACAGTGCTTAGAGCTCGTACGTAAGGTCACGGTATCCTTTGCTTTATTACCACCACCTCCACAATATACTCTTTTACACTTGACCTGATGACCCGAGGCACCTCACTGCTGTATCAACATTGAGAACCCACTCTGTGGAGAAGCCAAGAGCCTGCAGTATTCCCTCGCATACGACTGCGCAAACTCTTGTAACTGGCAAACATATACACACAGGCGCCGTGCTAGAGGGACTCACAAGCATCGTAAAGCTTGGAGCAGCTAACCTCACATCCTGTTCGCAATCTAGCGAATAAACAAACCCTCCTGCTCTTTATTTTTTGCTGTTGCTGCGCCGTGTTAGTAATGGGCTTAGTCCAGGAGTGATCCTGGGCTCTGTGCAGTAGAACTGCAGCCGTCTCGACGATGCTCGACAGTGTTGACAGCCCCTAGTGCTTGAAGTAGCCACAAGGTAGCCGATGTGCGGAGAACTGGGATTGTACGCGTCTATGGGGGCCCACGTGCTCGCCATGGCATAGACGCGTTCCCCCTTCCCCCCAAATGCCTTCTCTTTGTCCAGCTCCCTTCTCTGCCTTGTGTTATTTTTTTAAGTTTAATTTGTTGCCCCTTCGCACGGCCTCTGCTGGTTATTTGGTTGCTGTACGGGATTTTGCGCAGGGGGCCGCTAATGTCCTCGGTAGGGGAGCATCATCGCAGTCACAGCCAGACTTGTGAACCAGATGTCGCGTCTTCCGCTCCGCGCTGCTGCAAAGGTGTGGAGAAGCAGGCCACTCTGGACATCTCTGTAGTTGCGCCCTACGTGATGTGCGTGAGAAGATATATGTTTGCTTTCAAGGATCACCACGCATAACTGTCCACAGAGTGTGCGGGCCCTGTGCAGCGCATCTTCATTGGCGTTCTCTGTTTTGTCGCGGCGTCCTCCCCCCACATTCCACGTGGTGGGTACAACACCGGTGTTACACTGTTGCACGTTGGCATTTCGAGGAGGTTTCGCGCGGAACCATATTAGTGTTCCCGCAGCTCTGTGGACGCCTGCCCAGAACAGCCAACAAAAATGAGGAATGCACGACATTGTCTTTTCTTGCCTGATTGTTTCGCTGGCTTCTCTGTCGAGGTGTGTATGTCTCCCTCAGCAGTTTCCCGCCTTTGTGTGTGTGTGTGTGTGCACAACACTGCCGCCTTTGTGTGTGTGACCGCAGTGCCGATTCGTCTTAACAAACTACAAAACGTTTTTTCTCTCTTTCTTTTTGTTGTTGTTGCTCAAACCAAACTGACGTTTGTCTCTGCGGCCTTTTCTCTCTGCCATTTTTTTTGTGCTTTATTTGCTTGAAAATGTGCGGTGTCTCTTTGTTTTTCGGTGCTTCTAATCAGTGCTTGTGAAGTGAAGATGTAATGTGGAGGAATTGTGTGCTCAACCATCTTCTCTTCCTACTATTTCAGTTTTTGTTCGTCGGCGGACTGTGCACACATCCGATCCCCCTACAGTGCCGCTGCAAAGTGGGACCTCAGGGCTGTGAAGAGCGGATCCACAGCGCGGAGGTCTCTGCGCCTATAGAGAGCGCTTTTTTGTTTTCTCCGCGCGTAGGATGCGAAGCACTTAGTGCCCACGATGTTATTCTTGCAGGAGGTTGGGTTTGCCTTTTAGGCGCCAGGCAAGTGAGTATCGTGGTAGCAACTGGATGCTGATGCGGACTCAAAAGGTTATGATTTACTTTCCATACCTTTCGGTAGCTACTGACGTCGCAGTGGTGAAAAAAGAACACGTTGTCAGCGTAAGGAAAGCTGCGCTGTCTGCTCGCTTTCCTAAAAATGGGGTATTTGCCGTGTCGAAAGGCACTCTGGTGACACTCGCTTGCGCTGTTCAGGGGAGGGCAACGAGGCTCTCCCCCATGCTTTTTTCTGAGATTCACTCACAAGGTCTGATGAATGGTAATAACAATGAAAGCGGTCTCTGAAGGTCATCACAGCGCAGCTCTCTCTCCCTTTCCTTTTTCTCACTTCTCTTTGGCACTTCCTACTGATCCCCACCGCATGCCTTTCAGCTCACTCCCCTTTTCGATTGTTTCGCGAAATGTCTTCTTCCGTGACGACGCACACACTGGGCTTTCCACGCGTAGGCGTGCAACGGGAGTTGAAGAAGACGCTCGAGTCTTACTGGCGAGGCGACTTGACAGAGGCTGCGCTGCGCCAGGTGGGTAGTGAGCTCCGAAAGCGGCACCTGCAGGAGCAGAGCGAGAGGGGCGTGACCCTTCTTCCTGTCGGAGACTTTGCGTGGTACGACCATGTGCTGACGACTACTCTGATGGTGGGCAATACACCTCTGCGTCACCGTGATAACAGGGATACCACTGCCAACCTTGACACCCTCTTCCGCGTGGCCCGTGGTCGCGCGCCCACCGGCGCTCCCGCGGCGGCGTCTGAAATGACGAAGTGGTTCAATACGAACTACCACTACATTGTGCCAGAGTTCACGAGCGCGTCGGCGGAGTTCAGCGTCTCTTGGCCGCAGCTCTTCGAGGAGGTGGAGGAGGCAAAGGAGCTTTTCGATGTGAAGCGCCTGAAGCCGGTACTCCTCGGCCCCGTGACGTACGTGTATCTGGGCAAGGTGAAGGGCGAGGAATCGTTTGATCGTATATCCCTGCTTCCGAAGCTCGTGCCGGTGTACGCGGATATTCTCAAGCGCCTGGCAGCCTTGGGTGTGGAGTGGGTGCAGGTCGATGAGCCAGCGCTTGTGCTGGAGCTCGAGTCCAGCTGGAAGAATGCTTACCAGGAGACGTATCGCAACCTGCGCGCCGCGGTTGGCACTGACGTGAGGCTGCTGCTGACAACCTACTTTGAGGACGTATCGCATCACCTCTCACTTATTGCCACCTTGCCGGTGAATGGGCTCCATGTGGACCTGAGCGTGCAGGCTCAGTCCGTTCTTGAGATGGAGCGTGCGCTACCGGCGGACTGGGTCCTTTCTGCCGGCGTGGTAAACGGACGAAATGTGTGGCGCTCGAATCTGCTGGACACCTACCACCTGCTTGCTTCTCTGCGGAAGCAGTCCCCGGACCGTGCTGTGTGGATCGGCACATCATGCTCCCTCCTGCACTCGCCCATCAACCTGGAGTGTGAGACGGGGCTCGATCCGGAGGTGAAGGAGTGGCTTGCGTTTGCGCTGCAGAAATGCGGTGAACTAAAGCTGCTGGCGGACGCAGTCGCCACTGGAAGCGAGGCCGCTGTGGCGGAGTACAGCGCCCCTCTCCGGGCTCGTCAGGACACGGAGCGCGTAGTGCGCATGGCGGTGCGCGACCGCGTCGCGAGCCTGACCGCCGCCGACGCCTCTCGTCTCGGCACCTTCCCACAGCGCTGGCTCGTGCAGCAGGAGAAGCTGAACTTGCCCCTGTGGCCAACCACCACCATCGGCTCCTTTCCGCAGACAGCCGAGTTGCGCGCGCAGCGCCTGGCGCACAAGAAGGGCCGCGTGAGCAAGGAAGCGTACGAGTCACAGCTCAAGGAGCACATCGCGTACGCCATCAAGCAACAGGAGGACATCGGCCTCGACGTCCTCGTCCATGGTGAGCCGGAGCGTAACGACATGGTGGAGTACTTTGGCGAGCTGCTCGAGGGCTTCGCCTTCACAGAGAACGGCTGGGTGCAAAGCTACGGGTCGCGCTGCGTGAAGCCGCCGATCATCGTCGGCGATGTTTGGCGTCCGCACCCGATGACGGTCTCGTGGACTGCCTACGCGCAGTCCCTGACGTCTCATCCCGTGAAGGGCATGCTCACAGGCCCAGTCACGATTCTCTGTTGGTCGTTCGTCCGCGAGGACTTGCCACGAGAGAAGGTGACGGAGCAACTGGCGCTCGCAATCCGTGACGAGGTGTGCGACCTCGAGCGCGCCGGCATCTCGGTGATCCAGGTGGACGAGCCGGGACTGCGTGAGGGGCTGCCGCTGCAGCGGAGCAAGTGGGGCGAGTACCTGGACTGGGCCTCACGCTGCTTCCGCGTGAGCACGTCGGGTGTTGCCCTGCAGACACAGATCCACACACACATGTGCTACGCGGAGGTGAACGACGTCATCCACACCATCGCGGCCATGGATGCCGACGTGATTTCCATTGAAGCCTCTCGTTCAGACATGGAGCCACTTACTTCCTTCGCCGACTTTACCTACCCCAACTGCGTCGGCCCGGGGGTGTATGACATCCACAGTCCTAACATCCCCACCACCCAGTCGATTGTCGACTTGCTGCTCAGGGCAACGCAGCACATCCCTGTCCGGCAGCTATGGGTGAACCCCGACTGCGGTTTGAAGACTCGTACCTGGGACGAGTGCCGCGCAGCGTTGCACAACATGGTCGCCGCCGCCACTGAGTTGCGCCGCATCAAGCCACAGTGACGAGAAAGCTGTGTGTGTTTGTGTTTGTGGGTAAAATGTGTGCTGACCGCGTCGAGGTAATCTCGTGCGGGCTGCATGTTCCACATGCCTCACTTTGAGTTGATGCGAATGGATGCTGCAGGTGCACCCGTCTCTTCCGATTTTTTGTTTTGTTTTCCGCTGTTATCAACGCAGCAACGAGGCATGCGCAGAGCGACAGTGGCCTCTCAGTCTTTCTTTGAGGTGCAGCAGAGCTGTGGATAGCGAGACAAGGAGCCTTCGCATCGGGATTATGTGGTGAGCGTATGTGTTCCATAGTCTGGCTTTTATCCTTCTCTCTTTCCTCTCGCTCGCCAACCGGTGTATTTTGCCTTGCCTCCCTCTCCTCCCTCGTGGTTCTTTCTTCCATCGCTTCAATCGTTTCCCCCTCAGCGAGGTTCCCTACCCAGCCAAGTTCAGCAACTCTTTTAGTCTGTAACTATAGATACTGTAATCACTTGAGTACTTCTTTCTATTTGTCCGCTGAGTTGCTCTAGCGTCGTTCGCACTGAACAGTGGGCAGCTCTTCTCCTCCCAACATCTCCGGGCGCCCAATCCGCGTGTGGGAGCCGTGGTGAGGCCGGAGGTGCTGCAGGACTGTTGGATTGCGTTGCCATGAAAACCGAACGGCTACGGTGGCACACTTTTGTCGTGTCCCGCCTGTCTTTTTCGGGCCTTTTTTATCTTTCGTTGACTCCCCCCCCTTTGTAGGCCACGCGCTTTCGCTTTCGTTTTTCCCTCAACTGTGCCCCATACGCCTCTCCGCGTGCTAATTTCTGTATTTTTTAATGTCCCTCAATTCTGCCCTGTGCGTGACTGAAAGGCCACCCCACCCGGGCCCATCGCGTGGGGCAGGGCATTTGGTAGGCACATGTTAGTGCAATACACGGGCTCAGTCATCCGAGAAGGGACTTGTCCTCCAACTACACACACGCACACGCACTGCTTCGATGGTCGCTTGACAGCCGCTCTCATCATGCCGCTCGCCGCGTGGCGCATCCCTCGAGGGGTCGCCCAGGCACCCCTCCCCGGTAGGCAGTGAGTGCCAGGTTGGGATACGCTCGCGTTGCGCTGGCACTCTGCCCATCATGCAAATGGTGCCACTGTCGAAGGTTGCTCCGACACAGCGCCATCCAGGACCCAACAGCCGACATTAGCACCGATACATCGCTCCGACCTGCGCAATGTCCTGTAGGTCATTGACCCTGCCACCGCCAGAGGTGCTTTGATGCATTGGTAGCGATGCAGAGGGAGGGGGGGGGCTACCTGGTCTCCCCACACAGCGCGGGGTACTGGAGTCTGATAGTCTGCTGAGGTGTGCCACGTCATTGGGGATGCGTGGTAGAGCAGATCCCCCCTGATGCTCGTATTCGCAATGACGTGTTTTGCAAGGGCGACAGCTCTTCATCACCACACCCGCTTTAAAATCGAAACACGTTTGACTCTCACATGTTGATCATCAGCTTGCCAGCATGTACAGCCTCATTCGAGCTCCTCGTGCTCCTCTTCCCAACTTTCCTGCCTCTTGCGTTATCGTCCACATTCAAATCCCTGCGCACATCACCGCTTGTCTCCGAATCGATACACCCGCCCAGCCGGCGGCAATTTCAAGGCACTTCTTTTGTCTCTCTTTACGTCACTCACTTCCGCGGCGACTAACCATGCAACGTGCAATGGACGAGCCGCAACTGTAGCGTGCATGAGCGATGTCTCACCGGGCAGTGCTGCGACGAGTTTAGAGCCCACCCATGAAACGCCCGTGCCACCGCTCGATTGACTGTCTTCTCGATTTGAGCGAGCAAAGTGCGGGGCTCTTATTGATCTGCCCGAAAGCCTAATCGAAGAGCAGTCGCGCTTCGCTCTGTCGGTATGTGGGCTTCACGTGTGCGGCACATTTTCTGTCTGGGTCTCCCTGTCCTGGAAACGATGGCTGTTGGTGCGACTCGTTCGCTATTACTGTTGCACACCCCCAACAGGGACTCCACAATGATGCAGCAGTGCGTGTTGGGTCTCTGCCTGGGATCCCACTGGAGTACTGGGGGCGGGATCTGCGTATCATGTCCGCGCTTGCTTCCTGGAGATGCTGCTCTTCAACGGCGTTCATCTGCACGCTGAGTGTGCGTAGGGGGTGGTCCTCTTCGGTGCTTCGAGCGGCTGTGCTCTCACCGAGGGAGGCGTGCTGCCGCTTCTGTTCCCGTGGGTGCTACGCGTGGTTCCGTTTCATGGACGACGCCCCCTCTGTTTTCCGATCTGTGGTGTAGGAAGCCGTAATGTGTACGAGGCGCAGTGTGTTTGTCGCGCAGCCGAGTTGCCTCGCCTGCTGCCCCGCCCAGTCGGCTACCTCTCTCTGACCTGCAGCTGCGTCCTCTCCTTCCGTCTCTCTTTGTGCCACACGAAAAGTGCGATCTGAAGGCGGGATGGATGCTTGTTTTCTCTCGCCATTATATCGGTGCGTGCCGTTCCTGTGACTCTGAGGGAATCGGATGCGAGGCAACAGCGAAGCCTGCAGAGCGAGAAGCACCACCGTCGGGCCACTCTTGGCACACATTGCTGAAGTCCTACTTCTGCTTGCACTCGCCTCTCGTTCGTTGCCCCGTCTTCTGGCCCTATCACCAACCTCCTCTTAGTCGTTTTTCCCTGCCTCGGTGCTCGTCTCTGTCGGTCGACTTCCCCCACAATTTGCGTTTCTCGAAACTTCTGCATCGTCATCCCCCCATTGACCTGACATTTGGGAGGGTGCCGTTTTTCACTGCACGTTGGGAGGCGATCCACAATGACCTCACGGCATACGAGGGGTGCCGGCGCACCGACACCCAGCCACGCCACCTTCTTGGCGCCTTGACAGCCGACACCCTTGCACAGCTGCTGGGTTGTGCCCTGGCAGTCGCACTGTTTAGAGTTCCCTACAGTGTGTCCGCCTACTGTGCGTTTGCACGCCGAGGTGACTGCAGGCGCCGTGAGCGGCAGGAGTCTGCCGTCCACAACGCTGGTGAGCCCGGTTACCCCTGAGCTGCGGAGCATCTTGTCAAACGCGTCGCACTGTGGAGCGCGCGAGTCGGCAATTGCCCCTACACAGCAGCCCCTAACACCTGTAGCGGAGAGTATTGTCTGGGTCCACCGCTACGCAGCGGCAGCGTCGCGCACTGCGGCGAGCGCCACCCTTATGCTTTGGTCTTTAAAGCCGCCGGAGGGCATCTCAACTCAGAGAAGCGAGCCCTCTTCTCCACCGCATGGTCCCCTCCGTCGCGGAAGCTCCGTGACTTTTGTGCTGGCGTCTGCGAGCTCTCAATGCTCCACTTCATCGGCGCTCCTCCACGCCGACTCAGAGTGACCATGGCGCGCCGTCGCTTCGAGGTGCTGAGCATACTGGACCCCGCGGCTGCTTGCCACCTCAGGTGGCCCTCTCTGCAACTTCGGGGTTCGGCGTTTGCCCCTCGATATGTGGCGTCGACCTCCCGCGCTGCGCGCATTAGCACCGTCTAGTGCTGCTGGCAGATGCGCCACACTTGCGCACAATCATCGTGATCGACTGCGCAGTGGATGGCAGTGGCAGCAGTGGTGACCGCGCACTGCTTGAGGCCGTTGGCGGCCTCGGTGCGCGTCAGCAGCTGGAGGCTGTATACTTTTGGCGGTGCACCGCTCTCCTGAATGTCGCTCCGCCAGCTGCGTGCACGTAGCTCTGTATCACGGCGGTAGCACACTGCGCGGTGAGCAGCAATCAAAATCTCCATGAGTGTGGGGAGCTGGCGAACGTGCCACCCTCTATCGGTGCGCTGCTTGGCGAAGGCTTGCGCAAGTGGCAGGCGACCAGCGGCCACAGAGCCCTATTGAAAAGCGTAGCGGCATCGACCGCATTAACGGGCTTGACAAGTGTGCGCGGCCGGAAAGCTCGAATGTGAGCCAGTGCTGAGGACCACGTAGTCCTGTACCCCACTGGTGGGCGCCTTCAGCGTCAAGGCGATGAACCCCATCGAGGGTGGGATGAACAGCGTTCATTCCTAACGCTCATGAGCTGCGCTGGAAAGCATAAATATCTCCTCCTGCCTGCGACTACGCAGCCTTTCACGTCTAGCCGCCGTATCTTGGTTGACATGTGTGATGGCACAGGGAAGCCGCACTGTTGCCAATGCCGCCTCCTGTCGCACCGTCACTCCCTCCCCCTCCTCGTGCGTCCGGTGAGCGGTGTGTTTCAGCAAGGAAGATGAAGTGTGTAGGAGAATAGCCCCGTTGCGTGCATTTTGCTCCGTCACCCGGCCGCCTTTCTGCAGGCTGTGCCGCGTTTTCGCCGAGCTCCCCCGAGGAAAAGGGGCAGCGGCGCTAAAAAGGAGGGGGGAGCTGCTTGAGGAGCGCTGCGGCAACTGTGCCACTTGCGACGTTGATGAAACACAGTCTTTCTTCCTCATCTCCAGCGGCCTTCCCGTGCTCCACACCGCGGGGGTCCGCCCGGTGCTGCGGGGTTGCGTCAAGGGTGTCGCCTGCTTCGCCCATCAGCCGAAGCCACTGCATCCGCTTTTCCGTCCGCACGCGCCGTGTGGCTTACAACGTACTGCGTTGTTGTATGAACGCCACGGAGTGTGCCACCCTCAACTGTATCGACACACAGGATTGGGCTCTGAGCGGTGTGTCGCTTACGACACCCTGCTTGCGTGGTGGACGAGTGACGATGCTGTCTGAGCTACTCGCTGAGCGCTACCACTCGACCCCCTTGTCCTTTCTCGCGCGATGGGGGGACGCCTGCAGCGCTTTGCAATAGGGCAAAGGCGACAAACGCGCTGGCCCCGTTTCTCCCTTTTCACGGAGCCGACGTGCCTCAACTCTCGTCGCGGCTCTTTTCCTGCTTGACCTCACTGGTGGGAAAATGAATGATGCGAATGTGCCGCGGGGTGTCCACCGCCAACGCGCTTTGCCGCTTTGTGCTGCAAGCACTGTGTGCGTGTATGCCGGGAAACTGCACTGAGTGATCAAGGGCCAAGAGGAATCGAACCGACTAGGCTCCATGTTGTGAACGGGACCGTAGGGCAGAGTAGCTCTTCTCTCTTCTCTGTTGTCCTCCCCTCACGTCTCTCTTTTCTTTCCCAGCCACCACCGCAGCAGTCACCAGCGCCGTTCCTAACTCCATCACACTGCAGCCCTCATGCTCGACGCCCTCAGTCTTCTTGAGGAGATCCAGGGCAGCTTTGTAGGAGGTGAGTGGTAGCTCGAGCGCCAACGTAATCCTTGCCAAGTGCTGACAGCCATTCGTGGCGACCCTTTGGCACAGGCAATCTGTTTGGCGAGCAGCGAAGCGCACTCCACCGTGTGGGTGGTGCTCCTGGTTGCGTGTGTGTAGGCGGAGGCCCATTTCAAGGCAAGCAGAGATATGTGTTTGGATATGCGCTGCTCATCCAATAAGCATCGGCACACGTTCACGGCACGACACATCTGACTCAGCCTCTTTACCGAGTGCGTTGTGCATTGCATGGTGCTGAGGAAGTGTGCTCCACCCTAGTAAATTAGTGGAGGTTCTGTAATGCGTGGTGCTCTACACGTCTTGCCGGATCTGCGATCAAGACTGCCGCCGATACCCCTGACACAGCAGTCGCCAGGCTTCGTTGCAGCACGCAGTGCTTCTGACGCGGACGCTGATGTCGCTGCCGATCGAGACGGATTTGACTATGCCGGTGGCATCTCCCCCCTCCCCAAAAGTGCGTGCTGTTCGGCCAGCTTGACGACACTACGGTCAGCCGTGAGCTCCCGCTTTGGCGGAGGGTGTGTCCCACCGGGTTGCCCCATTTCGGTGCGCTACGTTTTCATGACTGCACCGCTGACGTCCGCTCAGCGATGCCACGGTTGCCGCGCATGGCGAATCGTCCGATCAGTGGCTTGCACCGAGTGACTCTCAATACGTGCGACTTCGCGGCCGCGCGGGATCTCCGCGAGTTCGCAACCACCGGCAATGAATTCATGACAGTCGCCCGCTTCAACATGTGCCACACCCGAACAAGTGTGCGCTGCTCACAGTGCACAAGCCCCCCATTCCCGGGCACGGCTCACAGCAGCACCTTCACTGAGAGAGATCTGCGCTGCGAAGAGTACTGTGCGTCGTGTCGAGGAGCCAGAAAGGTGCTTCCAGCTGGAAAGTATCGATGCTTCCAGCTATCCTCTCCTCGCTAGCGGTGTGTCCCTCACAGAGTTGGGTTTTCTAGCGCAGGTCGGCCGACTGCCTGGGCCGTACGTAGGACTGAAAAGAGGGATTCCCTCGACTTTCCAGATTGGGGGTACCTTAATGCCACTGCTTGCACGACTCTTCGCAGTGTTGCACAACTGTCGGGGAGGGGGGAGCGGCGGCGTATCCCCAAACTGCACGGGTTCTCTGGGTCGTCTTCACACCAGCGGGGCCACTCATCACGTGTTCTCGGCTAGAGCCCTTCGGGTGATACAAGCTGCGTGGACTTGGCAGACCTTCCCCTACTCGCAGCTACGCAGCGCTTCGGAACGGTTCGTACCATCTCTTTTCAAGTGCAGAACCTTGGCGAACTCGATTGAGGCCACCAGCTTGCGCTGGCGGATGGCAGAGGCTGTACAAGGCTGCTGAACTGCGCCCCCTTGATGATCTCGTGGCCTGTTCGCGACTGAGAGTCCTCTGTGCTGACGGGTGCTGTGGGCGGCGTACTTTTCCCAACTGTGCTGCGAAAGGTGTGGTATGCGCCGCATCTACGGAGCCAATTTGGGATGCTGCAGCGGTACTTTGGATTTTCATGGCAACGCAGACTTCCACGGTCCACCACTCCTTGTAGGCGCGCTGCGCCTGCAGAAGACGCGGTGATTGACGGCATCGAGGTGAGTGGCAGCGACGGTCTTCCGGCATGTGCTCGCTTGAAAGCAGTGGGCAACAATGGGTGCTTTTAGATTCGCCATCTTCCCCCCTCTGGCAGGCGCAACGCACCTGCGTGCCATCTTCTCAAGGGAACCTGGTACATGCACCTCGGAGAGACTCGACACGCCCCTCCGAGACCGGGGAAGTGTTCTGCTGTCACTGTGCGGGGGCTGTGCCTGATCTCACACCTGTGGAGGCCGCCCAGCGGTGGGAAGAGGCGCACGAATTAGCGGGTGCTGCGTATCGCATTGTTGCTTCTGAATACCAGCTCACCGCTAGACTTCCTGAGCCTCGACATGTGCAAAGGGTGTGGACAGCGTTGCTCCTTTACCAGTACACAGAGTTACCATATGTCAGTGCCGCTACCTCTAGCGAGCGCAACGTGGATGAGCTGAGGCTATGCGTTTTCTTTGCGCCCATTTGCGCTACGTGTGGAAAGGGAGTCCGCGCCGTGTCATCCTTCGAAAGGCCTCGATGCCTTCTACTCCCCTCTCTGGTGCATTGACAGACTTCATCAGTGCTCTCCTTGGAAGAAGGCTGCTTTCTTCCACTCCCTGTGCGACACACCGCGGCCTTTGTCCACTGGCAAGGGCATCGCAGTTTCGAAGCGTCGATGACGGGCGCGACAGCGACGCCAGCATGCGTGGTCTCCCCAGATGCCTGCCGTTGGAGTGGGTCTATACCCACCGATGCACGGAGTTTCACAACCCTACATCGCTTGCCAGTGCGCACGCGGTACACACTGTTGATGTGGGCGAAGCATGCCTACAACTGGCTAGGATATACAAAACTTTGGGACTTCCGCGAGAGGGGCAGCCTTGCGTCGCCTACAGATGCCGCGCATGCGCTCAAACTGTGGCGTCCAAAAGGGGAGTGTGAGGGGAAGGGCAGCCTCCTTGAGCAGTCTCAGTTTCCTGAACTGCCACTGTCTGGGTCCTGCGCGGCGCGATAGGCACCTATAAGCGTTTTTTTCCGTTCCCTGGCCGTTTCCTATGGTTAGGAGCACAGCCACTCCCCAAGCAGCATCCTGTGCTTCACCGTTGCTGTGCTGTTGTTTGCCTTGTGATGTTCTCTCACTCTCTTCTTGCCCGACCTGGTAAGGGCTTTCTGCCCTGAGCAAGGACTAGTGGCGAGTACGTTGCGTGAGCTGCGCAGCAATGACACATGGACCGTGCGCCGCTATTCACCTCTTTCTTTTTCGTTCTTTGATCCCTTTCCGACTCGCCACGTTGTCGTGCTGTTTCTCGTTCTCTGCGGCACCAACGGTGAGGGTGTCACCGCGACTGTGGAGTTACGCGCACACATACACACTGCGCGTATCACTTGGAGGGCTCTCACGTCTCCAACCGGATGCCCATCTGCCGTGTTCTCGTCTCTTCTGATTTGACCTGCCGCGTTTTTCTATCCCCCTTTCACCAGTGGACCCTCCGTTCGATTTCCTATTCTCTTTCGCTCTGACAAGGCCATTTGTGCGCTCGTGTGCTCTCTGCTCCGTCACGCCTTGTGGCCAACCGCCTTGGCTGCATGGCGATGCTTTTTCTTCATTGGCTCGCCGCTGTGGTAGCGCGTGGCCCTATGCGCTTCTTCTGTGCTCTACTTTTCTTCCTCTCCCACCAACCGTGTTGTGGGGAGATTTAGGCGGTGTGTTGCCGTCTGCGTTCCCTCCTCTGCTGAGAGCAATACTGCTGTACGCGATGGTTTGTCGACTGGAGCAGGAGCAACTTTGCCAACGCTGCTTATCCTACTCTATGCGGTTCTTCCCGGCTGTCGAATGCGTTCTCCACCCGTTATCTTACAGGGAAACAAGCAGGGCTCGGCCTCTGTTGCGCGCCACTCCGCGAAGTCGTTCTGGGAACGCTATGTGGCGTGCGGACGAGGCCCCCTCGGCGACGGGGTCGAGCACAAAAAGCGTCGCGATGACGCCTGTGTTCACGAGGGAGCTGCTGCTGGTGTGCGCCATGGCCTTGCCGGCCTCGTGTGCTCTTCGAACAGCACCGCCATTGGTTTTCATCCTCGAACGCCACGAAGGGCCCGTCCCTCACTTGATCGTGCTCAACTCCGCCAGCTGCATGTCATGACGTGTGCCTGTGGGTTCTTCTTGATGGACTTGTCCGGCATTTCTTGCCTCCTCGATCTCCACACCATGTGCGCCCGCACGTCCACAGACGCACAACCCCGCTCTCTTCCAGCGGTGCTCAACGTGCCGCTCGTCTCCTCCACTGAAGGACCGCCTGTCGTCGTTTCTTTTGTGCGCCCACTGCCGTCACCGGCTCCCCGGTGTTCCACAGGCCTTGTACCGCATCCTCTTCTTTGCGTCGGCGGGATACCACACCCATCGAGACGGACGCTGTACTTTGCAGAGTGACGCAAGCCCACCGCGACTTGCTCGACTTGGACGACTAGAGGACGAGCGAGGTGTGCAGCTCCTTGGACTCGTCGAAGGGAGCTCTGCTGGCACAGGTGACTAGCTGTATGTCGGCACACACCCACCTGGCAGTGTTGGCGGCGCTGTCTCGCGCCTAAGTGTATGCGGAGCAGCGAGGAGAGGACTCCATGGAGTGCACCACCACCACTTTGACGGGAGACGTTGTACGCGACACAGTGGACTTGGCTGATGCCTTGTCAAACCCAGAGAATGTCATTCAGCACACCAGCTGGTGGCTGGGAAAGCGTGCGTTGGCTCTGACTGTACGTGGGGTGTGGGTGCACTGCGTGCGATACTCGCCGCTCCGCCTGATAGGGCGTTACACCTGCCTCTGCTCGCGGTGGCAGATAGTGAGGTACACAGCTTTCCGTGCCCATTAGCGCACGCTCTTGCAGCTGAAGGAGAGCGTCACTCATGTGAGAGTCACGTGGTACGGCACAGCGCAGTGCCGGTCAGGATGACCCAACGCCGCACGCGCTGCATCAAGGACCGCCGCGGGCCCATTTGCGGCTCACGTCTCAGCTGCTCGCATGGAAGAGCCTCGTCGTGTGTGGTCCCCAAAGAGTGACTCCCCACCTTGAGGAGTTCATGAGTGCCGCCCGCCTAGTTGGACTTTCTGTCAGGGGGGTCTTCGATTGAGGAAGCCTCCGGCTTTCATCGATGCGCACCACTCACGCAAGCTTGCTTTGGCTCACGTCAGCAGCTCATGGGTCTCGCACCGCTGACACGAGCGCGGCGCCTGCGTGGGCTGCATGAGCAACAGTGAAGGGTGGAAGACTTGACCCGTGCTGGAGTCTGTGGGCATCCGTGATGGCGGGTGCCTGGAGAGCCTTGCCGTGCTTGCAGCGGGCGCACCGGTGGCGACCATGCGGAACCTACAACAGTGGGAGTGGTGTACGCAACATCAGTGCCCTCAGCAAGTGCCGTGCGCTGGAGCTCGCCAACTTCAGCCACTGGGGGCAGCTGCAGAGCATCCTGCCGCTTGCCGGATCCACAAAGCTGCAAAGGATCATTCTCTCCTCGAATCGAATGTCTCTATCCGGCGCCACGCTTGCACACGCGGCGCTCTATTGCATCGACGAAGCGCGAGATCCGGAAGGCTCCTCTGCACTGCCTCGCTTCCGCCTCTTCCAGTCCTGATTGATTATTCTTGCTGCTCCTAACTCCCTCTACACCCCACCCTCCCGTTCTAGCGAGTGGCACGTGTCGTGTTCACTCTGAACGAACCCTCAACATTCGCGGGTGCAGTGCGACCCTCGGGCATTTTCAGGTACCATGCGCTCCGCGTCCCCTCACGCTCCTGCGTTCACTTCTGCAGTGAGCGACTGAGAGAGGAGCGCACCTTTCAAGCCCCGGTCCCCCCACGGTGCTGTTACTCCTCCTCGTTATACCTGGCCTCAAGCGTCACAGGAGGTGCCAGGACGCTTGCCGCTCCTCTGCTGAACTGTGTAGGCGGACTAGGCCCACCCAAGCACCCTTTTCGCATCCCCCGACAACCCTTTGTCTTGCAGGCGTGGCATCGGTATTGCAGGCGTCGCGTTAGCCCCCCCCTCCCCTACTGCCGCAGAACCAG
>RAIA01000124.1:0-92500 GCA_003664395.1 Leishmania lainsoni
AAACCCTGATTTGTCTTCCAGAGTGTTGTCACTTGGGTGAATTTGCCCGGTAAAGTAGGAGAGGGTTTCTCAAGAATAGGAAGGGGTGGTAGGAAATGCCTCACCGTAACCCTTCCTGTTCGCACAGCTGCACGCTAATCGCACATCTGTCATTGGAGGGGTGCCTTGTGGGATGCTTCACCTGAGGAAAAGGCGAAAACAAATCTCCAGGGCTCGCGAGCTGTGCTACGGGAGCGACTGCGTTACAGCATTCTTCTTTAGCACACATGAGGGTGGAGGAAAGAAGATGGCAGGAAATTGCAGTGAAGTTGTTGGCCATGGAAGTGGATTGCGGAAAAACGCGCGCACACATCTCAGGCGCTGTTTCACCATGAGCTATGAGAAACGTGGCTGGTCGCCCGCAGTGATACGCACAGTTGGAGGTGAAATGCTGAATTGCAGTAGGAAAGGGAAAGCTAAAGAAACGAGGGAGGACGCTGACGAGCGGCTGAAGAGCGGTGCGCACGGTTAGTCATGGGTTAATATGGCGGAAGGTGCTGTGAAGCAACGTACCACCGCCGAGCGCCACTGGGGAGTGCTTGTCCCAATGGAAGGAGAGAGAAGAGAGAGAGCTAGCTGCACAATTCACACGTATGATTTGGCCTCTCTCGGTGGGCACGAGCAAGCGCGCAACGGACATCAGTGCGTAGCCTTCTGGCAATGAAAGAGTCAAGGAAGCAGCGATACTGCAACCACGCAACGGCAAGACGGTGTGGCGCTGGGAAACGGCCGAAAAGAGTCCTTAGCAGAGGCCGACACTGGCGCAGGCCATCAGTGCCTAGGCCGCCTGCTCTAGAGGGCTTGACGGGACGCCACCAAAGAGCCCGGCAGGGATCGATATTGAGCGGGGCTGGGGACAGCGAGCAAAGCCGACTTTCACAGGTAGCGGGGGATGCGAGAAGGCAGCCGGGTTTGCGCTTCCCACACCCAGCAGCCGCGATGCTAGTGGGCTTTTGTATGCTGGCCACCGCCGCGCGAGACTGCAAAGCAGCGCACGTTGCGAAAGCGCCCGAGGCCCCGCGTCGCGGCTCCCCGTCACGCAAAGGGTTTGGAGAGCAGGGGCGTCGGGGAGGGACGCGAGAGCAGCCCGTTGCGCGAGCGATGCGGGGAGAGCGCACTCAGGCTTGCCAAAGGGCAGGCAGTGATCGTGAGAGCTGCTGGCGGCTGCCGTCCGCAATGCCGGAGAGACTCGCCAGCGCGGCACCTTTTCGCACGGCGATACCGGAGAGATCTGAATGGCGCGAGGGGCCCTCATGGTCGGAACGAGGCGCCCACCACGGAGAGGTCCCAAGGCGAGCTGATGCACGAACCTCGCCGTGCGCGTCCGCACACAGACGGGTGTTGGAAGGGAGTGTCGAGCCAGCACACTGAAGCACAGTCGTGTTTGAGGGACACAGCTGCAGTAACGAACGGCGGCCGCCCAGCTGGAAAGAGCATGACGCTGCCAGCACATCCCCACCCACGCCGCCAAGCAGCGGAGCCGCGCCCCACCACCCCCCTCCTGGCAGCGGGATTCCCTCAGGGGACTCCTGTGCGCCCCTCCCTGCGCCTCGACAAGCGACCTCATCTGCACCCGTGAGCATTTGTGTGCGGGGAGAGGGGAGCAGCAGCGCTCGGCAGAAAGAGGCCCAGACGGGCACATGCAGTAAGCGGCAGACTGTTAGAAAGGAGCAGTGGGCAAATCTCGTGCGAGGCCACTGTGGCTCACCTCGCGCTGACTGTTTGTCTGCCCTACACAAAAGCGAGGAGATTTGCGGGTGCGTCTGTGTGTGTAAAAGTTGCGCATTCGAGAGTGGCTCATCTAGCACTGCCAAGTGGCGGTTCATAATAGATACGTGAGCAGGCGCACCTGCACTGAAGGACAAGGCACATGCGCCATGTGCTTCACGCGCTGGCGTTTAGGCTCAGCACACTAAATGGCAGCTTCTGGTGCCAAGCCGTCGGCTCCACGCACTGTGTTTTCTTTCTCGCTCCGCAGGGGTAGGCCGGGGGTAGTCGTGAGACCAAAAAAAATGAGGTCAACACCAAAGGTAAACCGGAAGGCAGTGGGAGAAAAAACAAAGAGAGTCTCTATAAGTGCGCACAAACCCTGGCCGCCCGTCGCCCACGCAAGTGCGTAGACAAGGGAGACGGGCGGCCAGGCACCAAAGCACGCTTGCTTACGCGTAGCCGTACAGGATGTGGCCGCGCTTTCGCAGCGCGTACTCGGTGTAGGCCGTGCTGCGGCGCACAATGTCCTCCACGTAGGCCTTCAGCGCGCGGTGCACCTCCTCCTAGAGGCCGTCCGAGATGCGCTTCACGCCACCACGGCGCGCCATGCGGCGGATGTTGTCGCACAGCACCCCTATGGCCGCCCCTGATGGCAGCAAAGCGCCGTCTGCCGTCCACTTTTGATGGGTTACCAAAAGCAGAGGTGAAAAAAGCCTTAACGATAGCGATCCGGGGAGTTGTTGGCCCTGGCGATGGATTGCAACAGAACGAAGATGGAAAAGAAGCGAGGGCACAGGACAAGACGTTCATGGCGCCATCTTTCCAAACATTTGCAAAGCCCCACGGGGCACCTGTAGCGCCACCGGCAACCCTTGCATACCAATGCAACAAGGGAAAACCAGGCAGAAACGACAAAGAAAAGCCCCTGCACAGTTGTTGAAAACGGTAGCTTCTAGAGAACGAGAAAAAGAGCTGAGGAGTGTGACAAGACCGAACGCAGGAAGAATAAGCAGTTTTAATGTCTGAATTTTGGGGATATAAAAGACTGTGATTTCCAGGATTTTCCATTACTGGTTGATTCAGTTAAACTTCAAGGTCTGTGGCGAGCAAGAATCTGCACAGAGGCGAAGAGGCAAGCTGGAGTGCATGATATGAGTTAAGCGGACATAAATACACTCAGGGAAAGGTGTAAATTCCTTATATTATGTGCGCGGTTGTTTCTGGAAAGGACGAAAATTATCAATAAACACATATTCCCAACGGCCTACAAATAAAATTGCAGGTGCTGAACATTACTCTTCTTAGCGTGGCTTGAAGCCGCCTGGACCGGAGAAAGGCACCTTGCAGGGAAAACTGTCTGGGAGGGTTCGTTGCGTGGCATTTGAGGAAAACAGGACGCGCTTGCGCCGGATCGAAGAGAAAACGTGAGATAACCCGCATCGCCGCACGCACGCCTGCCGCGGGCCAATTACGAAAGTGACTCTGTTGTCTGCTGTGAACCGCAAATAAACGGGGTTCTTCCGTCGACTAAGGTCTCTGTGTGCCACGCGATCTTGGCACGCGTGTTGAAGTTAGCGCGTTGTGTCGCTGTGTGACCGCTGAACTTCGAGAGGGTTTCTCCGTGTTACCAAGCAACGCCCTTCCTGAAAGTGGAAAAGGGATTTTCAGAGACAGCGGAGGCGAAGAGAACCAGCAGCGGTGTACCAGAGCCACTGGGCTCCATGCATCACAATCAACCAGTAAGCTTCCGAACGTCCTGCCACCGCGCACGTGCAGTAAACCCATTGCGTCGAAAACTCTGTGACATCAACGTGGGAAGCGGGTATCTGTTGGAGTTAGTGCTTTTGTGGGATGCGCGCTTCCAAGCGAGGCGTGCAGCGGAGGACGGGAGTGCACTGTGCAAACCTGCATCTGCGTTTTTAAATGGACGCAGCCGACACACGAAGACTTTGTTCTATTTTTTTCTGCGCGCGAGGTGGTTGGTGCAAGACAAAAAACGAAGAACACACATGAACGGTGACAAGTTGGCGGTTTTTGTGGTTACGGGTTTTGCGTCAGAGGAAGGCTAACAGTCCTCCGCCCTGGAGAACCTGGAGCAAAATAAGGATCATGCCTTAAGCGTATTCTCTGTGATGGAAGATGGCCACTGTTTGTGCCATAAAGGCATGCACGCCCGAGGCGCGTCAGCCCCCCCCCCCACACACACACACCTGCCCAGGACAGGCGTGCCCAATCCTCATGGACGAAGGAAGCTGTGCCATTTTTTGTGAAATGGCGAGCACTACGACAATTGAACCGTACGGAAAAACAGTGCGGTCATTTATCTGCCATATATGCAGAGACATACAATGTGTCTAAGGTAGTTAATAGGGTTCCTTGCCATTTCACTTCCCTTTCCCCAGCTTCAGTAATGGCACGCCGACTGGCAGGATGAGCGAGGCATTTGTGTTTTGTTCTCTATTGGACCATGACTCCTGGCAACGTGGATGCAGCTCTCTGCGCTTTTTACTTGTCTTCTCATTGGCTTCTTGAATTTCGTCGCTATCGCCGGACGCATTGGCTCTTTCTTGTGATGGATGCGAAACCAAACGGATAATGCTGTTATAGTGGATTAGTGTCTGCTGGGAACCTTCATTGACTGTTTGACAAAGCGAAAAAGGGCTATGTGTTGTGTATACTGGAGTGCACATAGTGTCTCTAGTTTAATGTGAAGTGTACTTTTTGCTTTGGCACTCAGGAAGGGATTCGTAAGAATGTCTAATTTTTGTTACTCCCTCAAACTGCGTCTTCTCCTTGCACCGGTTTCTTCACCATAGGTAACAGAATGGTCGCTACGAACCTCTTCGCTTCTTTTTCTGCAAGGCCAAACTCTACGCATTTTAAAAGGAAGATTACTCCTTTTTCTCTCGTTGCATTCTGATCAAGTGAAAGGGGAAGAAACTACTTCCATGCGTACTAAGTGTTTCTAAGATTTCTCCTATACACATATTTGCTCCGTGAAGCAGCGGTGTTTTGGTGTTGTGCAAAAAACAAAAAGGTGGGACTACTTCATTGATGCTAATTTGTTTTTCTCAAGTACAGCAATATCAGCTGTAATGCGAACTTGGGGAGGAAGTGCAATGAACTCTTCTATCGTGGTGATGGGAGGGATAACGATCAGACCTCTCTGAGAAACTGTTGGGTTGTTTACTGCCACATGCGGACTCTCCTCTTTGTTTATCCTCGTAAACTTTGGCTATGGTTTTATAAGAAAAATCTACTTCCTAAAGTCTGAATCGTGGCAAATCGCAGCGATGGATTATCCAAATTTAGACTGCCAGACTTTGTTTTCGTCGCTCCGTCGTTTTCCGTTCGCGGGACGATTAGTACTTCGATGTTTCTCGCAGTGTTGCTCTCAGTACGAAGAGTATGTTCGGCGGCCTCAGAGAGAGCTTAGCGTAACATGCACTCATTACATCTCAAGTAGCGTAAAGGTGTCGTCTATCCACAGAGGAGGTCAGACGTGCTTCTGTGCCTATCACGAAGGTGAGCGGAGCGGACCTTTTGGTAGTATAAAGAGTGATTGTGTCTATGCCAACGCCAATGGAAGTCGTGTTGATTCTTACGGTGTTCACCTTGAATCTCGTGATGATGTAAATTTTCTGGCTGGATGCCAACGATCATTTTAAGACTTTCTTTGTCTCCGCCTTGTTCTCTGATAAGTGGGAGGCGTGGACGCAGCTCGTAGGAAGTGCTTGTGCCGGCATTAGGTACAGTACGTATCTTAGTTCGAAGACCCATTTGTCGTGCGGTATTCAATCTTCTCGCAAAGAGGTTTCTGCTGCTCTGTCAGTTTTTCACAAATTACATTATAATGTTTTGGGCTTCTTGAATGTCATCGTGTCTTCTACTTCACTGCGGCCATTTTTTTGTTGTCCAGACGAACTTTTCCTGGTTGTCGCTGCGCTACATCCAAGATCTCCAAAACTGTGCTTGTGAAGTAGTATTTGAACCGAAGGGTGTTTTATTAGGGTTTCGTGTACAAAAATGCTCTTCTGGTATTCGCAGGATGTTTGCATTTGAGTGGTAAAGTAGCTCGTGCTAGTGTTTGTTCTTCGGAATTCTCGGCTTGCTGATGACCCCATGTTAGTTCTTTTATCTCTCTGTATCGTATCAGGGGGACTGATGTGAAGCCTATAGAATCTAGTGGAGATGTTTGTCTGAGTCACAGCTGTGTGTTGCTTACGGACTTCCTGTATGCTTCCGGAAGTTGTTGAATATGTGTAAATGGAGAACCTCGCCGCTGCTTGCACACATGGGGTGGCAAGTTCTTTTACTTGTGTTTATGCTTTTCTTTTTGCATTGTGTTCAATACTTATAGGTATTGGATGTGCGTTATATGGGACTGTTTGGTCTTGAGGTGGACTACATTCAGTGTCTTCTTACCTATATATATATATATATATAATGCTGCGTTGCTGAATTTTTTTTTTGAACGTGATAAATTTCTTTTTTATTGTGTAGCCTCGAGTGTTACATTATAATCTGAGCCTTCTAAAAAAAAAAATAATAAGCGTTGCTATTTTGTCGTTATGCTGCTCTGGCAAAGTGGAGGAGCAATGCGAATAAAAACATGGGGATTGCAGTGAAATGCAAAATACTGGTCTGGTGCTGTGCTTCATGCGATTACTACTCTTGTGACTATCTATACAATTCGCCTTCATCTCTTTTACTGCTTCTGATTGACTTAACTTTGTTTTGACTCTTTCATTGTGATTTGAAGCACCTCGTAGAAGCAATCCTTTAGGAGGCTTGATTGGCTCTGACCACTCATTCTACGCATGGTCGTAGAGCGATAAAGGGCTTGGCCGGTGTACTAGCAGCACATTTTTTCTCACTTTCAGACTACGAAAAACAAAACAACGCACAAATTATCTTAACATACATATATATATGTTAACATTTATTTCCCTTGCGAAGGTACCACTTCTCTGATATCTTCTTTACCCCTTCTGCACCTCACAGACACAGCGATGTTGCAGCCAGCCGAGCCGTACACATCGCATAACCTTGGAAATCCCGCAGAAAATCATCTACCAGTCAATAACCTTTTGCAGCGAGACAATGACAATATACATACTGAGACTTCTTCCGTAAAAAGTGAGAACATCGCTTTTCCAAAAAAGAACAACCTTTATGAACAGATCAATCAAACCAACAGTGCTGCTCAATCCGCTGCGCTCCCGAAGGGGGATTGTGGAGAGGCGACGCAACGTGTCTGCGTGGGGCCTGAAGGGGTGTGGCGGTGTTCTGTGTGCCACAAGGTGAAGGACCTGAAGGGTTCGCACCTGAACGGCAAGGCGAGTGTGCGGTCAGACTGCTGGCCTTGCGCGAAGAAAACAACGTTTGTTCACGAGAGCACTGGTAATGGACCGCTAGAGGGCGCCGGACGCCCTGCCGGGCGTGTCGCAATGGCTGCAGACGTTGAGAGACTGTCTGTTTGTGGTGAGCATAGCACAACCGTATTCAAGGCTCCTGTTGTTCCGTCAGAAGCAGAGGAACCGAGCTGCATGCTGCCAGTGACAAAGGCTGGCAGAGGACAAGGATCCACCGCTGAAGGGGCAGGTCTCGCGGTGCTGTCAGAAAATGTTCTTTGGCGCTGCACCGTGTGCCACAAGGCGAAGGACCTAAAGGGCCCGCACTTGAGCGGCAAGTCCAGTGTGCGATCGGACTGCTGGCCTTGCGCAAAGAAAACAACGTTCCATTGCGATGCCTGCGCTATCGCTGGCTCTGGCGCTGCTGCCGAACCCGTTTCCTCCGCCCCAAAGACGCCCCCCACCGCTGAGGGTGCCATCCCCGCTACGAGCGACGCAAAGGCCAGCGTGCTTTCAGACCATAACACCCCCACCATTCTTACAAACCACTGCTTGTCCCTCAGGATTCAATGGCGACCCATCGTGTGTAACGCCGTTCAAGAGCGCCTTTGGCAGCGCGTCCGCACCAGAGGCGGCGAAGCCCGCTGCTACGCCGTTCAAGAGCGCCTTTGGCAGCGCTTCCGCACCAGAGGCGGCGAAGCCCGCTGCTACGCCATTCAAGAGCGCCTTTGGCAGCGCTTCCGCACCAGAGGCGGCGAAACCCGCTGCTATGCCATTCAAGAGTGCCTTTGGCAGCGCGTCCGCACCAGAGGCGGCGAAGCCCGCTGCTACGCCGTTCAAGAGCGCCTTTGGGAGCGTGTCCGCACCAGAGGCGGCGAAGCCCGCTGCTACGCCGTTCAAGAGCGGCTTAAATGGCATTTCGGGTGCGTGTTGTGCGAACGATCCAACTAGCGTATCTTTATTGGGCAGCATTGGTGGCGTTGGAGACTCTGCCTATACCGACACCTCGTTGGCTCCTTGTACTGAAAATGGAATGCCAATGGTTAGCCAGCGGTCCTCAAATAAGGTTTCTCTCTCCGCTGCGCTCCCGAAGGGGGATTGTGGAGAGGCGACGCAACGTGTCTGCGTGGGGCCTGAAGGGGTGTGGCGGTGTTCTGTGTGCCACAAGGTGAAGGACCTGAAGGGCTCGCACCTGAACGGCAAGGCGAGTGTGCGGTCAGACTGCTGGCCTTGCGCGAAGAAAACAACGTTTGTTCACGAGAGCACTGGTAATGGACCGCTAGAGGGCGCCGGACGCCCTGCCGGGCGTGTCGCAATGGCTGCAGACGTTGAGAGACTGTCTGTTTGTGGTGAGCATAGCACAACCGTATTCAAGGCTCCTGTTGTTCCGTCAGAAGCAGAGGAACCGAGCTGCATGCTGCCAGTGACAAAGGCTGGCAGAGGACAAGGATCCACCGCTGAAGGTGCAGGTCTCGCGGTGCTGTCAGAAAATGTTCTTTGGCGCTGCACCGTGTGCCACAAGGCGAAGGACCTAAAGGGCCCGCACTTGAGCGGCAAGTCCAGTGTGCGATCGGACTGCTGGCCTTGCGCAAAGAAAACAACGTTCCATTGCGATGCCTGCGCTATCGCTGGCTCTGGCGCTGCTGCCGAACCCGTTTCCTCCGCCCCAAAGACGCCCCCCACCGCTGAGGGTGCCATCCCCGCTACGAGCGACGCAAAGGCCAGCGTGCTTTCAGACCATAACACCCCACCATTCTTACAAACCACTGCTTCTCCCTCAGGATTCAATGGCGACCCATCGTGTGTAACGCCGTTCAAGAGCGCCTTTGGCAGCGCGTCCGCACCAGAGGCGGCGAAGCCCGCTGCTACGCCATTCAAGAGCGCCTTTGGCAGCGTGTCCGCACCAGAGGCGGCGAAGCCCGCTGCTACGCCGTTCAAGAGCGCCTTTGGCAGCGCGTCCGCACCAGAGGCGGCGAAGCCCGCTGCTACGCCATTCAAGAGCGCCTTTGGCAGCGCTTCCGCACCAGAGGCTGCGAAGCCCACTGCTACGCCGTTCAAGAGCGCCTTTGGCAGCGCTTCCGCACCAGAGGCTGCGAAGCCCACTGCTACGCCGTTCAAGAGCGCCTTTGGCAGCGCTTCCGCACCAGAGGCGGCGAAGCCCGCTGCTACGCCATTCAAGAGCGCCTTTGGCAGCGTGTCCGCACCAGAGGCGGCGAAGCCCGCTGCTACGCCATTCAAGAGCGCCTTTGGCAGCGCTTCCGCACCAGAGGCTGCGAAGCCCACTGCTACGCCGTTCAAGAGCGCCTTTGGCAGCGCTTCCGCACCAGAGGCTGCGAAGCCACTGCTACGCCGTTCAAGAGCGCCTTTGGCAGCGCGTCCGCACCAGAGGCGGCGAAGCCCGCTGCTACGCCGTTCAGAGCGCTTTGGCAGCGCTTCGCACCAGAGCGGCGAAGCCGCTGCTACGCCATTCAAGAGCGCCTTTGGCAGCGCGTCCGCACCAGAGGCGGCGAAGCCCGCTGCTACGCCATTCAAGAGCGCCTTTGGCAGCGTGTCCGCACCAGAGGCGGCGAAGCCCGCTGCTACGCCATTCAAGAGCGCCTTTGGCAGCGTGTCCGCACCAGAGGCGGCGAAGCCCGCTGCTACGCCGTTCAAGAGCGCCTTTGGAGCGTGTCCGCACCAGAGGCGGCGAAGCCCGCTGCTACGCCATTCAAGAGCGCCTTTGGCAGCGCGTCCGCACCAGAGGCGGCGAAGCCCGCTGCTACGCCGTTCAAGAGCGCCTTTGGCAGCGCGTCCGCACCAGAGGCGGCGAAGCCCGCTGCTACGCCGTTCAAGAGTGCCTTTGGCAGCGCGTCCGCACCAGAGGCGGCGAAGCCCGCTGCTACGCCGTTCAAGAGCGCCTTTGCAGCGCGTCCGCACCAGAGGCGCGAAGCCCGCTGCTACGCCGTTCAAGAGCGGCTTAAATGGCATTTCGGGTGCGTGTTGTGCGAACGATCCAACTAGCGTATCTTTATTGGGCAGCATTGGTGGCGTTGGAGACTCTGCCTATACCGACACCTCGTTGGCTCCTTGTACTGAAAATGGAATGCCAATGGTTAGCCAGCGGTCCTCAAATAAGGTTTCTCTCTCCGCTGCGCTCCCGAAGGGGGATTGTGGAGAGGCGACGCAACGTGTCTGCGTGGGGCCTGAAGGGGTGTGGCGGTGTTCTGTGTGCCACAAGGTGAAGGACCTGAAGGGCTCGCACCTGAACGGCAAGGCGAGTGTGCGGTCAGACTGCTGGCCTTGCGCGAAGAAAACAACGTTTGTTCACGAGAGCACTGGTAATGGACCGCTAGAGGGCGCCGGACGCCCTGCCGGGCGTGTCGCAATGGCTGCAGACGTTGAGAGACTGTCTGTTTGTGGTGAGCATAGCACAACCGTATTCAAGGCTCCTGTTGTTCCGTCAGAAGCAGAGGAACCGAGCTGCATGCTGCCAGTGACAAAGGCTGGCAGAGGACAAGGATCCACCGCTGAAGGTGCAGGTCTCGCGGTGCTGTCAGAAAATGTTCTTTGGCGCTGCACCGTGTGCCACAAGGCGAAGGACCTAAAGGGCCCGCACTTGAGCGGCAAGTCCAGTGTGCGATCGGACTGCTGGCCTTGCGCAAAGAAAACAACGTTCCATTGCGATGCCTGCGCTATCGCTGGCTCTGGCGCTGCTGCCGAACCCGTTTCCTCCGCCCCAAAGACGCCCCCCACCGCTGAGGGTGCCATCCCCGCTACGAGCGACGCAAAGGCCAGCGTGCTTTCAGACCATAACACCCCACCATTCTTACAAACCACTGCTTCTCCCTCAGGATTCAATGGCGACCCATCGTGTGTAACGCCGTTCAAGAGCGCCTTTGGCAGCGCGTCCGCACCAGAGGCGGCGAAGCCCGCTGCTACGCCATTCAAGAGCGCCTTTGGCAGCGTGTCCGCACCAGAGGCGGCGAAGCCCGCTGCTACGCCGTTCAAGAGTGCCTTTGGCAGCGCGTCCGCACCAGAGGCGGCGAAGCCCGCTGCTACGCCGTTCAAGAGCGCCTTTGGAGCGTGTCCGCACCAGAGGCGGCGAAGCCCGCTGCTACGCCGTTCAAGAGCGCCTTTGGCAGCGCGTCCGCACCAGAGGCGGCGAAGCCCGCTGCTACGCCGTTCAAGAGCGCCTTTGGGAGCGTGTCCGCACCAGAGGCGGCGAAGCCCGCTGCTACGCCGTTCAAGAGCGCCTTTGGCAGCGCGTCCGCACCAGAGGCGGCGAAGCCCGCTGCTACGCCGTTCAAGAGCGCCTTTGGCAGCGCTTCCGCACCAGAGGCGGCGAAGCCCGCTGCTACGCCATTCAAGAGCGCCTTTGGCAGCGTGTCCGCACCAGAGGCGGCGAAGCCCGCTGCTACGCCGTTCAAGAGCGCCTTTGGCAGCGCGTCCGCACCAGAGGCGGCGAAGCCCGCTGCTACGCCATTCAAGAGCGCCTTTGGCAGCGCTTCCGCACCAGAGGCTGCGAAGCCCACTGCTACGCCGTTCAAGAGCGCCTTTGGCAGCGCTTCCGCACCAGAGGCTGCGAAGCCCACTGCTACGCCGTTCAAGAGCGCCTTTGGCAGCGCTTCCGCACCAGAGGCGGCGAAGCCCGCTGCTACGCCATTCAAGAGCGCCTTTGGCAGCGTGTCCGCACCAGAGGCGGCGAAGCCCGCTGCTACGCCATTCAAGAGCGGCTTAAATGGCATTTCGGGTGCGTGTTGTGCGAACGATCCAACTAGCGTATCTTTATTGGGCAGCATTGGTGGCGTTGGAGACTCTGCCTATACCGACACCTCGTTGGCTCCTTGTACTGAAAATGGAATGCCAATGGTTAGCCAGCGGTCCTCAAATAAGGTTTCTCTCTCCGCTGCGCTTCCGAAGGGGGATTGTGGAGAGGCGACGCAACGTGTCTGCGTGGGGCCTGAAGGGGTGTGGCGGTGTTCTGTGTGCCACAAGGTGAAGGACCTGAAGGGCTCGCACCTGAACGGCAAGGCGAGTGTGCGGTCAGACTGCTGGCCTTGCGCGAAGAAAACAACGTTTGTTCACGAGAGCACTGGTAATGGACCGCTAGAGGGCGCCGGACGCCCTGCCGGGCGTGTCGCAATGGCTGCAGACGTTGAGAGACTGTCTGTTTGTGGTGAGCATAGCACAACCGTATTCAAGGCTCCTGTTGTTCCGTCAGAAGCAGAGGAACCGAGCTGCATGCTGCCAGTGACAAAGGCTGGCAGAGGACAAGGATCCACCGCTGAAGGTGCAGGTCTCGCGGTGCTGTCAGAAAATGTTCTTTGGCGCTGCACCGTGTGCCACAAGGCGAAGGACCTAAAGGGCCCGCACTTGAGCGGCAAGTCCAGTGTGCGATCGGACTGCTGGCCTTGCGCAAAGAAAACAACGTTCCATTGCGATGCCTGCGCTATCGCTGGCTCTGGCGCTGCTGCCGAACCCGTTTCCTCCGCCCCAAAGACGCCCCCCACCGCTGAGGGTGCCATCCCCGCTACGAGCGACGCAAAGGCCAGCGTGCTTTCAGACCATAACACCCCACCATTCTTACAAACCACTGCTTGTCCCTCAGGATTCAATGGCGACCCATCGTGTGTAACGCCGTTCAAGAGCGCCTTTGGCAGCGCGTCCGCACCAGAGGCTGCGAAGCCCGCTGCTACGCCGTTCAAGAGCGCCTTTGGGAGCGTGTCCGCACCAGAGGCGGCGAAGCCCGCTGCTACGCCGTTCAAGAGCGCCTTTGGCAGCGCGTCCGCACCAGAGGCTGCGAAGCCCGCTGCTACGCCGTTCAAGAGCGCCTTTGGGAGCGCGTCCGCACCAGAGGCTGCGAAGCCCGCTGCTACGCCGTTCAAGAGCGCCTTTGGCAGCGCGTTCGCACCAGAGGCGGCGAGGATTTGTGCCTTGCAGTTGAAAACGGTTTTTAGTGAGGCTGATAATGTTGATAATGTTGACGATGTTGGATTCTTGACTGAGAGTAAAAATCCTTTGCATCTGAGTGGCGGCTCAAAGGGTACTCATTACTCAGCGTTTGAGAAAGCAGCTTCATTTAGTGCTCCATCTTTTGCAGGGGACTGCGCTGGGGAATCTGCAAATGCGTCCCGCGTCATGCTGGCTTCTAATACGTTGGTGCCATCGCGGGCCACAGATTCTTTATCATTGGTTGCAGTGGAGTCGCTGATTACAGATGCCTTGAAAGAGCACCGCGAGGTGATAAAGGCCGAGTTGGAGTGTTTTCGCAAGGATTTGTTGCTTGAGGTGCGTCAGCGGAATTCCCGGAGGCACGTGTATACCGTAGCCGAAGACCGGGCGGATTTGGAGGAGCCCGCTGCACAGATAACGGAGAGCCTTATTCACCGGCATTTGTCAAAGGCATTTCGTAAATTTTGAGGGCTTCATACTGCGTTTCACGTGTTGTTCTCACGACTATCTTACGTTGCAGTTTGACAAGAAGTGCTAAGAAACGTTGTGCAGACATTTTGCAGAGGGGTGGCCTTTGCCTTTGTGGACTGGTGCACTATCATTGTCACTCGGAGCGCGGCGATCGGAATAGTTCTCTTAATTTGCTCTTTTTCGATGCAACTGCCCATGGTATAGAGCTGATGGTCTCCCCGTCTCTTTTCTCTCCCCCTGTTCTGAACGCCTAATGAGGAGAGACACCTCAACTTGGTGTCAGGGCTCAGTACCCCTCTCGGTGTAGAGAAGCCAAGCAGCGTTTATTCTTAGCAGTGCCGAGCCACTTCTGTTGTCCACCGTGTTAGGTACACACAGCATGGGAAAGTAAGCATAATGTAGCTATAGTGACTTCGACGGTCGGGTGCTGGACATCGTTGCTTTAAGGCACCCTGCGATAGAAAACACGTCTGTACTATTCATAAGGTGAGTATCAAAGTGACTCTAGAGCATCTCAGCCGACCCTCACTGCCCACTGGCGAGGATTCTGAGCTACCCGAGGGATGCACCGGGCGGCGACCTGCTCGATGGTCACGACTGTGAGGCGACCTGCAGCTCGGGAGTTGAGCAGAGTTGTAGGATGAGGCCATGCTCCAATAGCCGGGTCGGCATTGTTGTAACGCGACTCTATCACTGCTTCGAAGCACGCGGTGAGCCTCTGACAAGCCATGGCTGAGTGGAGTCTGACTCATGTTTTCCGGCGAACTGGGCATGTCGCAAGAAATATGAGTTTTGTAGTTTATGTTCTTGCCCCTCTTCTTATCCCTCACCTCACATTCTCACGCTGAACGCAGAACTACTGGCCCAATAAGAAGGCCGAAACGTAGTCACTTTCACTAGAACATAACCTCTGCTCCCAATTTTCATCCACAGCTTCGATATAACTATTCTTCAATCATAATTTTTTCTCGTGGTTCTGTAACTCTTGCAGAAAGGAGTTGGCAGGCAAATGCCACCACCAACTCGACTGAATGCAGTGTGCGATAGTGCGACGGCTGTTACGACCAACTTGGAAGATCTGCAGGAACTGTGTAGTCGTGTTCAACTGCTTAGAAAGTGTGTAAACAACATCTGCAACCGAAAAATTCCCGCATTGGAATACTCAATAGAACAGTTCCGTGAGATTCACTTACATCGTCTTTTAGCAACAGCGAATGGTTTTAGAAAAGATTTACCGGTGCAATCCGTTGGTTTGCTTCTCAGCTCCATCGACTCATTGTATTTGAGGACAGATAATTGCACTCAAAGAAGATGGCCTGCTGCACGCCGCACTTCTGCAGCTGAATGCTCTTCGACCACCATTTTTGCGATTGGATATTCTCCTGAAACTATGGTGACGGAATCTAATCTGATGTACTACTCAGAACCAGATGACGCAAAAATCACGCAGCGCAGAGGATCTTGTACTACACCTTCTAATGCTGAAAACATGACACAACACCCCACTGCTGGTACTGCAGCGAAGCCTACCGTTACGTCAGAGAGTAAGCTCGCCACTGTTGGAATCGGGCAGACCTCGGCAACCCTCGGCAAAGCGCCTGCAGGTACCAGCGCCTTTGGCCAGGCTACGTCGACCGAAGGAACGAAGCCCGCTGCTGGTGCGCTAGGGCAGGCCCCGGCGGCCTTTGGCCAGGCTACGTCGACCGAAGGAACGAAGCCCGCTGCTGGAGCGTTTGGCCAGGCCCCGGCGGCCTTCGGCCAGGCTACGTCGACCGAAGGAACGAAACCCGCTGCTGGAGCGTTTGGCCAGGCCCCGGCGGCCTTCGTCCAGGCTACGTCGACGGAAGGAACGAAGCCCGCTGCTGGAGCGCTAGGCCAGGCCCCGGCGGCCTTCGGCCAGGCTACGTCGACGGAAGGAACGAAGCCCGCTGCTGGAGCGTTTGGCCAGGCCCCGGCGGCCTTTGGCCAGGCTACGTCGACGGAAGTAACGAAGCCCGCTGCTGGAGCGCTAGGCCAGGCCCCGGCGGCCTTCGGCCAGGCTACGTCGACGGAAGGAACGAAGCCCGCTGCTGGAGCGTTTGGCCAGGCCCCGGCGGCCTTCGGCCAGGCTACGTCGACCGAAGGAACGAAGCCCGCTGCTGGAGCGTTTGGCCAGGCCCCGGCGGCCTTTGGCCAGGCTACGTCGACGGAAGTAACGAAGCCCGCTGCTGGAGCGCTAGGCCAGGCCCCGGCGGCCTTCGGCCAGGCTACGTCGACGGAAGGAACGAAGCCCGCTGCTGGAGCGTTTGGCCAGGCCCCGGCGGCCTTCGGCCAGGCTACGTCGACGGAAGGAACGAAGCCCGCTGCTGGAGCGTTTGGCCAGGCCCCGGCGGCCTTTGGCCAGGCTACGTCGACGGAAGTAACGAAGCCCGCTGCTGGAGCGCTAGGCCAGGCCCCGGCGGCCTTCGGCCAGGCTACGTCGACGGAAGGAACGAAGCCCGCTGCTGGAGCGTTTGGCCAGGCCCCGGCGGCCTTCGGCCAGGCTACGTCGACGGAAGTAACGAAGCCCGCTGCTGGAGCGCTAGGCCAGGCCCCGGCGGCCTTTGGCCAGGCTACGTCGACCGAAGGAACGAAACCCGCTGCTGGAGCGTTTGGCCAGGCCCCGGCGGCCTTTGGCCAGGCTACGTCGACCGAAGGAACGAAGCCCGCTGCTGGTGCGCTAGGGCAGGCCCCGGCGGCCTTTGGCCAGGCTACGTCGACCGAAGGAACGAAGCCCGCTGCTGGAGCGCTAGGGCAGGCCCCGGCGGCCTTCGGTAAAGCGCCTCCAGGTACCAGCTCCTTTGGGCAGGCCCCGGCGGCCTTCGGCCAGGCTACGTCGACGGAAGGAACGAAGCCCGCTGCTGGAGCGTTTGGCCAGGCCCCGGCGGCCTTTGGCCAGGCTACGTCGACCGAAGGAACGAAGCCCGCTGCTGGTGCGCTAGGGCAGGCCCCGGCGGCCTTTGGCCAGGCTACGTCGACCGAAGGAACGAAGCCCGCTGCTGGAGCGCTAGGGCAGGCCCCGGCGGCCTTCGGTAAAGCGCCTCCAGGTACCAGCTCCTTTGGGCAGGCCCCGGCGGCCTTCGGCCAGGCTACGTCGACGGAAGGAACGAAGCCCGCTGCTGGAGCGTTTGGCCAGGCCCCGGCGGCCTTTGGCCAGGCTACGTCGACGGAAGGAACGAAGCCCGCTGCTGGAGCGTTTGGCCAGGCCCCGGCGGCCTTCGGCCAGGCTACGTCGACGGAAGGAACGAAGCCCGCTGCTGGAGCGCTAGGCCAGGCCCCGGCGGCCTTTGGCCAGGCTACGTCGACGGAAGTAACGAAGCCCGCTGCTGGAGCGCTAGGCCAGGCCCCGGCGGCCTTTGGCCAGGCTACGTCGACCGAAGGAACGAAGCCCGCTGCTGGAGCGTTTGGCCAGGCCCCGGCGGCCTTCGGCCAGGCTACGTCGACGGAAGGAACGAAGCCCGCTGCTGGAGCGCTAGGGCAGGCCCCGGCGGCCTTCGGCCAGGCTACGTCGACGGAAGGAACGAAGCCCGCTGCTGGAGCGCTAGGGCAGGCCCCGGCGGCCTTCGGTAAAGGGCCTCCAGGTACCAGCTCCTTTGGCCAGGCCCCGGCGGCCTTCAGTAAAGCCCCTCCAGCCACCAGCGCCTTCGGTCAGGCATCAGGTATCGGAGGCTCGCAGCCCGCTGCTGGTGCGTTTGGGCAGGCCCCGGCGGCTTTCGGTAAAGCCCCTCCAGCCACCAGCGCCTTCGGTCAGGCATCAGGTATCGGAGGCTCGCAGCCCGCTGCTGGTGCGTTTGGGCAGGCCCCGGCGGCCTTCGGCCAGGTATCGTCGACCGAAGGAACGAAGCCCGCTGCTGGAGCGTTTGGCCAGGCCCCGGCGGCTTTCGGTAAAGCCCCTCCAGCCACCAGCGCCTTCGGTCAGGCATCAGGTATCGGAGGCTCGCAGCCCGCTGCTGGAGCGTTTGGCCAGGCCCCGGCGGCTTTCGGTAAAGCCCCTCCAGCCACCAGCGCCTTCGGTCAGGCATCAGGTATCGGAGGC
This sequence comes from Leishmania lainsoni, assembly GCA_003664395.1. NCBI lineage: Eukaryota > Euglenozoa > Kinetoplastea > Trypanosomatida > Trypanosomatidae > Leishmania > Leishmania lainsoni. The sequence goes on from RAIA01000124.1 coordinate 17,560, forward strand.
TCGCAGTCCGCTGCTGGTGCGTTTGGGCAGGCCCCGGCGGCCTTCGGCCAGGTATCGTCGACCGAAGGAACGAAGCCCGCTGCTGGAGCGCTAGGGCAGGCCCCGGCGGCCTTCGGTAAAGGGCCTCCAGGTACCAGCTCCTTTGGCCAGGCCCCGGCGGCCTTCGGTAAAGCCCCTCCAGCCACCAGCGCCTTCGGTCAGGCATCAGGTATCGGAGGCTCGCAGCCCGCTGCTGGTGCGTTTGGGCAGGCCCCGGCGGCCTTCGGTAAAGCCCCTCCAGCCACCAGCGCCTTCGGTCAGGCATCAGGTATCGGAGGCTCGCAGTCCGCTGCTGGTGCGTTTGGGCAGGCCCCGGCGGCTTTCGGTAAAGCCCCTCCAGCCACCAGCGCCTTCGGTCAGGCATCAGGTATCGGAGGCTCGCAGCCCGCTGCTGGTGCGTTTGGGCAGGCCCCGGCGGCTTTCGGTAAAGCCCCTCCAGCCACCAGCGCCTTCGGTCAGACATCAGGTATCGGAGGCTCGCAGCCCGCTGCTGGTGCGTTTGGGCAGGCCCCGGCGGCCTTCGGTAAAGCCCCTCCAGGCTTTGGTGCTTTTGCGAGGGCATCGCTGGGTTTGTCTTCTGGCAGCTCGTTCGGCGCTGCTGGTGGGGTATTTGGTTCGGAATCCGCGAGTGCTGGCAGTGGAACAGCGTCAACGCCAGGGTTCGGACCTACAAGCGCATTTACGAACGCTCTAGGTGGAGCTCCACAAGGCGGCGGCTTTTCTAGTGTGCCGAAGAGCGCGTTTTCTGGCGGGAGTAAAGCAAACAGTGCTTTTGGTGCATCGTCTTTCACTTCAGTAGCTGCAAACTTTCAGTAAAACGGTTTGTGCACCGTCTTGTTCCCTTCTTCATTAGCAAACTTTTGAGAGGCGTTGTGGAGGAACACGTGTGATGTGCTTTTTTGATGCTTTGCTGCTTTGGGGGCTCTCTTTGGAATTTTTCCTGTCCTCGAGTCAGTTTTAGAATTGGTGTGAAGCTCAATGCGGGCACATGCACGTACCTCGAGCTCACATTTTCTTCAACAAAGAGTGCGTGTTAGGGTTACATTTGCGTGCACATGTCTTCGTGCTCATGAGCGGTTCTTCTTCTCTTTGTTTGATTCCAGTGCTTGAGTCGCTTCTTATTAGGGAAGTTGGGTGTTTTACTGGTGCCCACCGTGACGGCTGATGTGTGATGGTGCTGGCCGAAGTTTTAGCGGCTATGCTAACCCCATGCGGTTGTAGCTTGTTTCTCTGTCTATTGGTACGTTGAGGTGGTCCTAGCCTTTGTTGCATGAAATTACGCGTATGTCTATTATTCGCGCATGAGCTGCAACCACTTGCGTTTGTGATTTGCGCTCTCTAGCAAGTCTCATTGCATATTTGGGAATGTGGTGCGGCGACGTTGGTATGTTGAGGTCTCATTTTTTTTACTTTGATGAAAGAGAAACATCATTCTCATACTGTGCTGTTTCTTTCTTTGACAATCTCTACACCTGAATACTGTCGCTAAGTTATCCACTCATTGATGCACTACCCCTCCTTGATCCCTGCTCGACTTTCATTTCACCTCTGCCTTTTGCTAAAGAAGGTTGCAAGCTCACACATACACCCACACACGCTCCCCCCTCCCCCGAACACGCACACATACTCACGTACACACATGCACTTATGTGAGTACTTGTACACGAGACCTCATTGCAACCCTCACTAGTGCAACCAATGAGTGGTTCTATTGTGATACGCGATCTGGAGACACGCGACTTGGGAGAGGTGCTAGCATTGCTTAGTCACCTAACATCCACCCCTGTGCTTTCGCAAGAAGAGCTGGAGCAAGTGCACGCTCGACGCGTGCTTGCAGGGGTGCGCACAAGGGTTGCGGTCGACTCCACGACGCAGCAGATTCTAGGAACCGCCTCCCTGATTGTGGAGCCGAAGTTCACTCGCGGTGGAAAGTGCGTCGGCCACGTGGAAGATGTGGTCACTCACCCTGACCGTCGTGGTGAGGGCATTGGTCGCAAATTGCTCAGCAACTTAGTGGAGATAGCGGGAGCGAGCAATTGTTACAAAGTGATCCTGGATTGCACGGATGACATGGTCGCCTATTACTGCAAGGCTGGCTTTAGTAAGTGCGAAAACCAGATGCGTCTAAACATCGACTCCCAACGATTGACGTCGGTGTCTCCCCGGCCCCTATCACCGTGAGGACGCAATTGTTGTGCTAATTACCTGCAGCTTTCATCGCGTGAATCCACACTGCTGATCGGCATGTGTGCCTGCATTGGTGCGTGTGATGCGACGGCGTCCATGGCGGTGGAGATGGGTGACGGACAAAGACAAAAAATGTACTTTTTTCTGTTCACTGTCTTCAGGTTGCATCCCGCAGCGATAAGGTCAAATCAGCAGCCGCTCTACACACAGTGTGCGGAGGGAAAGAGTGCCGATGTCCCTGGATGAGTTTGATTGTTAGCGCGCGTGGTGGTCTGTGCCGTTCCGCTGGTGGTGTGCGCTGCCAAAGGTCGACCGGGATATTGATGGGATGTGCATGGGACACCTCGTCTTTCCATATTTTATTTTTCCTAGGCTCCTGAGCTGCGGTGTGGCGAGTGAGTTGTTCGGGTGTCAGGTTGCTTCAGCACTGCTCCGGTAGGGCGCCAACGGAGAGTACTACTTCAACAATGGTTCTGTGTGTGCTCCTCTAACACAGATCAGGGAAAATTCTCTCCCTCATTGCAATCCTCGCCTCCTCTCCCTTATCTACCGACTTGGTACCATGCACGCACCGAGATATCCTTCACCGCAACGGAGACTACCTCAAGCATCCATACTTCCGACACATGTGCGTTTTGGGTTGTGCTTGATGCCAGCAGCGATGGAGATTGCAGCTGACTTTGCCCGTCGTGGCCTGCACCTTGTCGACTCCCTGGGATGCGGCGCTTTTGGGGATACGTACCTTGTTCGGGATGCAAGCAGTGTCTGCTTTGTTGTGAAGCGTTCAAGGCTTCTGGTGAAGCGATCGGGATTTCTCGAGGAATATCTCGGAATGATGGGACTGTGCAGTCTCAATGTCGTAACACCTCACGATGCATGGATCGACCACGAAAGTCGTGTCTGTATTCTCATGGACTACTGCGACGCTGGGGATCTTGGCGACTACCTGAAAAAAGCCTACCCCTTGCCGGAGGAAGAGGTGCTTAGTATTGTGGCCCAGCTCCTTCTTGGACTTGATCACATACACAAGAAAAACAGAGTGCACCGTGACATTAAACCGGAGAACATTTTTCTCCTATCAGCGAAGGCAGGTGGAGGTAGGTGGCCTGTAGCAAAGATCGGCGATTTCGGCTCAGCGAAGCGCCTCTCGTACTGTGGCGCGCGAGTCGTTTCGCGTGTCGGTACCCCCCTTTACATGGCGCCAGAGATTATCGCCGGCTACGCCTACACATCAAAGGCAGACGTTTGGAGCATGGGGCTCGTTGTGTATCGCTTGATGGTAAACAATTTGCCGTTTCGGGCCACTTGTCTAGAGGCTCACACAAGGCGTGTCCTGAGCCTTTCCCCTCCTCACCCTAGCGCCCTGAGTGGGTACAGCAGAGAGCTTGGGGACTGTGTGATGGCGATGCTGAGCAGAAATTGGAAGCGTCGGCCTAGCACGCAGGCTCTACTGCGTTGCGGTGTGTTTCAACAGACGTTGGCGCGGCATCTCTGGATACGCGCGCCATCACAAGCATCTCCGTGCCTGTTCGTGCGACTGCGGGTATCACTGCTCAAGGTCTATGCGGCACCGAGTGAACGTGCCCAAATTCTACGCACCCTCGAATTTGGCGACCAAGTCTACCTTTCTTTAAGGAATAATTTGCTCCAAGGAGTGTGGCTGGAGGTGTTGCATCCGTTTGCAGGGTTTATCAGTGATGCGGGTAATGCTGAGTCTCTTCTCGACTCTTATGCTTCCGATGAGTGCATCGTTAGCGTCGGTAGCCTTTCGAGGTTACTGGATTCTTCGACGAAGCCTGCGTGACATGCTGTTTCTTGACCCACTGGGTGGAGAAGGGTAGTTCAAGGACCGCAGACTCTCTCGGTATGCCCTCGTTGATGCAGGCTGTCGCTGATCCCCTCACCGGGAAAAGGCGCACAAATTGCACGGCCAACTTATTCAACGCAGCTTCTGGCATGGTTGTTGCTTTTTTTCGTGTTTGTCTAAATGATCTGCTTTGTTCTCCGCTACGTTACCCATCTCTCTCGCCTACACAACCACATCCGATGAGTATGTGGCAGTAATTGTTGTTTGGATGCTGGAAGGAATAAGAATTGCTCATCAAAAGATGGGCTCGAATGCATGGGACAATTAACGCACCTTGTGCATGTTGCCATACGAAAGTGCGAGAGTCTGCTGCAGTACATGTGTTTTCCCTGAAATGCTTTCATGAGTACAGCTAAGATCTCTGTGAAGAGTCTAAGCACATCCCGTCCGTGCCCTGCCACAGCTTCGACGCTAGTGGCATCAACACATGCATGCTGACGTGACCTCTCACTAATCCTGCATTCTTCCTCGATTACATTTTGTTGCTTATTTTCTCTCTTTTTCATGTACTTGGCAATACTCATAGTAACGGTGGAACAGGTCTTATTTGTGCGTGCAGTCGGCTCCTGTCTACTTGGGTATTTGTATATGTTCGTGTGTATGTTGCACTTATCCTTGCGCCGCTGAGTAAGAAGTAAAGGCGAAGTAAAAAAAGACGCGGCACGGTGAGGGATGCGCTATGGAGCTCGTCTATCGACCCCATCGCTCCGTGGAGGATACCACCGCTGGTTCTCTGGATGGAACACAAGCAGCATTCTCGGCACACCCACCACGTCCGGCTCTCTTCTGAAGACGCTTCAGGAGGATTTAAAAAGTGAGACTGAGCGATGCACGAAAGGGATAGGGGAGACACTGCAAAACTACGTGCACCGAGCAGAGCTCTCGCACATGGAAAGCCCTGAGGCAGACGAACAGTTCGCGAAGAGCTTGGGCGCTAAAGTGGACGATCTCTTTGCGCGCATTCCTCTCCCACAGGATCCTATGAAGACAGCCCTGGCACTGACGGATGAAGAGGTTAAGGAGGAAGCCGCGGCTGAGCTTGTGAAGGAGGCTGTGCGAGAAATGTACTGGCGCAAACTGGATGCTGAGCAGGCTGAAGCACTGCGCCTCAAGAGAGCACAAGAAAAGCTGCAAAAGCAAGGAGGAAGCCAATGCTTTGAAGAGCTACGCGAAAACGAGAAGCTGCGCGAGCACGCGGAAACACGGCTTGCTGCCCAACCAGTTGCGGTGGAGACTCGGTCTGCGGTAGGCAAAGTGGTCGATGAGCCGCTTCTCCAGAATCAAGATGCAACGCTGTCAGCTGAGGAGCTTCACGAAGAGCTGACCGCGATGAAGGTGAAAATCGCGCGACTGGAGGAGCTGTTGCGTTATAGGAAATGAGGTGTGTGTTTATCTATTCACTCCTCCTCCACTTCCCTCGATGAACTTTAACGACGCCGAACTCACGAAGGCGATCATCACATGGTTTAAAGCGAGGCACAACAGAAACATACACACAGGGAAACCAACAATGATAAGTACATCTGTTAGTGTGGGTTAGTGCCACACGGCCCAATGGCACTTTGACGAGTAAAATGGACGCTTCTCTCCTTAGGCATCTGGGCGCGTGGGGCAGACTCCTCCTCTTTTCGCACCCGACAGTATACATTGGCAGCATCAATTGAAGGTGCTAGATTCCCTACCTGGGAGAATAAGCTCTCCATAGGGAATGAATGATTTACCTCTGTGTTGTTTCTTTACCTTTGTGCATGTAAGTGCGTGTGTGCCCGTTTGTGGCGCCTGTAACGCCTTTGCCTACCCTCCTCCTGTGAGGTCTTCATACCTTCGGCACCCACTGCTGCTGTCCCTCTTTTTTGGCACCTGAACTGTTTTGTCCTCTTCACATGGATCTGTGGGACATGTTGGCATTTTTCGGCGGCGACTCGCGGCTGTACTTACATCAACACAAATACGTATACACAATATCACGGGCCACGGAGGGCAGCCACACCGTGGCGCTTCACTGCAGCGTTTTGTTGTTGCTGTCGTCGTTTCGGAGCAGCAGCGGTATTTGCAAACGTTGTTGGCTTACCTTCCTTTCCTTGCTGCTGGTGTCTTGTGTGTCTCTTATCTCTTTCTCTCCTAAAGGGGGTTACATCGTGTAGCAACGCTACCAAGAGGCCATGAGCCGCAGTTTTGTTAGCAACGCCGATCTGCGCGGTCGCACGGCTCCATTTTGTGGTAGTTTAATCTGTCAGAAGCGCTTTTGGGCGAAGCCGAAGAAGCGTCCGAAAGTTGGACCCGGATTTCATGAGAAGGCACAGAAGTGGCGAGACGAGTACCTTCTCGACCGCCACCGCGTTTTGGCTGACAGTCTCCGTGCATACGTAGACTTTAGTTCTACAAAACGGGTGGAGCCGTGGGATACTCGCTTTGCTCCGTTTGATCGTGTCGAAAAGGATGGCGTGTACATTCTTACTCGTTACCTCATGGACGACAAACTGCAGCTGTGTAACTACCACCATCGCCCTGTGAAGCGCCTGCTGTGTAATGTCGGGCTAATGGGTCCTCAGGTAACTATGACAGCGCGCTGGAAGCCGTACAGATTTGCAACCAATCCCGCTAACACCACGCGTGCCGAACGCACCTTCATAAAAGACAAGACAGTCTTCACAGGTTATCATCACGATTGACGTACGACGATGCATCAGGTTCGTCGCCCCCCCTTCCTTTCTCCCTCTTCTGCCTATGTGAGGGGCTGATGAGGATCTGCAGGGTGTCATCCTCTTTCTTGCCATTTCTTGTGTTAGCTGAAATTTTTTTTATTGGATTTGGATGGCAGTGGTGTTGCTTTGTCTGTGTGCAATGGTCACACGTCTGAAGAGGAGGAACAGAGATAACACGGTGACTTGAGAGCGAGTCAGGGAAGTGAAGTTGCGTTGCTCACTGTCTTATGCCTTCTGGGTTTTGCATTCGAAATGAAGGCCTCAAGCACAAAATACTATGGAACTGCAGGCAGGCGGGAGGCTGCTGAACTTGTGCGAGCTACTAGCGTGACGTGGTCTGAACTCCTTTGATCTCTCTAAGTAAGGCCACCTGGCGCCACGTGTGCAGGCTCTAGAGGCGCCGCATCGCTGTTTTGGGGACCTGCGTGTTCGAAGTTCGCTCCGTACGCTGCGTGGGTGTCGCGCATTGTCACACAGTGCGGCATGGTGCGAGTACTACCGTGCCGCACAAACACAGAAAATGAACAGTGCACTTTTTCTTACAGGCTTCATTTGTTCGGCCTATACGCTACTCTTCTGGTAAATCTCCTGCACTTTTCGACAAACTTCAATGCGTTGTGGTACGAATCCTGTTCTGTGACCTGCAACCCGCCTAGCTACAAGTGTGACGGTGCATGCGAGTAAGTTGGAGACGCATTCGCCCTGCCCTCACCGCACAGATTTTCACAGCGAACAAGAGTTCGCGGATCAGCACGCACGCATACATAGATTTATATACGCTGAAACGCACTCCTATACACCCTTTCGATCACTCTGCTGCGTGGATGAACCGAGGAGTGAAGCACGGGCGCGTCGAAACCCCCTCGCCGGCACCCAGCAGCCGAGAGAGCACCTCGCCTGCTCCGCTTGCAGAATCGCTTCCGGCCGCGACTAATGTGCGAATATCAAAAAGGCAAGAAGCAAAGAAGTACTTGCCAGATACGCTCCTACCAGAGTGCGCGGCTGCTACATCGGAGCACAGCGATGAGTCATTTCACATGGAGGGCTCACGAGAGCGTGAGGAAGCAGTCCTCGCTGAGGGTCGCTGCCTCAGTGGTGAGGCGCTCAAGAACTTTCTTCAGAAGAACTTTGTCGACTACATAGATGATGAGTTGTTTGACGTAGCGGCTTTGGAAGCTCTCGAGGACTAAGGTGTACCCTTCATCTTTGTTGTTATCATTCGACTTTCCCGCCACCCAAGCGGAGTGTAGCACGCGCGCTGCGTGGATTCATCAGCAGTCTCCAGCAGAGGAGTGCTAGCCACGCCCTCACTCTGCACTGAAGAAGTCGACGCAACTTGTTCCCCCGTCATCTTAGCAACGTATCCTTCTCTCCTTTTTCCTCATCAATACATTCTCTTTCACGGTGGCTGACCATCTATAAACCACCACAGCGCCTTTTCCAGGCTCTTCAGAGGTGTTTTTTCGTTGTTGACGGTTGCTGCTGTGGTGCTGTCAACATGACCCATGGCACGGCAGTGGTAGTAGCAGGATGCTTAGATGAATCCCTGGGTAGGCAATGAGGTGAAAAGGGTCAGGAGAGAGAGCGGAGAGGGTGAAGGTGTCCAACCTGGCAGCAGAAACTCAGAGGTTCTTGATGGTGTTGTTTCTCTTTTCATGCCTTTATTTCGCATTTTTCGTGCGCTCCATCGGGGTCGAATCCACGTTTGTACCCCTATAAGGGTCTGTAGGCTAGGGGCTTTTACGAGATCTACATGAGACAACGGTGTTTCAACTGGGTCGACTCCGCTCTCCGTACCCCTCTCGACTTGTTCTCCAAGAGGACTTACCGCTCGTTGGTGATTGGATGAGAGCGTGTGAACATGATCAAACAAGAAGACTGTAAGTAGAAACAACAGCGAAATGGCAAATGTGAGGGCGCGCCGAGCTTCGTCTACAACTCTACGAAGCGTCCTATAAATTCAGGGATTCCTCTCTTCCCGCACTTCGCCACACCGGCACCTCCCACCAGCCGGGAAACACTCAAGCACTGCGCCGTGCCAACGGAGCTTTGTGCTTCTTGTATGCACTCTGTCCTCACTTCTCTCTCCGTCGTACTGCTTTGGCGCTCGTTTTACGTTTCTCTCCGATGTTCTTATGCGGCCTTTTCGTTCTCGTTGACCGCATTACACATGACTCGGCGAGTGCAGGCGTTTTGCTTACTCCAGGGCACGTGCTGACCTATGCAGTGAGGCTACCTCTCTGTCCTTCTCTGCGTCTCACCTTTTGGGTGCGATTTCTGCTTCATCTCAGCTTTGTAGAACATCATTCATTAGGCTTTTCCCCATGGTGTTTGTCGTGCGACGACGGGATTCTCCTCCCTTTCTCCCGTGTTTCTTTCTTTCCTCTGCATGCGGGCACACCAAAGCGCGTACAGACACATACGCCGCAATGGAGGTGGCCTGAGTGCAGGAACGTATCTGTGTGGAAGCAGAAAGTAAAGAGCAGGAATTAGGAGACAGTGGCTCCGACAGACTTTTTCGTGGCGGTCGTGGGCAACGAGGAGCGCGCCGCATCATTCGGAGATCATTTGTGCTTCCGCAGCAGCGATGAGGAAGGACTCATCAAGGTGATCATTAGTCAGTGCTTTGAGAGCATCCTCCTCCTCGCCTTGGTCGAGGGCAGAGTAGTAGGGGAGGCACTCTGCAAGGCAATGCTCTCTTTTTTTTTCTGCCGAATCTATCAGCCTGAGCAGGGACGTGTAGGCACAGTTTACAGTGCCTTTTGTCAACGAAGAAGCTAATGACTTCAGTACCGATGCGAACGCTTCAGTGGCATTAATGCAATTATCGAGGCTGAGAATTGAGGTCACAAACTGCCACGCTATATGCGCAACGAGCGTTGTACCAGAAGAGTCTTCTCTCATGCTTGGGGAACAGCGCCTTATAGTTGCTATGTGCCGCGCTGCGGTATGCACGGCAGAGAGCTTTCTACGTCTCACGGAAAGCGCGGCTGCGATCGTTGGTTGCTACGTTGCGTCTGTTGGACTGTACGTGCAGGAGACTATGTGCAACCCTATCAATCCCCGCCTCCTCGCTTCTGAGGCACGCACACTGAAGAAAAAGCTGTCATGCTACTTAGTGTGCAGCGAAAAGCGTGTGAGCAGTTGTGTTCGACTTCAAGACGTCCGCACATGGTCTTTGGTGATCAATGAGAAGCGCCACTTTAGCCCCGTGGAGCTGGGACCTGATTTTATCAGCCTCAATCCGCAGCTGATTGTTGGCGAGAAGCTGGCGCACTAAATTCACGAGGATTGCACCTACATCGCTGGAGAGGACAAATGCGTCGCCGTTGTGCTTTTGCGTGATGCCACCGTCTGCGGATGATGACACGCTGCACCGTAGCATCTATCTCCCGCACTGTAGGGTACGCCGTTAGGGGCTCACTGTACGGTTGAAGCCGGAGTGTGGCATGACGTATGTGAGTGAAAGGCTCATCACGGAGGAGACGCCGCTGGAGCCGAGTTATCGTATCATTCTCGGGAAGCACCTCGCCTTCCGTTTTCTGGAAGTGGGCACTGTGCTGCCGCGTGCAAGCGACTCGCGCATTCTAGACTGGGAGCTTTGCTCCAAGGAGTTCCGGCAGGGGAGAGTGCAAGTGGTAGAAAGAGGAGCAGCCGCGGCGCTGGTGCGCGATAACAGCGGCCTGCAGGCCGGCTGTGAGGACCTTGAGGCACGACTGCAGCACACGTGTGGCGGTTCGTGGGTGATGCTCACAAACCTGCCTTCCACACACCGTGGCGCGCTGCTGTGGCCGTTCGACCTGCGCAAGCACAACAGGGAGATCACCATCGGTCCTCAAGGTGACGTGCAGTTGCCATTCCTGGTCAACACGGTCGCCATTAAGCACACATTGGACGGCCTCGTCTTTCAGTATGGCAGTGCCAACGTTCCCCTCACCAACGAGCCCCGGTTCACTGCGGGCAGCATCGCTTTCGCCATTAGCCTCGATGAAAGCGTTGTACCAAGTCGGGTGTGCAAGGAGGACACACAAAGCCCGTGAGTCTCCAGAAACAATGCTGGTGATGCAGTGAAGCTTCTTCTTCTTGCAGTGGTCTGTTGGGGCGCCTTTTGGCTTCGTGTTCCAGGCCAAGTGCCTGAAAGCACCGCAGGAGGAAGAAAAGTGCGTCGTCTACCGAAATTCACTGTACGACATCCGCGTATTGCAGCCTCCATCTCTTTCGCGAGTCGATATTGCAGCGCTGAACGTGCAGATCACGACAGCGGTGCGCAGCCCATAGCTGCTGGGCTGGCAAAAGAGTTGCGCGAACACGCCCCTCTGTCGCTGGAGTCTTCACCTCGCGATGAGGTGGCCATCAGCGCAAAGGCAGCGAAATTTCTTAGGGTAGCACAGGAGAAGTCCTCTCTTTCTGCAGCCATCATGACGGAGCTGCATGAGGACATGGGAACTGTGCTGATGGAGAACTGCAGCGGCTGCGCAGTGGGCTTCCTCAAAACGTCACATTTACCCGCTGAAAGAGCACCCACGCGAGTGCTGGCTCGGCTTCTTCCACGAAGGCGATGCCCCTGCACCTAAAGGTAACGTGTTTTCTGGCCTCCTCGGCTGGTGTGCACTGGCGAGTAGCACCGTAGATCTGCTCAAGGTGAGCGTCAACGTCAAGGCACTGTGAAAACGACATGTGCTGCAACTCAACGCCCGGGGTAATGCCATTTTTCAAAAAGGGCGAAAACATCAGCTGCTCGGCTTCTCCTGCATATCGTGGATGATGTGCTTTCGACGGACTACTGCATGCGGCGGCACATGCTGTCGGCGACTGAAGCGGATGGAATGGAGGAGCAGCTTATGCAGTGGCAAAAGTGGGCAGACAGGTGCGTGAGCGTTTTGGACAACTAGATGCATTCATCTCACAGTACGTGGAAGCACAAGGCGGCTCTGCAGGGCAAGCCTACGCCGCAGATTCGGCACAGCATAGGCTAAACTCAGAGCGACACGCACGTGTTCGACCGGCGGGCGGCGCCGTCTGGCAGTGCATTCCGAAAGGCGAGACTCTCATGCACCACGCTGAGGCACATGTCCGTGCCGCCACGTATCGCTGTTGACCTTCACGCAAGTCGTTCGCACCTCTCCACTGCGTATGTTGGCACGACATCGCACAGTCTAAGTTCCTTCGCACTTTTTGCAAATCGAGCGTGTCCTCTGCCACCTGCTTGAGAGTGGAAACTTGCCAACTGCGTGGAACTTCTCTTTTTCAGTGGACACCAACGGGATGAAGAAGCGCTCCTCGTCAACCGACTCACGCACCACCGTGGCGACCGTTGTACCAAGACATCGGTAACTTGGCAACAACTCGCTCTCTTTGTGTGTGTGTGGTGTGTGTGTTGTGTGTGTGGTGTTTGTGTGTGTAGGGAAATCGACCTCGCTCACCTTTTCCCTTTCTTTCTCTGTCGCCTTCTTCCAGCATGCATCTGCGGGTGTGTCAGCCATCCTGTCTGACATCCTGCTATCCCCCTCCTTTCCTCGCCCCTTTCCTCACCAACCCCAATCATACGTCTCTGCGGCGTTCTCACTTTCTTCCCGTATTCTTGCTATTACTCTGTTTACATGGCGAGCATAGGAGTACGTGCCGGTGTGTGTGGGGGGGGGAGGTGTCTTGCATTGAGTCTGGACCTGGTTAAGACTTGTCTATTCTCTCTGACGTACTCGCTTGTCTGCGCATCGTCCTTTTGCTTTATGGGAATCTTTGCTAAGGTCTCCGCGCGCCCGAATCGACTTGATTCACTCGACTATGGGGCTGTTCTTTGTAAGTGGCGGGCATGGGGTAGTAGTACGGGTGAGGTGCAAGAAGAGGGGGGGGGCTAGGGACAGGAAAGGAGCAGCCCGATGGGGGAACAGAGCGTTTGAAGCAGGAAAATAGCGAAGTCACTTTTCATCGATGCTTCTTACCGCTATTCCTTCTGTGTTGTAGAACATTTACATGTTAGGGTGTGCAGTAGACCGTGTGGATTTAGTGTAAGTACCCTAGAGTAAGAGGTACGAGGCTGTTGGTGGCGAGTGATAGGGAGGGGGTTGGGGCTAAAGAGGAAAAGGACTTGAGCGTTGGCTGTGCTCCACGTCAGATGGCATGAATAACTTCGAGTCTAGGTGAGCTAGAGAAGAAGTCATGAAGCTAAGGGACAGCGGCACGATGCGGAGTATCATTGCACCACCTAATCCCCACCCTTCCGTGTCCTTCTCCCCCTTCACCGTCTTCCCTGTCCGCTGTATTTGTGTATTCGTTCTCATTGAGGAGTTTAGCTTTTGCCTGTGTGTCTCTTTGCATGTCACTTCCACAATTTTGCGCTTTGTCCCTCTCACCACATCCCTTCTCTCTTTTCTGCCTTTCTATTCCTTAGCAAGGTTGCTCAGCTTAGCTGCCGCGTCTATTCTCTTCTTTCTGGCATCATCTTTGCATGTGGATGTTGACTGGTGAAAACTATGTGGACCTCGGTGCGGTTCACTGAGGGGTATTCTCGTTCACTTTCATTCAGTGCTGATAGCAAATATTTTGACGTAGTGCATGTGAAGTGCAGTGTGTCTTCGTGCTTCACCAGAAAGGCAGTAGTACCTATGCGCTGCCTCCACGCACCTGTCCGCTTCTTTTCACCGTGTGTGTTGCCTTGCGATGTCGGAGCTCCCTTCGCATTCTCTCATGACAGTTTTCTCTTCTCGACCCCCCCCTATTCACAATCTCTCGGAACATTTCTCGTCAATTGCGCCCCACTGTGGGCACCTCACTCGCCACTCGCGCGACACACATACGTTTGCTTTCTTTTGCCGAAGACCCGACACTAGAGGTGCATGACTCGTTGACCTCTGGAGAATAGAAACGAAGGGAACGGGAGTCTGTTAGTGGTGCACGGCGCGGTTGCCCTTCGCTTTCTTGTATTCTTGTGTCCCTCTCGCTCTGCCTCCCTTGACTTCCTTAAACTTTCGATCAATATTGCTCTTATCACCAATGGCTCTAGCTGTGACTTCGTCGTCTGCTCCGTCTGGCAGGGCGGAGGTGGTGTACTGGGATCTGCACGGCCACTCCGAAGATGTCGTGTGTGCCGCCACGCAAGGCCGTGTGTGCGCCACCGGCGACGTCGACGGAGTAGTGTTGTTGTGGCGCTTTGCTAAGGCGGCGCCAGAGCACGTCTGCTCCATGAACACGGGTGGACCTGCAGCAGTAGATGCAGTGTGGAGTAGTGCCACAACGCTGCTGGTTGCTCAAGGAGACGGATGCGCCACTGTCTGGGATGTCGAGAAAGGTGCACGGCTGCGCACCATCTCTAGATATGCCGTCAAGGGTCGGTGTGAGTGGCCGGTGGTCAACTGCGTGGCGGTGACAACGCAAGACACCTTTGTGTTTGGCGGCGATGACGGCTACCTTGTCACAGCGGACAAGCGAAGCGATAGGGTCGTGGTGGGTACACGTGTCGCTGTTCCCCTCACCAGCGCCACAACTGCCGGCTTCTCTCTATTTGTCGGAGACGTGTGTGGGACACTGCACTGGTTCGACATCCGGACGGGGTCGAGGGAGGTGGAGCGCATTGTTTGTGGCTCTACAGGGATCACCAGTATTGTGGCAGACCCTACTCAGGATCGGGTGGTAACGTACTCCATGAGTGGGACGGCGCAGATGATTGATACACAGCCCTTTGCATTGTCATCGTCGGATCGCCTCCTAGGTGCGACAGAGCTGGGCGTGAATGAGCGCCAGGCGCTGTTGCGTGGGCATGGGTACCGCGTTCTGACACTGTTGTAATGCCAAGCGGTAAGGGCAATGTCGTGTCCGTCTCCGCGAGTGACATTGTGGGAGGTGCTACGCGTACGGTGCACGCAGGCCGCACTGGGTCTGCGATGAACGTGAGTGTCTGCGTGGAAGATGAGTACGTAGTCTGCGGAGGCGATGGTGGTGAGGTGGCGGCGTACCAGTGGTAGAAACTGCGTCTTATGCAGGCATAACATGGCGAGAACGCACACGGCAGTAACCGCGGTGGCGAGAGTCTCTCACGTGGTGGGAGACTCCAAAACGTAAGGCGACCTCAGGAAAAGACGGGAAAAGGACAAGGATAGGGAATACACAGCTTGTAGAAGTTCTTGCACTGAGGCGGTGTGTGGCGGCGTTTCGCACTGTTGTTTGTTAGGTGATGGTGACACTGCTCCCACCGTTCTGGAGTATCATGTTGCACCTCTTCGACTTGCGCTGTGGACTTCATTGGTATGAATCCGTGGCGGCGTGTATGTGTGTGTGTGTGTCTGTGTACGTAGACTCTTGAAGCACATGCTTAGCTCATGTCGCCCAAAGGCGTGGCGCACTTGAGTGTAGATCCACTCCGCATGACGAGCCCTTTCTCAGATAATGCTCGATTGATTTTTCCTCCGCTCCCTTCCACTCTGTCATGTTCGCATCCCTCTCTGTCTTCTGGTGTGCCTTCTTCGTATTCGTCTTTTCTCTCCGCATTTGATTTTCTTCCACGACGCTGGTTTCAACTACCTTCCTTCCTTTCGTGTGCCACTCCCCGAACACACCACACACGCACACACACGCATGGATATGAACGCAGCCGGCTACAGCTGCCTCTCCCTACCTTTCCTCGCTTGAATTGTTTTGACTTGTGTGCCATTCTCACTGTGTCCTACATACTTCCGCTATATTCATCCCCCACTCTACTCTCTCCGTTACTTACCACTCCCATTCCCGCACACTAACCGGCATTAGCACCAACTCACTTGCGGGTAAGTTCACGCAACGCGTAAGAGGAGAGTAAACCACCACCGCTTGACACGGTGCTTGCTGCTAGTGCTATCAATTGGGGTCTAACTCTTGATTACTGTCGTTACTCTCGTCCCCCTCTCCCACAGTTTTCCCTGCGTGCTCACCTAAGTCCTTCTTCATCCTCGCCTCTTTTATGTTTGACGCGGCAGGGAAAGGGTGACAAGTGCAACAAGGCGATCCTCATCGTCCGCTCCTGCTAACGTACCTGCGGGTTCATACCGTTCGTTTCTTTTGTATGCTCACTGGTGGCTGATTCATATTGGTGGAGTGTTAATAGAGCGGAAACAAGTGTCGAGTGTGTCCGCATCGGTGCGTGTGGGCTTCTGTTCAACCTCCCCGCTCCCCCAAACGGGTTACCTTTTGCTGTTGCCTCTTCACGTGTCTTTACTGGGTTGACTTGTGTGTTTTTTTTTCTTGGTCTCTCTATTATGCTCGTTTTCTTCCTTCTTCCACCTTACCACTCAGTTTGAAATTGCTTCATCCCTTGGTCGGCGCACTAGCCCACTGAACCCTGCTACGTCTCCCACACGTACCTTAACTGGAGATCCCCGTTTAACATAAACAAAGAAACGACGACGAAAAGAAGCTTTCGAAGTGATCGGTGCGAAACACTTTCAGACTCCCTCTCCACCACCGCCACCGCACACTAACACACGCATCTAAGCCCCGTCACTCATACACGCGCTGCTGTTGTTGCACCTGTCCGTGCATCTGCGTATGCATCTTTGTTTCTCTTGTGTATGTGTATGTGCTAGGCTTCTCCTTTCTTTCGCGGTACCACGTGAAGGTTAAGGGTGATGCATCGCAACCGCAACCGGCGGAAAGGGCCGCCGGAGGGCCGCTCAATGCAGAACGTACTGAGCACTGATGGAATTCCGCCGGGTACGTTTGCCGTGATCGACCCCCTCAGTAAGCGCCTGTTTATCCCTTTAGAGTCCATGCTCGACACACGCGCGATGCACCGCAAGGGTGTGCCTTCGCTCTGCCGGGTATTCCTGGAGGGTCGGTGTCGCCAGGGCACGAACTGCTTCCAAGCGCACGCCAATATAGATCTAGTGCTCGAATTGCGGGGCAAAGCGCTCGCGGTGCCGACGTGTTGTGCCCTTCACGGCTCCCCGAGCGACATGTCAGGCATCGACCCCACCCTGCGGCTGGTCGTGCGGGATGACGACGGCGAGACGGTAGGGTTGGCGCGACTGCGACAGGCCCTGATGACCAACGGACTGCGCACTCTCATTGCCGCTCAGGGGAGCGCCGTTGGCATGCCGGCACCGGTTGATGTAGTTGTGTCAACAGCGGCGCTCTGCCGGTCTCACAGCGGTGCTGATGGATCGCCCTGTTGCCGCTTCGAGGGAGAATGCAATTTTGTGCACCTGTGCCGCCACGTTGTGTCCCAAATTAATCAGCGAAGGGAGGTGGTCAAGGCGGAGGAACACCTCGCTGCGCCGGTGTTGACTGCAGGAAAGCCCCCCGAAAGCTGTCAAGACGAGTTCATGACGGTCCCAGAGATGCCACCCAATCACCCCACCTCCTCGCCGCTGCAGATGCGCTTGCAGCCGGCGTCAACAGTGATGGTTCCGATGAGCGTGAGCGCCAACCTTGGCGTCACCCCATCAATCCGCTTCGACCCCCTTGCGCTCGCGGCGACAGCGCCGAGCGCGATGCCAGACAGCGGCGCGCTGTTGATGGGCCGATCCCCGTTGATGTCAAGATCCTTCAGCTCCACTCCCTCAGGACTGGTGTGGCGCCACAACCCGTATAACTCCTCTCACGCCTCCTCTGTCATAGAGACCTGATATGGTGCGTAAGTGTTTGCGCGCGTACTAATATATGTGTGCCCATATGTGAGTATATCGGTGTGCGGGTATGTGCGCCGTGCTCTTCTTTCAATGGGCACATTGAAGCCTCTGTGCACAGCACTGAAACACCTCCCATCGACGCGCTTGGAGAAGTACGGTGGCCATCGAAGACGACACTAACGGAATAACGGCCTCGATATATATATATATATATATATATGCTCACCTACCTACAGTCGCTCCGAGTGTTGCATGACTTCCCAGCTTGACACTCTCCTTCTGTACTCCTTGTGGCCCCCCTCCCCCACCTGCTCATTTCTTTCGCTCTTTCCTTGTGCTTTTTCCTTTGCTTTATTCACTTCACGCTTTATATTATTGTGTTGCCTTGTCTTGGGGTGCGTGAGACCTCTCGCCAACTCTTTCTTTCCTCTGCTGTCTCTTTTGCCTTCCTCTCTTATGCTCCGGAGCGGTTTCTAGGCGCGCGCACATGCGTGCGTTTGTGTCTGACGGCAGGCACGCGGGGCGTTTGTACGGGTGATGGGTGAGGCAGCGCGGCGGATGGAATGAAAGGGACGAGGTCTCACTGCACTAGTAAAGGCCGCTACTTCCGTTTCCTTTTGTTGTCCTCTAATCCGTGTTATTGCTATTAGCGCTCGGTATAAGCTGAGCGACCCCTCGTGGGGGTTTTCTCCTTTCTCAAGGATGATGTATTATGAGCATGCGTGGGTTTTGGGGTTGACCGGGGTTACGCCGCACCTCTTTTTCACTCTCCAAAGAAGAGTTAGTACCGCCTTTCCTTGCGTGTTGGGAGAGAAACAAGGTGTGTGCGTGATGGGGTGTGAAGTCAGGCCAAAGTACTCGAAGAGAGACGGGGGCGTGAAGCGCCTACGGCATGTAGACGCACCTCGTGCGCTCCTTCAATGTTAACAACCCTGAATCGTTGCTGCACGTCTTGAGTTTACCCCCTGTTTTTTTTTCTTTTTCCCCGCGCTGGAGTGCTTGGGCGCGTGTGTATGTATGCGTGTTGGTATGAATCTATATGTGCGTGTAGAGGGAGTGATGATCCGGCGCAGGCCTTGGCGGGGCTTTTCCGTTCCCTTTGCGTGCTCCGGTTTTTCTTTGTCAACTATCGCTAATTTTTTCGCTGTCTCACCTCTCCTCTTTTCACCCTTCTCTTTACTCCCCCGGCATTCGCGTTAGCGTGTACAGGAGTCAATCGGCAAGTGGGTGTCGTAAGGTAATTGTACGGGCTCCCCGCGTCTGCTTGACACAAGGTGATGTGCCGTGCGCAAGTACGGCTGACAGGCTCTCAGCGATGCGTATGCTCAGCAGCTCAGGTGAAGGACCTACCACATCAGCAGCCGGCAAAGGAGACAACGAGTGTCTTCCATGTCGCTTCAATGTGTTGCTAATGCGGCGCCCATTCTGCCATGTGATGTTCGCACTGTCTCTACAGACCACCGAACTAATGACGAGATGCATGAGGAGGGGGGAAGAAGAGAGGCAAGCGTGCCATTCAGTGGTCAGAAGTGCGTTGCGAAATGCAACTGACGCAGCCATGAAGCCATCTTTGAAACGACTCTCCAATGCCTCAGTAGCGCTAGCATACGCTGCTTCATTCGCCCTGCCCCTCTGTGCGGCAACAATAAGGCACTTCAACACGCTGCAGTTTGATGCTAATGATCTGCGCTGGGTGTGCACGTAATCGAGTCTGTGTCTATCTTGATGGCCACCTTCTGCTCTTGCCGCTTTCCATCACATTCTCTCAGCGTGTGTACGTGTGTGTGTGTGTGTAGGGAGGGCTCTTTTTCAGTCGTGTTCTCCAGTGCCTTTGCTCCCGTGATGACAGAGAGCCCCTCGGCGTGGCATCAGGGCGCGGTGACCACTCTGTAAGGAACCCATGCAGCCCCACCACCCTCCTATCCCTGCCAATGCCGAACCACTTCTGGGGGTGGCCGAGCCAGGCGCCTACGACAGGGGGAGGTTTGTGCGGTGTATCGCTGCTGATGTCGGCGGTCAGGTCCTGGATGACGTTGCGTCGGAGCCGCCTGCGACAGCCGACACGTTTGTGTCCACCCATATTACCGGCAGAGTGCCAGTGTGACCCGAGCATGTCGCACCCGACCCTCACGCTCCACTGGTGCGGGGAGCCTGGGCGACCCCGAGGGGAGATGCACCACGCGGCGTCCGGCATGGTGGGCGCGGCTGTAGTGTGACCTGCGGGGGCGGGAGGTGTGGGTGGGCAGAGTTAGAGGTCAGGGCCTTGCTCAGGTGATGGAGTCGGTGCATTGCTGCAGTCCGTGTCTACGACTGCTTTGAAGCACGCGGTGAGCCTCTGAGAGACCGATTCGAGTGGGGTCTGACTCGTTTGTTGTATGGCAGGGAAGGGACTCGCTGAAAAGGAGCTGTATTTTCTCTGGAGCAGCAGCACAGCAATCAGGATGGACAAGAAACAGTGCCGAATGCTGCAAAATTTCTAAAGGGTGCAGGCAAGCAGTGCATTTGCCTTCCGGTACACGGTACCGTGCTGATGCAGCTTTTTGTATTTTGCTCGAGGAGTGGCTCCTTTCATGTCGTTCTCAGCGGATGTGTGTGTGTGTGTGTGTGTGTATGGCAGTGAAACCGATGCCCAGCGCGCACGCGTTTACCGTACAATTTTAGTATTTCCGCTTCTCATGTGTGGTATTGAAGTTGCAAGCAGAGCGCAGCGGGGCACCCTCGTGCGATGGTTAGTTTCTACTTTCTCCGCTCGGAGAGGACACCACTACCGCCTCTCCCTTCCCCCAGTCTCTCTCAGTTGTACTGTCTTCAACTCACCCTCCCTCTCATCTCCTTGCTACTGTGGTTTTTCTATGGCCCCCTTGGCACTTCCGCATCGTTTCCGCCGGTCGTGTGTTGCCCGGTCGCAATGCATGCCACACATATCCGCAAGGACGTTTTGCGACAGTGCCGAGTCTCTTCATGACCGCTCTATGAGCGTCCCGCCGCGAATACGGCGTGCTCGCTCACGCCGTTGGAGGCGGACGCAGTGGTACACCTGAAGACGCACCCCAGGAAGTCGCTTGACTGGTACAGGTTGACTCTGCGGCAGTCTGGCAGGGATAGGTGAGCTCGGTTCTCCTTCCTGAAGTCCGTGAAGGGGCTGGCGTCGTAGTTGAGCGCACACATCAATCCGTTCTTTCAAGAGTGCCCCATCCGAGTGATGGGGTCGGAGCGCTACTTACAATTTGAGGTGCGGCAGCTGTCGGGCGGGAAATGCGCCAAGAGGCGACATTTCTTTTTCGCCCCGATGCCGACGCTGCACCACGTCGTGAGGAGCGCCGTCACTGAGAAGGACGCGGTTGTCTTTGCGGACCTCCCTTCGTTTTTTAACAGGCAGCAGAGCACAGCAGGTTTGTGGCACCTCTCGACACTCCGACGAACCGATATGCAACACGCGCAGCGACCATGACAAGCACCCCGGTGCCGATGAAGAAAGCGATCATCTCCATGTTTTCCAGAGCCTATGGTTATATCAGGCTCCATCTTCTCCTTCGAGCGGCCGAGGAAGATGCAGTGAAGCTGTGGCACTCTTCTTTGACGCTCTCCTCGACCTCTCACACAGCAGCGCCCAGCGGCGTATGGATGTTGTTCTGCGCGGAGGCACACTAGCTGCTGCTGCTTGCTCTATTCTTACTGACCGAGACACTGTATTCGTAGTCAATTACGGCGAGCACCCCCTCCTCTGCTGCCGCGACATCCCTCTCTACCAGTGCTACGACTAGGAGAGGCAACGTTGTCCATAGAGACGCTGACGGAGGAGGCGGCCAAGTGCTACATCAACTTTTCTCTGTCAGTGAGCACGAAGGGTGGCGCAGGTGGGAACTCAAGGAGCGGTATGGTGCCGATTATGCTGGTCTACCGATCGTGGGCGCATTTTTCGTCATGCGGCACAAGTGGTGGTTCAGCAAGCATGAGCTGCAGCGCATTGCACTGGAGACTCTTGCGGTGTACACTGATAATGATGCTAGCGGGATATCCCTCTACCTGGCGTTTTCCCAAACGGCAGCGCCTATGGCAAGTGACGCTGAAAGCAGTGAGTGTACGTCTATCGTGAACCAGCTGAACCCTTTGGACGCCGCTCAGCAGTCCTTAGAATCGAGGAAGCGAAGGGAGACATGTGGAACGGTGACGACCGAGTGTGAGGCAGGTAGTTTCTCTAGCAGGCGTCAATGGTTGCTGTGGCTGAAGGCGACGATGAAGTGGTCCGTCATCGTTTTCTTTTTCAGGCGCTGTGAGGCACAGACCCCAGTCTGTGGAGAGAACGGGTCACGAAGCGGCTTGCTTGGTAGCAGTGTGGACTGGTAGAGCCGACACGGCACTGTACTCCTTTGCTCGCACAGTGACTGCGCCATGTCGCCTTGACTGTGGCTGTGTGTGTGTGTGTGGTGTCCGCACCTGTGCATAGCTGCACACAAGCCAATCTAGGCCTACCTCTTTCTCATGTCCTACCTTCTCCTAACTACCCCAATGTCCCTTACCCCCACCCCCGCAGGTTTTTTCCCCTCTAGCAGCCACGAGATGTCACAGTACCGTAATTTATGCTGCTCTCGCTACTCGCCTCTCTCTCTTTCACCTTTCTCCATGTGCCTGTGAGTGTGCTGGAGAGAGAGCGCTGCTGAACAATGCCTGCGGTTCCACAGTGCTCCCGACACCGCGTGAGAATGCCCTCTCTCTTACCTGTCGGCAACGCTCAGCGCTCTCATACAACTGCACATAGCTCCTTCGCCAGATTGAGTAACATGCAGCTGCTTGCAGGCATCTTTCTCTCTGACGTCCCTCACTGTGCCAGCCGGACACGGAGACACAGTGTTTCACTGCACCAGGGTGGCAGCAGTAGCTGCGTTCTCCCTTTCCGTATTGCCTCTCCTGCCCTGCATATATGTGTAGGGGTGACAGCGGGTCATCTTAGAGGGCGGGGTGCGCAAGGAGCATGTTGAGCGCGGGCGTGCCGCTCACCTCATGCCTCCACTGCCACTGTCCCTTTCACCCCTCACTGGTGAATCGGCGTCTTCTGGTTTGCGTGTGTCACGCGTGTCCTTTTTCCCGCTCCATATGGGAGACTCACAACTCTGAAGGACAGAGTGCACTGGCGGAATGGTCGTGCCTCTGTCGAGGGCTTCCCGTGCTCTCCTCTTCACATCATTTCCTACCCCTCTACGCCCCTTCTCACACACTACCACACCGAAGCAACTCATCTTCACACAGATCCAAGCACAAGCACCAGAGCGTACGCCCACGCACCCACACGCACAGGTGGTTGCTGTACCGACGTCGCTGGGCAAGCATGAAGTTCGGAAAGCGCCTGCAGGATGAAATTGTGCCGGAGTGGGCTGACTACTACGTCAGCTACAAGCGACTCAAACAGTTTATCCATAACTCTGAGCTGCGCGGCTGCGAGTTCAGCGATGAGCTCTTCAACATCATAACAGAGGAGCTCGCGAAGGCAGAGGGTCTCTTTCAGCAACTCATGACGGACCTGCAGGAGGAGCACGACAGGCTCATGAAGATGAATGCCGACCTCCCTGTGGCCCCGGAGGTGAGGCTGCGCAGGTTCCACCGCCGCAAGAAAGGCGACAGCGCGAACGACGAGGCACCAAACGAGGAGACAGGGCTTGTGAGCACTGCCACCAGTTCTGTATGTGACCCGTCAGTGCTGGACGAGGAAGTGGTGCCGCGCCCCCAGCACACCAGCCTTGGTGCCCTCTTCAAGCATCTGTTTTTGCTGCTGATTGGTGACTCACAGGTGAAGGAGGTAGAGAGCAACACGCCGAGAGCTCTCTTCCTCGAGTGGCACTGTAACGCGCATCAGCTGCAACACTTTGCGGAGCTAAACCTCGAGGCTATCCGGAAGTCTGCCAAGAAGCTGAGGAAGCACCGCCGCATGGAAGACGACTTCACGGCCGCCATCGAGGTGGAGCTCGCCCGCTCGAGGCTAGTCACTCTTATGCCGCGTCTGCGCAGCCTCTTATCGGATGTAAGCGTGGATTTTGAACGCAAGTTCAAGGTGCCGCTGGACCAGTACGCCAACGTGGCTATGTCGCAAGAGTGGCATGCGAGGTGGCGCTACATCTCCCTTGGGGCTGTGCTGTTTCTGCTGGTGCAGCAGCTCCCGGTGCTGACGGAGGAGCCTGCGGCCCACAACTGCCTGGCGCTTTTCGTGCTCATCACCACACTGTGGATCACCGAGGCGATTCCGTTCTTCTGCACGGCCATGCTTATTCCGCTCTTCGCTGTTCCGCTGCGCATCGTCATGGACCCAGAGACGCACCAGAGTGCGACAGCGTCGCTGGCGTCGCAGATCATCTTGGGTAAAGTCTTTAATCATGTCCAGATTCTCGTCATGGGCGGTCTCACCATCGCCAAGGCGTTCTCACGTACCAACCTGGAGATGTACGCTGCGAGCATGCTGCACCGGTGGACAGCCCACCGCCCGTCGCTGTATTTGCTTGGTGTGATGCTTTCCAGCTGCCTCTTGTGCGCCTTCATGTCGAATGTGGCGGCCCCGCTGCTGGTACTCGGAGTGGTGCAGCGCACGCTTTGGGAATTCCCCGAGGGAACGAAGGCGCCGCACGGCATCCTGCTGGGCCTTGCCTTCTCGTGCAACATCGGTGGCATGCTCTCCCCTATCGCTTCTCCGCAGAACGCTGTTGCTATCTCAGCGCTGGGCTTCTACAACGTATCCTTTGCGCAGTGGGTCACTGTGGCCCTGCCGGTCGTGTTGTTCAGTGTGGTCGCCGCGTGGGCCATTGTGTTAATTGTATGGGAGCCATTTGCCGATGTGCCGTACATCCCACTGCAGGTTGTGAACACCGCGGCGGAGGAGCAGGTGTCTTCCGCGACGCGTATGGTGGTGCTTGTAGTGTCGGCCATCACGATAACGCTCTGGATTCTGCCGGCAAATCTTTTCTTCGGCGACACCGGCATCGTGGCTCTCATCCCGATTGTCGTGTTCTTTGGCATCGGCATATTGTCCAAGGATGATTTCAACACGCTCTCCTGGCACCTCATGTTTTTACTTGCTGGTGGCAACATGCTGGGGCTGTGCGCTCACGACTCCCGCTTACTTGATATCATCGCCATGAGCATGAAGTCCACCCTAACAGACTCGCCGCCGTACTTGACACTTTTGGCGGTGCTTATCGCCGTGAGCATTATTACTACATTTGTGTCGCACACGGTGGCGGCTATGATCCTGCTACCCATCATTGTGAAGATTGGCTGCCTCATGCCCCAGTCCACAGGTATCATGGCCGTTACACCACAGTCGATGGTAATGCTGACCGCTTTGATGTGCTCTGGTGCCATGGCGTTCCCTATCAGCTCCTTCCCCAACGTGAACTCGCTTCTAGCCGAAGACTCGAAGGGTAAGCTGTATCTGCGAGCGAAGGACTTCCTCGTTTGTGGCACAGCAATCACGCTGGTATTCATGGTATGTCTTGCGACGTGGATGGTGCCCCTCACCAACTATGTGCTTCCTGCTAATCATTGAAGTCGACAGGTCTCACGCCGGAGGTGAGAGAGTAAGGGTGTACGTGCATACTTGCAAGTGTCCTCATGGGTACGTCGCCGTCGATCAAACCGCCACCTGCGGACGGACAGTGAGAGGAATCGTGCGAAGGGATAATAGATAGCTTCCTGCTTCACAGTGCGCTCTCTTTCGCTGGGGAAGGCCGGCGCCTCGTGGGAACCTTTTAAACACTCATCCGTCTTCGCATCCGTGCCGTCCTTCCCACGCCTATGCGCGGACCCATTTCCCTCCCCTTCCTCTCGACTCTTTTGTTTTCTCCTCTCTCTCCTTTCCCTGAATCGCCAAGGATGCTGCACAGTTGTCAAGCCCACATGTCATGCTGTCTGCGCGCAGGCCTCTCTCAGTCCCCTCCCGCGCCACCGTTTTCGATTTATGCAGCATCAGCAGACATCTCCGTACTGAGGCAGCGAGATGGCGCATGTTAGCGATCGTGCGTCGCTCTTTCGTTTTCGCCATTGTGTGGGGGGAGGGGGAGGACTGACGTTTATCGTAAGCTGGAGCCGGTCGTGCGTGCGCCGGCGTCTCGTCTGGAGCCGTTGTTGTTGTGATGGTGGTGGAACTTCTGATACTTCCCCCCCCCTCCCCTCCCCTCGCTCTCCTCGTCCCTCAGTGATCCCCCTTTTGAAGAAGAAGCAAAACGCTCTAATGATAGACCATGTCGTTCCTTTCTTGTTTCATCCCCTCCCCAATCTGTCTGCTACTGCGTCCCTTGGTGACACGAATGTGTACTCTACTCGGTGCTGCTCATTGCACCCCAAGGGATGGGGTTCGACTTGATGCCCTCGACGTCACACACAAGCTCATGCTTTGTGTCATACGCGACAGCAGCGAGAGGTACGGCGCACTGCGCGCTCTGCTCTCCCTCTCCCCATACCTCACTTCCTCTGGGTTCGTCGCTCATCCTCGCACCCTTTCGCCCACTTTGTGTACTTTCTCTTCCTCACAACGGGGACATCGTCACCGCTCTCTTTGGTATTTGCCTTCACGCTGGGAGATGCACGATGGAGTCATATGAAACAGACGCCAGTCTTGAGCAGCTGCCGAAGGACGTTGAGTTCCCTGAGTTGGTGCTTCGCTGCACTGTTGTGGCTGCTATTCCCCTTCGCACATGCGAGTTTGGGGACGACAAGGTGTTCACCATAGTTGGCTCCGTCGCTCCATGCACGCCCAGTGCGGATGCTGCCACCAGGAAGACGCGTCTGCGCATTAACTTCTACAACTCGTGGGGAGCTGCCGCGGCCTTCATAGACCCCGGTGACGTTATCTTGCTGCGAGGGTTTTCTCTCTTGCATGTACCGACTCACGCGAGGTGTGGCGATCTCGCAAGCACGACACCCGATTCCCCGCTGTTATTCGTGCGTCCGCTGCCGAGCACGAGTACGCTACGCGTGCTGCAGAGAGGCGGGAAGAAGCTCGTGATGGAGGTCTCTGTCAGCCCAGAGAACTGGGACGCCGTCGGCATGCGGAGTCTGCCTGACTCAGACACGGAAAATCAGATGTACGCACGCACGTGTTGGGGCTGGACAGAGCTAGCTTGTTGAAAGGGGCACTACGTGCGCGAACGCAACGCACCTGCTCTGTTCCCCCCCCCCCCCCGTCACCTATGACCGGTGCATTGCGATGGAACGCACACCCTTACCCACTCCTCCCGTTCGACTGTGAAAAAGCCAGGTGCGAAGGCACTCTCATAACTTCCCCCGTCTCCCCCGACTTTAGAGGACTGCTACACCGCTGACTGTGCGCTATCTGCGACTCGATGCACTTCACCTCGGAATGTTCATTCGATGCGCGGCCATCATCTTCCTACTTCTGCCTGGGCACGTGCATCTCTCTTTGTTACTCCTTATCCCTGTCCGCCTCTCCATTTCGTGTGACAGCTCGGCGCTCATTGCGCAACATACCCTCTGCCCGCCATCTTTACGCCCTCTCACTCCACTAGCTGCCCTCTTCTTTCCTCCTGGCAGAAGCGAACGAGAAGACTGGCGATGCACAACTCCGTGGGGGTGACGAGCAGAAAGCAGACAAAAATGGCAACCACAGTCAACGCGTCTTGACTTATTCGGTGGGGAGCACGGCCCTGTCTTCACAGGCGGCGCTGTTTCGTTGATCAACGCCACCTGGTGGCTACGCTCTCTCTCTCAAAGTGGGGTGCATGCGCTCATGAGTACGTGGATGCGTGGGTGTTTGACGCCATTCGCGGCGCGTACCCCTCCCCCCTTTGTTTCACAGTCGCACCACTTCCCGCTTGGCTCTTGCCCCTGCCGCGGCCGCCTTTTTCTCTCTCCTCTGTTACACACTTGACACTCACAGTAGGTGCGCTGTTGTGGCATCAACTGCAGAGTTGAGAGAGTGCAAAACATGCACGAGTGCAGCCAACACGACAATGTGTTCTCCCTCCCTCACCTGGCCCTCGTGCTCGAAAGCGAACTTAGGTGCTGTACGCACGACATCCACGCCCTCGCCGCCCGCCCGTTTCGTTCACTGGTTTGACGAGGAGAGAATGAGGGAGGGATGAAGGGTAAAGAAGCGTTGCGCTGCTCTTATACATACATGCACGCACGCACACACACGTCGGCATACGCGTCCACGCTTCCCCGTTCTGCTCTCCTGTGTTGACTGGTTGGGGCCGACACAGTCGCATAGATGACCACCACAACGCTTTCGTCTTTGGCGCTAAACAAGACGACCAGCACAACAGCCGCGAAGCGCATTGGTACCGTAAGCCGCAGTGAGGACAAGGTGCTCGTCATCTTGGCGTCACTAACAATAGGGCTCATCATTGTTGGTACGTGCGTGTTTGTGTGGCTATGCAGATCACGCCGCATTCTGCCACACCGGTACGGTCATGTGGGGCGCCGCATCACCTCCTCTCGGTACGCCATTGACGATGTTACCGTATGGAGTGAAAGCAATCAGAGCAGGCGTTTTGTAACCTCCGCGGCCCCCCTCCCTCCCCCCGCGCGCACATCGCCTGAAAGGGGGTGGGATGAAGGAACCATGAGAGACGTGCGGGGGGTGACAGCGACACTGCTTAACGCAGTGGACAACGATCGCGTACATTTATGGTCGTGCCTATCACCGTCCCATGCGACGCGCACCCTTTACTTGTCCTCCCCATCCTTCCATGGCCCACCTCCCCAGCGGCGCCGTCTCCGGTGCTGTGGGTTCCATTCTCCCCACTGGTGCCATACCTGCCCCAAGGACAGCAAAAACAAATGCAAGCAGTGTCTTGGCTGCACATTGACGACACCGTGCAGCGTCTCAACCGCCTCCACCTCGAAGAGTACCTCCATTTCCCCATGCCCTCTGCACGGTGTATGGTGTTGTGCATCACCTCGTCCGACGCACGGCCTTGTGCCTCTGTGCGCGTCAGCATGTCGCGCGCGCCTTCTTTACCGCCCTCCCCCGTGCCAGCTCGGCACACGTCTCTTTCCCTAGATGTATATCTATTTCTCTCTCTCTTTCTCCCCTCTCTCCTATGTGACAACGCTGCGCTCATCTGCTCTCTGCCTTACCGTCGTAGATCGTGCTTACTTCAACGTTGCTACTTCGGCGAATCGATCAGCCAGCCGCTCATACACAACCAGCATCCGTGCTTGAACCTCCAATTCTTCTTTGCCTTCTTGCCGCATTGCCGATTTTTCTTCCCTCTATTACTATCGTTGTGTGCGGGTCCGCTACCGTTTGACCTTGCATTGTTCATCGACGCAGTTCAATCTCTTTAACCCTCCCCCCACCCTCTGAGGTAGACACGTCCGCCATGTCCTCGTTCAATCTCCAGTATACGTCTGTGAACGACTTCATCAATAAGTGCGTCCTTTCCCGAGACCCACATCAGCCTGAGTTTACGCAGGCTGTTCGAGAGGTGATGACGTCTCTGTGGCCGTTCCTGCAGAAGAACCCCAAGTACGCTAAAGATGGCCTGCTGGAGCGCCTTGTGGAGCCAGAGCGCTTGATTCAGTTCCGCGTTCCGTGGGTGGATGACAACGGCGTCACCCACGTTAACCGCGCCTTCCGCGTTCAGTTCAACTCTGCCATTGGCCCCTACAAGGGCGGCATGCGCTTTCACCCCTCTGTCAACCTCTCTATTCTGAAGTTCCTCGCCTTCGAGCAAACCTTTAAGAACTCACTGACCACACTGCCCATGGGTGGCGGCAAGGGTGGGTCTGACTTCGACCCCAAGGGCAAGAGCGACCGGGAGGTGATGCGCTTCTGCCAGTCGCTCATCACGGAACTCTACCGCCACATCGGCGCTGACACCGACGTGCCGGCTGGCGACATCGGCGTCGGTAGTCGCGAAGTGGGCTACATGAACGGCATGTACTGGAAGCTACGGAACACGAACGAGTGCACCTTTACTGGCAAGGGTCTCTCCTACCAGGGCAGTGAGATCCGCCCTGAGGCTACGGGGTACGGCCTCGTGTACTTTGTGCAGGCGATGCTGGAGCGCGTCAACGACTCTCTCAAGGGCAAGACGGTCCTCGTGTCGGGCTCCGGCAATGTTGCACAGTACACGATCATGAAGTGTATTGAGCTCAACGCTAGGGTGGTAACAGCCTCCGACTCGAAGGGCTACATCCACGATCCATGCGGCTTTGACAAGGAGAAGTTAGCGAAGCTGATGAGGGTGAAAAGTGAGTGCCGTGGTACGTTGGAGGAATACGCGAAGGAGGCAGGAGTCAGTTACGTGCCAGGAAAGCGCCCGTGGTGCGTCAAGGCCGACATCGCCCTGCCGTGCGCCACGCAGAATGAGATTGAGGCAGCCGACGCCACAACGATGGTGGCGAACGGGGTGAAGTTAGTCGCTGAGGGTGCAAACATGCCGACGACGGAAGAGGCTACGGAGGTCTTACAGAAGGCAGGCGTGATGTTCGCCCCCGGCAAGGCCTCCAACGCTGGCGGCGTGGCCATCTCCGGACTTGAAATGTCACAGAATGCGGCTCGCCTGGCATGGTGTGCCGAAGAGGTCGACAGCCGTCTTCGCGACATCATGTCCAGCATCCATGCCTCGTGCGTGAAGTACGGCGAGCAGGATGGCAAGGTTAACTACGTGAACGGCGCCAACATCGCTGGGTTCGTCAAGGTAGCGGATGCCATGCTGGCTCTCGGCATCGTGTAGTTGATCTTTGTGCTGCTAAGGGCAGAGAATGTGTCCGAAGGGGGGGGACAGGCGAAGAAGTCAGCTCCGCTTGTGCGTACGCGAGGTCCCCTCGGCTCGAGGAGAGACCACCGCGGAGTTATGCCTCGCTCAGTCTTGGTTGTCGTTCGGCTCCTCTTTCCCTGTCCTTCCCTCTTTTTTGTTTCTCTCTTGAGCGCTGCGCGCGGGTGACTCTACGTGATGTCGCCTACTCCCCCCCCATCCCGCCCTCCTCTCTACACTCCAACGCAGTCTTTCCTTTTTTTCTCCTCTCTGTCAGATCCATTCTGAACAAGAGGTGAGGCGCAGGGGCAGCCCCATGAAGGAGCGTTTACTCGCGGGCTCGTGTTACCATATGCAGACACGTGCGCACCCCTTGCAGGCACATACACACACACACGCACTCAGAGTTGCGCACGAGGAGGTATTAGCGCAGCGTGGGGCGTGTAGGCGCCGTATTAGTAGCAGTAGGAGCGCCATTATCAGCGACAGCCAAAACCAGCAAGCATCAACCGACGATAAATAAGAAGGCCAAAAGAAAGAAACAAAGCAGCGGCCAAAGGTCGCGCAGCTCCACTGTGTAAAATCGGTCTTCGGTGCTGGTGCGTCATCTCTGCGTCGATGCGGATGTGTGTGTGTGTGCGTGTGTGTGTGTGTGTGCGTGTGCGTGTGTGCTTTTGCTTCTGCTCTCCCCCTCCCTTTTTTGCGCGCTTTACTTCTTCACTCGCATTCTCTCTTCCTCCCACCCCCTCTGCACCACCACGTCCGCGTACCTGTGCGTCTCTGTGAGCGTTTGCTGCGAATACTGAAAAATCAGATGGTCTGCAAAGTTGCTGAGGCTTTCTGGAGTGTTGCGATGCTGAGACTGGCAGTGCAAGCGTGTGGGCTCTGTGCGTGAAGTCAAAGAGGAAGGTGAACTGGTCTGCAGGTGAGCCTTGCGTCTCACCAAATACCCGCACACGCGCAGACGTCCACGTGCAGGCCTTCATCCTTGCCTTCTCCGCTGACTACACACAGTGTTGTGGCATCGCACAATCTTCTCTGACGGAAAAAGAGAGGTGAACACAGAGGGGGGGGTGGCGAGGGATCGAGGAACGCGAGAAGGGCACGTGTTGCTTTTTCTTCCATTCATCGACTTTGCTTTACTCTCCATCTTCCATTTGCTTTCACCTGAATATAAAGGCAGAAGCGAAGAATATTCACCTCTCGGACCGTTGTGCTAGTCTCTCCCACTATGGCTGGAACGCAGGGACGGACAGAGACATACGTGATGCCGTTTCTCTCCTACCCCATCTCTTCTGCTTTCCCGTCCCTCTGTGTGCGGGTTGTGTGGTGCTCTGCGTGTGTCCTCCTCTTCCCTCTCCCTGAGCATCGTCTTTGCTCCTCTCTGGGCCGTTGCCTCCCTCAGAGCGAGGCGCAAACAAAGGCAAGCAAAGAAAAAGCGCAGCATCACCGGCACATGTATGCGTGGTTAGCGGTACGCGCCTCCTCTACATATGTCTGCTTCAGGCGTGCAAGCTGAACTATTCGCGCATCGTACGTGTCGAGTGGTTGCGTACGTGGGCCTCTGTACGTGTGTTTGCGTTTGCATTTCTCTCACCTCGCATTCGCGGCCTCTTCCCTCTTTACTCATTCACCCGCTCAGCCACATACGAAAAGGGGGCTCCGGGCATGGGGGATGATGTGGATGCAACACTCGATCACCCACAACTGCGTGAAAGGGGGAAATACACATCCATTGCCTGTACGCGCTGTGAGTCCGCGGGCTACGGTTGCTCTTTTTCTCTCTGGGGGCTCATTTTTATGTTGCTTTTCCAGACAGACGCGCCTCTCCCCGGCGCGCCCCCCTCCCCCCCCCTCTCCTCTCCTCTTCTCTGCAGTAACGTGTTCCCCCCTCTACTTTGCGCGCACTCTCCCCATCATCTGCTCGCCTACGCGGGTGTATGTGCTAGGCTGCGTCACTGATTTGATTTCTCCTCTGTTTGCTGGCAATCTGCTTTCCCTGTGCCGTCTTTGGCTCAAGCCTCATTTGCCTCATTTGCCTCTTCCTCTCCGCGTACAGCTGTGCTCGTGGAATTGTGACGGTAGTCTGGCCCCTTGTTTCCTCTTCTATTGGCCGCCTGACTGCTGAAGCTGCGCTCTATCATGCGGATCTGCTTGCCACAAGGAGGTGGCGCGCATGTGTGATGGAAATTCAAGAAAGGAGGGGAAGAAAGTGGCAAAACAGTAGAGGAGCGGAGCGGCACCACAAACATCTCATTTCTGTCTCCCTTCGTAGTTTGCCTCGCCTTACACAGAGACGCAGCCAGCGACAGAAGTCCCAGCAGGCGTACTCTGCATTGCAGTCAACCTTTTCGTGCTGTGTTCCCTCAGTTGTCTGCTGAGTGTCTGTGTGATTTCATGGGGACAATGCGGATGGCATGCATGCCTGTGTGTGTGTGTGGGATATGCACCCTCCTTGTTGGGGGGGGCTCTTTCCTGCTTGCTGCTCCGTTGATCTCTCGCTTTTTCTCTCTCTGCTCATCGCCCTTTTCTGAACCTCCACCACCACCCATCCCTCCTCTCCTTCTCTTCATCGAATTTTTGTGTTAACTTCTCTCTCTCTGTGTGTGTGTGTGTGTGAGTGTGGGCGGCGCTCACATGAACTGGTGGGGTCATTTGTATGTCTCTAAAGATGCGCGCTCGTATCTCTGTGTGCGTGTGTTGGGAAACCTGCATCGATACCGTTGCCGAGCACCATGGGAAATAGATTGGTGACGTGCAAGTGCAAGCAGCAATGGAGCAGGGATGAACCGCCTGAGTCACAGCAGAAGTGAAAAGCAAAGTGAAGACACCGAAGAGCAACCAGTACCTCCCAACTATGGGGTGGTAGTGCAGCACAGTGCGTCACAAGTAGCGGCAAACGAGCTGTGCGCCATCGATGGAGGCGCAGCACAGTCAGGCACCTGCTGAGAAGCGTGAAGCGCTGTTGCAGAATCTGCGATGAGTTGCAGGCAGTGCTGGACTATGTTTGTACGCACGTAATTGCCGTGGTTCACCCTCTTCAGGTTCACCCTGCACCCGCGTCCACGACTCTCTCTTATTGGCCACTTTACCTCCCTCTGACCATGCCGCGCCGACAAGGAGTGCGGCGAAGGTAATATTACCATTGTTGCTTCAACCCCGCTGCGCTCGCACGTGCACAGGCACTTTTTCGTAGCTCACTCACTCGGCAGGACAGCCACCGCCGTCGCCTCTGCGGCCCCACTCTACACTTGTGTTTCCTCACTCTTGAGCACCTTTGCTTCTTTTCAAGCACCGCCAGCCGTTTCAGCGCAGCCATGGCAGCTGCCTCTGCCGAGGAGGCCAGGGTGCGGCAGTCCATTGTGAATTGCGCAGTCGACCATTACGAGCTGCTAATCAATGCGCAGGCCGCAAACGTGGTGGCTGCCTCACTTTCCAGAAGTGCTGAAGACACCGCTAACGGTCTGACAACATCCTTGCAAACACTGCACTCCTGGTCGCAGCTTCTCCAGTGTGCTGGGCAATCGTGGAGGCAAGAGAAGGCACAGCTGCATAGCGCTGTCATGAGTCACCAGAAGATCGTGGCTCTTATGGAGTCACCCGCCTTAGTGGAGGAGTGCGTGCGGCATACAATGTTCCACGAAGCGCTCCTCATATTTGAGCATGTCCTGATGCTGTGTCAGCACATGAGCGATGTTCGCGTTTTCCAGAGACTTCAGAGGGAGGTGGTGGACACGATGGAGCAGGCGGTGGACACGTATGTGCTGCCGATGCTGTCGGGTGCTCTCACGGTGGACACGGCGTACAAGGCTATCTCCCTCCTTCGTCGTCTTGGTGGCACCCCGGCGTCGCTGCGTGCACTCTTCTTGCGCAGCCGCGCAGCCTATATTCGTCAGCTACTGCAGGGGGCCGGATCCAGCGTGGTGCCCTACTCTCTTATCCTGAGGTACGTCACGGTGTACAAGGTGCATGTGAACGAGGTGACGCTTCAGTACAAGGCGTGCTTCCCACCCAACACCGAAGCCCAGCAAAGGGAGACGACGGAGGAGCTGAGCCTGTGGTGTCAGGAGCAGGCGCACATGTTCATGCACCTCATGGCGGCGGCACTCCAGCACCTGCACAACGGCTCTGAACTGGCGCTCGTCGTGCAGCAGTGCGGCAGCTGCGCGAGTGCAAGTGCGAGGATGCACACGGACGTGCTGGGGCTCCTGGGCAGCATACTTGTCCAGAAAGTGCACAGACTCTTCGCTGACGGGATGCGGCAGGCCCGGACCACCTATCGCACCGCCATGCAGACCTCCTCGTGGCGGGTTTCCGTGTACTGCCACAACAACACGACGCTGAAGTCCTCGACGGTGATCAATGCCCCTCCGACTATTGGCGACACACCAGCCGTGCAGCTGGCTCAGTGGCTACCGCTCGCCTACGCCCTCAACGGGATACTCTCCTCCTTCAACGCCGTTCACAAGTGTTTGCTACCAGGGGTAGAGGCTCTGTGTGGGGAAGAGGTGCGGCAGCTGGTGTGTGAGGTAGCACAGGACATGTTGAGTGACGCGCCTCTACTCGACACAATGTACGATGCGGAACGGGTCGTGTTCGTGACCTTTGTGAAGGCGTTTCAACGACTATGGTACCCCTATGTGCTGCACCTAGTCGACCGCATTCTAGGACCTGCGCACCGCGAGGACTTGGAGGATCATATGCAGGCTCTGATGCATGGCATTGGGGAACTTCTGTTTGTAGTAGAGCCGCCGTCGACGGTGCCGGTTGCAGAAAGCGCGAGTCACACGACCCTGCAACCTGCGGACTCGCATGCATCAACGACACTCGCTGCACCAATATCGGGTCTCACCGCTGTTCCCGCTGCAGCAACTTCGATGCCGCCAGCGACAAGCACCGCTGCACTGCCCTAGTCGAGCAGTGCCCCGAACGACACCACACTTGCGCTGCACCTCTCCGACTTCAACCTGCACGGAGAGGTGACCTCCGCTGTCTGCATCGTGGCTGCTTACGGGCACTGTGAGGGTCGGGTGCTGGATTGGAGGGAAGCGGCGCGTTAGGGAATTTGTACGAGAAGAATTGCAGTGTTGACGTTGGTGCCCGCAGGGTAGGTATGTGGAACTAAGGCAACAGCCATGGCAGCACCAGCGGTGATGGTCGATTTGTCTTCTCTCCACTTCGTTGTTGGAAGGCTGATAGATGGACCCCCTCAGCCTGACATACCCGCGCTTTTCAAGGTCATGCGGCTTCAGGAAAAGGCGGGGTGCTGCTGCTGGCACAGAGGGCAGCGTCCCGCCTGTCGCGGTACATGCGAGCAATCTATTCGGACATGCCACCTCACCACAAAACATCGACGGAAATGGAGGATGCGGACAGCGAGCCTCCCCCTCCTGATCACAAGGTCGCCAAGGGGCACACACCCAGGCCCCCACAATTCGAGCACTGTGCGCACGCGCTGCCAAGCACAGCCGGCATGCTGCATCGCATCCAGGAAAGCGATCCACTGGTGAGAAGAGCAAGGGTGGATGAAAAATGCACGCAGAGATCCACTCACATCATCCTCTGAGTGTATGGATGCGAAACATGCGGTATTTCCTTCATCCAATCAGGTGTGGGGATGAGGCACAAGAGACCGGCAGTATGGCGAGCACACACCCTATCGCACCATCAAGTCCTCCAGACTCCCAGATGAGAGGAGTTGCTGGAGCACAGCATAGTATGAGACGCAACGCCTTGAAGCTGCGGAAGGCAGAACGTTGCACCTAGGCAGGATGCAGGTCCTTAGAGAGCCCTGGCCTGCAGTTGGCTGGTTTCCTTCTTGAGCTCATGCGACATGCAGCTAGGCCACCGCCGGCGAGCTGCAGGACAGATGTCACGATCTCCACCCTTAAGCGGGGCCTTGGACGCAGCCCACTGGGATTAAGGCGTGTCATTCACCGAATCCTGTCTGACACCGATCGCGCAGCACGTGTCTCCGAAAAGGATGAGGAAGGACAAGATCGGCCCGTTAGGCTCCCGGGCCGATTTGACGACAGACGGTTCGTTCTCGACGGTGAGGAGAAAGCCGTGGTGCCCCAGTCATGGCTGAGTTGTAGCTGAATACCAATGCCTGTTGGTCTGTCGGTGGCAGAGTGATACGTTGAAGCACAAGAGGGCTGTTGGGCTCACCAGCGGCAGGTGTCTCACTTTCGTTAGCAAGGCGGAATGGCACGCCCCGCGTATGGGTGCATGTATTCCCTCTTGCTTCTCCTGCTCCTCTTTCTCTTTCTGCCTCATCACTGCAACACAAGGATGCACCAGGCCGAGCGCAGTGAGAAGTGAAGCAAAGCGAACGCGGCGTCAGCAGCAGGCACACCGCGCGTCCGCGTACGCGTCTCACGATAGTCCTCAAATGGTTGGCTCAGTCGTGTAGCCGCAGCATTGCCTTGGGACAGACCGCCATGCGTACGGCGCCGTGGCACAGTATGCACGGATAAACGTTGCTAATCGCACTCTCCTGCCTATGTTCCTCACTTTTTGCCTCGTATTCTTCTTCTCCTGCCCTTGAGCCTCTCTCTCTTGGCTCCCTGTGGCGAACGCACACGCGCACAGGGTATGTCATGTCCCTCGCTGTCAACTCCGCAGCTCCTATCCCGGAGCCCCCGTACGAGGTCAAAGGCGCTTCAAAGGTGGATGACCTGGCCGTGCTCATTCAGCACGAGTCAACACAGCAGTACATAGAGGCACGCCATCAATACAAGGCGTCTCATGCGCGTTTCACCGCTCGCGCGAAGCGGCCGCCACTGTCGTGGTTGGATCAGTACTGTCGCGATGCCTTCCACGACTTATCCTTTTACACGAGCGCACCCAATGCTGAGGAGGCATGCGCACCTTCTGCATGCACGCATGGCGTACGGCGCATTGGTCTCCACTTGCTGAATTACGAACTTCGCCTTCTTGCACAGGAGCGGCTGCGCTCTACACCTGTGAAGCCGAAGCTCAACGCAGATGATGTAGTTACACTTCTAGTCGCGCAGGAAGCGGCCGAGTATTCCCATCTGCTGGAGCTGGAGGCGGCTTCCTTTATGGGGGTGGCACGCGCCTACTATAAAGAGATATTTGGACCCACTAACGAGGTTTTGTGGCTCGAAGCGCAGGCTCGGCGCAGCTTCGAAGACGAGTACAGCTGTACTACTATGGCTTTCCTCGCCCAGCTACGCGAGGAGTTATGGGGGGCACAACAGCGGCTGTTTCTACGAGCAATGGGGATGTACCCAGCTGCGTTGCCGCACGTCGCACAGCTGCGCCTCATGGACGCAGAATCCTATGCGCTAGAACAGGCCAAACTGGCCGTGCTAGATAGCCGCGAAGCAGTGCCGCTGTGGCACCGTGTAGGTGCCATTCGAGGCGAGACGGAGAGCGAGGAGGCCATTACATTCCGGCGGATTTCGTTGGCGTACGTCGTTGGGACACAGAGCATCAGCGACGGGTACCTGCGGCGCAACACCGCTACTGGCCGGCTGCAGCGTACGTACAAGGAGGTTCCGGCATTCATGCAGGACGCCATCGACTACACGATGCAGTTCGAGACCTTCGCTGTTGTTCTGGAGGAAGAGGCACACCGCATGCAGATTGCGGAAGAGGCGGAGAACACCTGCGCCTCTCTCATTGCAGCCGTCGCCTCTGCTGCTGACACCGAAGGTGGTGTCTCATCCCCCCTATCGCTCTTACCGCCTCTGCAACTCCAATCGACTCCGGGCAGCCAGCGTCAGGGGTCCGATGGTGTGCTGCGGGTGCCCGCCACAGGCACAGAATCGCATCACAACGGAGGACGAGGTGGTCAATGCACACGTGAGCAGTAGGTGCATCGATATGTATGTATGTGCTGGATCGATGTACAGTAGTAGCGGCACAGGCAAGGCTTGCGTGTATCCTTTCTTTCTGTGTTTGCCTTCATGGTGCCCGTCCTCTCCCCCATGCCGCTCTTGCCTCTTCCTCGCCTGGCGTATCATCGCGTGGGCAGACGTGCGTGTGTGTATCGGTGTTGGTACCGGGTGTACGATGCAAAGAGGAGCTTTTGGGGATTGGGTAAACAGGCGAGCGACGCCTCGAGTAGGGCTGTGAGTGCTGAAATGATATAACAACGGGTATGTGTGTGACACTCCGTCCGTGCTTTCTCTCATCCCTCTCACACCCCCAGCCCTCTTCTTCACTGCTTTGTGTCCCTCTCGCTCGCCTGCACATGTACTTGCTTTTCTTCAGGGCGTCTCCACGTTCTCACTCTGCCGCTCTGCCTTTCTCTTTCCCTCCTCTCCACCCTCTTCCTCTCACCACCGCCACCCCCCCTCTCCACTGAGAGCGTGTCCTCTTCGATATTTGGGGGCTGAGAGGAAGAGGGTGGCAGAACCGAGGAGGAGCTTTGCACATGGTGTTAGAACTATGAACTGAATCACAAGAAGAACGACACATACACACAGCGCAGCACAGGATCGGTTGAACTTGCTGTGCAGTGGAGAGGGGTGGTTGCAACCTCCGTGCTGGCCCTCCCCAGATTTTCTGCTCCTCTTCCTTCGCAACTACATGACTCTGATGAATGAGCGGTGTGTACATGGGGTTTTGCTACTACGTGTTTCGTGTCGAAGTCGTGTAATACGCGCTGGCTCGTACCTCCACTGTCACTACTAGTCACTGCACCTCTACCTGCCAACATGTGCTACCTCTTCCCACGCCTCTCTCGTGTGTTTTCTCTGCTTTTCCCCTGCACATCTCCGGTACCGGGCGGTGGATGATGTGCCACGACGGCACACACCCACACCCGCTCGCTGCCTCCTCACACCAGTGCAACGGTTCTCAATCGACGAAGTCACAACTGCACACGCGTACGTGTCCGCTACCCTGCAGCCAGAAATTACGACGCTCACACGCGCATACGCATTGAACGACTCGAGTTGTGGAGTGGTGGCGTTGATTGTGAGGTGAGGGAAGAAGGAGTAACCGATTGGGGCCTCTGCCCGCCCTCCCCCTTACCTCTTATTTGCTCATTTCAGGTCGAGCGTTTGCTGGCATGCGTACTTGTGTCGCTGGAGAGCTGCATATTCTTTCGCTTACTGGACGCGCAGCAGTCTTCACCCTGCCTAAAAGCGAAGGAATCGTGCAAGTCTCCACTGCGCCCTCGTATGGCTGTAGGGGCGGTGACAACTTCAGCGTGTCTGTATTGTTTTCGTTGGTTGTGCGTCTCTGAGCGCTCAGAGGGCCGCCGCCCCCCTCCCCCTCCCTCGCATTCTCCCCGCGACTTCATCATCAAAGTGTGCAAAAATACGACTGTCCATCAACGTGTAAACGTCGTCTATACGCGTGCACTCTTTCGCTTATCATTCGCTTCCTCAGCACCTTTCGGCCCGGACTTAGTTCTCCAATCGCGCCCTCCTCACCTCCGCAACGCACCGGGCCGCTGCCCTTGCTCTGGCTTGACTCGCGAGCGTTTCACGTCAGTCACGTACTCGCAGACGCACCGGCTCTCAATGGAGTCCAGGGCATCCACATCCGCGGTGCCGCTGGCCGCATCGACTATGCCAGTCGCCAAGCGAACAAAGCTCGAGGTTACGCAGCGGAACCCGATCCATATCTCAAGGGATGTGGCAGACGTCTACGGCATGGTGAACCCGCTCTCGACGCGCCTCTACAGCGACGGTATCAGCAGCGGCGCTCAGGTTGGGGTACCGAATCGCCTAACGCAGTGTCAGCCACCTGCTGCCAGCTTCGTGCCTCACCCACCCACTGAGCCGGCGACAACCACAGCTGCCAAGGCGGACCCCGCTGCCCTCACATGCCGCCGTGGCGAGACGTACATGGTGAACTCACTGCAGGTGTTCAACCCACCGAGCAACACCGACGTGGAGCTAAAGGAGATCTTCGCCGCTTCCGCTAAGCCCAAGTCCATCTCGTCACGACCCCCTCGTGGCACAGCGGCGGCGCCACCGGCAAAGCTCGCTCCGCTGACGCCGGAGCGAGTGAGTGCCGTTGGCGGCAACACCGGCGCCGAGACGGCGGCCTTGTCCGATATCTCCCAAGATACGAGCACTACAGAGGCCGCGGCAGCGCGAGCGCTGGCCACAATCCCACTCTTTCACAAGGCCACCTCAAACTCTCCCAACGAGTTCGTGTACTTGGTGATGCGCCCCCGTGGCATGCGCGACCCGCTGAACCCATACGACTTGCAGCCGATGGCCCGCACCAATGCACAGGACCACAATTATTACACCGTCTCTGCCGCCGGCGTGACGCACTTTACCAAGGGTGGCGCGGAGTTCATTGAGCTGCCCAAGTGGGAGCGCGAGTGTCGCATCTTCCACGCCATCCGAAAACTATTCGTGTTTAGCGAGTACAAGCGCTGGCGCAACTTTGTGCTGTGGCGCAACCTCGTACGTCGCAGTGCAACGGCAAACACTCGGCAGTACCTCTCCGCACACCTGTTTGCCGCCCACCCGGGTCTGTCGGGGGCACTGCAGGCGGTGCGCAACATCTGCTTGGAAGCCGTTGTCTCCGAGGACCTTTACCAGTCCAGCACAGAGACGAGCACGCTCGACGCGTACACGATGGCGTTGCAGACGCACTTGCAAGAGGAACGACGCCGGCTGGAGAGCATGATGAAGCGCATTCGAGATCACATCGAGCAGGCATGCAAGACTACCATGTTTACCTGGCAGCTTGAGCGTGAGCGGCAGAAGCTGCTCTACGAAGACGCCGATCAGCAGAAGCGGAAGGTGATCGACGTGCGGGAGCTTGGCACACAGGAGCAGCCGTCGTACATCGAGCTGACGCAGCGCAAGGCAATGTGCCGGCGCCTCACTGCCTTCATCAAGCTGTGCGACTACCTTGTTGTAGAGTGCCTCACTGGGCTAGCCGCCAAGGCTGTATCGCACGTGCGACGTGATCTGGGGATGTCGAACACTGTTCCGGTGAGCACGCAGACTGCGGTGGCGAAGACTCGCCGCGGCGGTGGTACGGCCGCCGTTGCCACGACCGGCGTCTTCACCGGCCCGCTCTGGAACGTCGAGGTGGTGTACAATGCCAACCAGCAGGCGATCGAGCTTGTGCCATCCACAGGGCAGATTCGCGAGGCCATTGAGGACATGCTTCAGGATTACGTGCGCGCTGTCGGGGTCATTCCACGGCTGACGTCGCTCAGCACGTTCCTGATCTACACCAGTAATGCGCAGGATGAGTTGGGAAACGACACGGTCGGCGCGGGACCGGATGTGGCGGATATGGTGATGGTCGAAGAGGGCTACAAGCAGGACGTGGCGGCCATTCACACCTCCCTCGCCAACTCTTTCGCCAAGATGCACCGCTACGCTCACACCTTCGAGGTGTTCAAGGAGATGTACATTAGCAATAGCCAGCTGCGGGAGGAGGCACTGCTGGAGAGCAACGAGACGCTTCACTACTTCCGCGAACAGCTCGCCACCTACAAGGCGCAGACCGAGTCCATCTCGTCAAACATTCCGAACTCTGCGGACATTGGAATGGTGAGAATGTGGACGGAGGGGCTGCGCGACTGTTTCACGCCAAGCCCAGTGGCATGCCTGGACATCTTCCACAAGGCCCTCCCCATCATCGCGCGCCGACGCAACGAAATTCTGCTCAAGAGGCTACAGGAGTGCACCACCTATCTCACCGCCGCGCCCAAGACGATTGAGCACTATGTAGAGTACCTTGACTACTGCAACGCGTTGGGGAACTCCTTCGACGACATCGCCTCCTCCTACGACGTGGTGCGCGAGCTGTTCGCCCTCCTGCAGGAGGAGAAGATCGATGTGAACGAGGAAGACGAGGAGACGTACCGCAGCGGCACCCGGCCGCAGTTCGACAAGCTGCGTACGCTCCTGCAGACGACTGAGGACAGCAAGGATGCACAGCAGCGCTTCTTTAGTCGAAGTATCGAGGAGGAGATGGACCAGCTGCGCCGCGGCATCGAGTCCGTGTACGACCGCGCGGGACAGCCAATCGTCATGTCGGGTGAGGCTGACGTGGCAGAGGCAAACACGTATATGCAGGCTCTCCTTGAGGAAGCAGAGGGCCTCGCCGCACGCGAGAAGAAGCTGCGCGA
This sequence comes from Leishmania lainsoni, assembly GCA_003664395.1. Classification (NCBI taxonomy): domain Eukaryota; phylum Euglenozoa; class Kinetoplastea; order Trypanosomatida; family Trypanosomatidae; genus Leishmania; species Leishmania lainsoni. Next base: position 59,754 of record RAIA01000124.1, read on the forward strand.
GTTTCAGATCAAAATTGGAGCCGAGGAGACCGTGGTAGAAGTCATGGCAGAGATGCTGCACGACGTGAGCATCAAAGCAAAGTTGTGGGCCGGGATCGGTGACTGGAACACCTTCACGGAGGCGACCCGTGCGCTCCCCTTTGATCAGCTCGACGTGCCGGCGGTACAGGAGGTCGTGCAGAGGTACTCGTCGCTGGTGAAGCAGGTGTCTTCAAAGCTGGCAAGCAACGCGGTGGTGCCGCGGCTGAAAAGCAGCGTGGAGGAGTGGCGCCAACTGCTGCCGGTCCTGCAGGCGCTCACGAGCCCCTCCCTCAAGTCGGAGCATCACACAAAGATCTCTCTGATTGTCGGACCCGTCGCGGACGCCACTGGCAGCGTATCGAAGACGCTCAGCGAATGGGCAAACCAGTTCACAGTTGGGATGCTACTGCAGCACCACATCCTCAAGTACCGAGACGAGGTGCTTGCTGTGAGCGCCTCAGCCACAGAGGAGGACAAGCTGCAGAGACAAATCGACCGGGTGAATGCGATGTGGAACGGCGGGGGGCCAAAGCCGCCCGCAGAGTTCCAGTTCCACGCGCACAAGGGTAGCAAAGACGTCTTCACACTCGTCGGTGCCTCGGTCGAGGACGTGACGACGCTGCTGGATGACTCTGCCGTCGCCATCTCAACCATTGGCAGCAGCAAGCACTGCCAAGGTGTGCTACGGTCGCAGGTGGAGCGCTGGGAGAACCGGCTCAAGTACATGCTGGAGACGCTGGAGAAGTGGGTGGAGCTGCAGCGCAACTGGATCTACCTCGAGAACATATTCGCATCCGTTGAAATACGTAGTCAGTGGAAGGACGACGCGCAGCGCTTCGAGAAGGTTGACCGCTTCTACCGCGATCTGATGCGCAAGGCCCACGATCTGCCAACCGCCTACCGCAGCCTCCTCATCAACCCACCGACCTTCGACACCGCCGCCGCTGCCGCCGGTGGTGGTGGCCGAACGCTGAAGCAGGACCTCGAAGCGTACATCAAAGAGCTCGAGAAGGTACTGATCAGCTTGGAGAAGAAGTTAGAGGAGAAGCGACGCGCCTTCCCACGCTTTTACTTCCTCAGCAACGACGACCTACTCGACTTGCTGGCCAAGGCCAAGACACCAGAGCTGATGATGCCGCATATGCTGAAGATGTTCGACGGCATTAAGTCCCTCACACTGTCTGCGCAGAACGACATCACCCACATGAACTCCATGGAGGGAGAGCAGGTGGAGCTGGGCCATCAGGGCATCAAGGCGCGTGGCCCAGTGGAATCCTGGATGGACTTACTGGAGCGCGAGATGTTCTCGACGCTACGGCACCGTGCCCAGCGCTGTCTCGAAGACTACGAACCTGTCAGGACCGCACGGACTGGATGTTTCAACACCCAGTGCAGCTCGTGCTGATCGTGGAGCAGCTGCTGTGGACGCGTAGCGTCGAGGAGGCGCTGGGCAAGACGGACTCCCCACAGCTCATGCTCCGCTTGCGTGACGAGCAGCGCCGCAACCTCGAAGTGCTGGCTGAGCTGACAGCGCGCAACCTCTCCAAGGTGCAACGTGTTCTTCTCTCAACTATTATCACGATCGATGTACACGGCCGCGACCTTGTCGAAGAGATGTGTGACAGTGGCGTCGCTGAGTTGATTGATTTTGGCTGGACGAAGCAACTGCGCGTGTACTGGGAAAAGGACGCGGACGGTAACGGCACCGTCTTCATCCGCCAGAACAATTCCCGGCTCGTCTACGGCTACGAGTATCTCGGTGCACAGGGGCGTCTCGTCATCACTCCGCTAACGGACCGCATCTACATGACCGTAACAGGTGCCTTGAAGTTGCATCTTGGCGCCTCCCCTGCCGGGCCGGCCGGCACTGGCAAGACGGAGACAGTGAAGGACTTGGCGAAGAACTTGGCGCGGCAGTGCATCGTGTACAACTGCTCTGACGGCGTCACGTACAAAATGATGGAGAAGTTCTTCTCGGGCCTCATCCAAACCGGCGCGTGGGCCTGTCTCGACGAGTTCAACCGTATCAACATCGAGGTGCTCTCCGTCATCGCATCCCAGTTGCTGGAGATCAAGCTGGCGCTGCAGAACGCGCAGGAGAGCTTCACGTTCCAGGCACGCCCAATGTGCGGGTGCGGCCGACGTACGGCGCCTTCGTCACCATGAACCCTGGCTACGCGGGACGCACGGAGCTGCCAGACAACTTGAAGATCCTGTTCCGCCCTGTGGCGGTCATGACGCCGGACTTCCGCATGATTGCGGAGGTGATCCTCTACTCGGAGGGCTTCAAAAACGCCCACAACTTGTCACTAAAAATCACGCAGCTCTACAAGCTCAGCTCAGAGCAGTTGTCGCCGCAGGACCACTACGACTTCGGTATGCGGGCGCTGAAGTCGATCCTCGTCATGGCCGGTGACCTCAAGCGCTCGCAGCCTGACGTGGAGGAAGACCTCACGCTGATTGTCGCGTGTAATGACTCGAACGTGCCCAAGTTTGTCGCGGAGGACATTCCGCTGTTTCGCGGCATCATGCAGGACCTGTTTCCCGGCGTGAGCTTTCCAGAGCGCGGGTATCCGGAGCTGCTGCCAGCGATGCAGCACATCATGGCCGAGAAGAAGCTCGTCGACGCCAGCCAGTGGGTGAAAAGGGGAATTCAGTTCTACGAGACACTCATTGTCCGGCACGGCGTGATGCTCGTGGGCGTGACGGGAACAGGTAAGACAGAGGCGCGGCAGTGTATCGCGGAGGCTCTGACAAGTCTCTCTGTGGCGGGGAGCGCAAACAAGATGGCGCGTCCTGTCACTGAATTTGTGATCAACCCCAAGTCGGTGGTGTTGCACGAGTTGTATGGACAGCTGGACGTGAACACAAACGAATGGAAGGATGGTGTACTCGCTGCCATCGCGAAGGAGTGCGTGCGGGCCTCGGAGGTCTCGTCTGATCACCGGTGGATGGTCTTTGACGGCCCGGTGGATACGCTTTGGATCGAGTCACTGAACTCGGTCTTAGACGACAGCAAACTGCTCTGTCTCGACAGCGGCGAGCGCATCAAGCTGCCCGACACGATTCACATGTTGTTCGAGGTTGCAGATTTGGCAGTTGCCTCGCCGGCAACGGTGTCACGGTGCGGCATGGTGTACGTAGACGCTGATGACTTGCCGTGGAACGCGGTGGCATACAAGTGGAGTGAGACAACGCTCGCTGCCACCGGCGCGCAGCCGCAGTGCCGCGCCTACATCCTCTCCCTCTTCGACGCCTACGTAGAAAAGGGGCTTGACTGGCTGAAGCAGCTACCCGCGTCGGCCAGTCTGATGAGCGCTGGCGACATCAACGTTGTGCAGTCCCTGTGTGACCTCTTCACGGCGCTTGTGCAAGTAAACAAGGTGCAGCTTATGGCAGACCCGGGCGGCGAGGTGCCGCCGCCACCGGACGACCCGATGTTTCGCGAGCGCAACGAAATCTGCAACGCCATCTTTGCCTTTTCATTTGTGTGGTCTGTCGGTGGAAACGTTGACCACGCTGCGATGGAGAGCTTCGACACGATGGCGCGCACGCTGCTCGAGTCGGCTGCGCGCTTCCCCAACTACGGCAGTGTGTACGACTACACCATCAACCTCTCGACGCGGCTGCTTGTGCCGTGGGAGGCGCTGGTGCCTGAGTTCACCTACAACCCAACCACGCCGTACTTTAACATCCTTGTGCCGACTGTGGACACGGTGCGCTACAGCACGATCGCGCAGACGCTGCTTCAGTGCAAGAAGCCTGTCCTTTTCAATGGCCAAACCGGCGTCGGTAAGACGTTCATCATGGCAGACTGCCTCCAGCGCAACAAGGAGTTACTGCAGCTCTCGCTCGTCACCTTTCAGTTCAGCGTGCAGACGTCGTCGGAGCGGACGCAGGAGCTCATCGAGGCGAAGCTGAAGGTAAAGCGCAAGAACGTGCTTGGCGCCTCTCCGGGCAAGTCTGTCGTTTTCTTTGTTGACGATCTGAACATGCCAGCCGTGGAGGTGTTTGGCGCGTCGCCGCCTATCGAGCTACTGCGACAACTGATGAGCCAGGGTGGCTTCTACGACCGCAAGTTCGCTGGCGTATGGAAGACGGTGCAGGACGTCACGGTCGTGTCGGCCTGTGGCCCACCCTTGGGTGGGCGCAACCCCATCACTCCTCGCCTCACACGTTTATTTCACCTGCTCCAGGTGGCAACCCTCACGGACGACTCGATGAAGCGCATCTTTGGCTCAATTCTCAGCGGCTTTATCGAGGCAAAGAACTTCTCACACGAAGTGAAGAACGTGGTGCCGTCGCTCGTCATGGCCACTCTCGACGTCTTCAACACGATCCGTGACGCCCTGAGACCTCGGCCAACCACGCCGCACTACACATTCAACCTGCGCGACCTCTCGAAGGTATTTCAGGGCATGACGCAGGCGATTCCGCGCGTCTGCCGCGACGTTGCGACGTTTGTGCGGCTGTGGATACACGAAGTAATGCGGTGCTTCTACGACCGACTCGCCACAGTGCAGGATCGGCGCTACTTCGTGGACGACGTCCTCGCGGAGACAGCGTCGCGCGTACTTCCCGGCGCAGCGGAGAGTCTGATCGCGTCGCCGGCGCTGTGGGCAGATTTCACCCGCTTCGGATCAGTTGAGAAAGTTTATGAGGAAGTGCCGGAGGTACAGCGGCTGGCACAGGTGCTCGAGGAGTACCAGGACGATTACAACGCCACAGAGGCGACCGTCAGGCCAGACGACGCGAGCAGCAGCTCGACAAGTGTGCAGACGTCGCAGCTGGGCCTCGTCTTCTTCAAGGATCACTGCGAACACATCGCCCGCATTATCCGCATTCTGCGACAGCCGCGCGGCAACGTGCTACTGGTCGGCGTTGGCGGATCCGGTAAGCGCTCCCTTACAAGGCTTGCCTCCTTCATCAGCGGCTGCCGCATCTTCGAGACGTCTGTTGGAAAGGGCTACAGCATGAACGACTTCCACGAGTTCCTGCTGGAGGTGTACACGTACGCTGGAGTGAAGAACGAACCATGCTTGTTGCTGTTGTCCGACAACCAAATCGTTGACGAGGCAATGTTGGAGGACGTGAACAACATTCTCAACTCCGGAGAGGTACCGTCGCTCTTTAGCGCCGAGGAGCGTGAGAAGCGCGTCAATGCCTGCATCGAGGCAGCACGGCAGCACGGCATCACCAGCAGAGAGGACATCTACGGCTTCTTCATCAACCGTGTGCGTGACAACATGCACGTGGCGCTGTGCATGAGCCCAGTAGGGGACCAGTTCCGCACCCGCTGTCGCCAATTCCCGTCGTTGACGAACTGCTGCTCCGTCGACTGGTTCGACGAGTGGCCGCAAGAAGCCCTGGAGGGGGTGGCGAGGCGCATGCTGCAGGAGACAACAGACGCGATGCCTGCAAGTTTCCACGAGAAGCTGCCGCAGCTCTGCGTCCATGTACACGCAACGACGATTGAGATGGCACAGCAGTACTACGATGAGCTGCGCCGGCGCTACTACATTACCCCAACCTCCTACCTGGAGTTTATTGAGACGTACAAGGCGCTCCTGCAAAGCCAGCGCCGTCGGGTGGAGACGCAGCTCGCCCAGGTCGAGAATGGTACGGAGAAGATGCGTGAAACCGAGGAAACAATCACGAAGATGAAGGCCGAAATTGAGGTGAAACGGCCGCAGCTAGAGAAGGCGTCCGCGGAGACGCAGGCAGTTGTGGCGGACTTGAAGGTGCGGCAAGCCAAGGCAGCGGAGGTGCAGGTGCAGGTACGGGCGCAGCAGGAGAGCGCGGCAGTGCAGCAATACGATGCGTCGCAGATCGCGGCGGAGGCCAACGCACGCCTGGCTGAGGCGAAGCCTATCATCGACAAGGCGAAGGCGGCGCTCGACACGATTCAAGCCAGCGACCTCAACGAGCTCCGCTCCTTCGCCAACCCACCCTCGGCAGTGCTGAAGACAACGCAGGCGTGCATGACCATGTTTGAGGCGAAGGACTTCAACGGCGCATGGTCTGGCAGCACGGACTGGAAAGGCGCACGCGAGTTCCTGTCGCACCGCTCGCTGCTGGACATGATCCGCGGGTACCCCACCGACAACGTGAAGCCAGCAATTCTGCAGAAAGTGCAGAAGTACATCAACGACCCCGAGTTCACGGTCGAGGTGTGCTCGTCGAAGGGCTCGCAGACGTGCGGGTCCCTGTGTGCGTGGGTGCACGCCGTCAACGAGTACTCCAAGGTGGTGAAGGAAGTGGCACCGATGCGACAAGCCGCGGCCGATGCGGAGCAACACTTGGCAGAGACAAATACGAAGCTGCACGTCGCACAGCAGCAGCTGAAGGAGGTGGAGAAAGAGCTGTCGGACCTCGAACAGCGCTACCAAAGCAGCGTCGCAAGGAAGAGCGACCTGGAAAAGGGGCTGCAGCTGTGCGTAAACCGCCTGCGCAACGCAGAGACACTGTCCAGCTCCCTCAGGAGCGAAGGGGCCCGCTGGACAGAGAATATCAAGCTACTCAGGGCTCAGCTGGCCGCGCTCCCGCTGCAGGTATTCATGGCGAGCGCGGCGGTCGCCTACTTTGGCGCCTTCACCCCGGCGTTCCGTCAGCGGCTCATTGCGCAGTGGACGGCGCAGCTGACGGAGCACGGGTGTGAGATAGACAACTTCTCCTTGACCGCCGTCCTCGGCGACCCGGTTGACACGCTGAACTGGCAGGTGAACGGCCTGCCAAGCGACGAGACGTCCACTGAGAATGCTATTGTGGCAATGCTGTCGACGGCTCCGCGCCGCTGGCCGCTCTTCATTGACCCACAGGAACAGGCCGTTAAGTGGCTACTGCGGCAGTTCCAGCAGACCCAGGCAGCGAGTGGGTCGGGTGCAGCGGCGTCAAAGAACCGAAATATCCTACGGGTGATCAAGCTCACAGATCCGACGTGGATGCGCACCCTCGAGTCGCAAATCCGGCTCGGCGGCGTTGTCATCATTGACGACATTGGTGAGTCGCTGGACCCAGCGTTGGAGCCGCTCATCGCGCGGCGTGTCTTGGCGGCTGACAGTGGCGGCCTGCAGATTCAGCTCACTCCGCAGTCTGGACCGATCGATTACCACCCCAACTTCCGGCTGTTCCTGTGTAGCAAGCTACCGAACCCGGTGTACTTGCCGGACATTAGCACCCGTGTCACGCTGCTCAACTTCACAGTCACAATGGAGGGACTGTCAGAGCAGATGCTTGGTGAGGTCGTCTCTATCGAGCAGCGCTCCATGGAGGAGGAGAAGAACTCCATAATCCAACGCATCGCTCAGGGCCAGCGCCGCCTCAAAGTAATCGAGGAGAGCATCCTGGAGCGCTTGCAGAGCACCAAAGGCAACATCCTCGACGACGAAGATCTTATCCACGAGCTGCAGGCCGCGCAATCTAGTGCGGAGGTGATCAGTCGCAGTCAGGCCGAGGCGAGCGAGAAGATGCTGACCATCTCGATAGCCCGCGAACGCTACCGCAGCGTTGCCGTGAGGGCTGCGTTGCTCTTCTTTGTGCTAGCTGACGTAGGCCGCATGGATCCAATGTACCAGTACTCACTGCAGTACTTTGTAAAGCTGGTGCAGCATGAGGTGGAAGGCACCACAAAGCCGCCCGGGTACACGGAGGAAAACCCTGCCATGCTGGACGATCACCTTCACGCTACAATCAGCCGCCTCACAAGCGCCACATACACGCAGGTCTGCCGCGGTCTCTTCAACAAGGACAAGATCATTCTGTCGCTGCTCATAGCGACGGCGATCGCCCGGCATGACGGCGTGATCGCAGAGGAGGAGTGGCAGTACGTTGTGCGCGCCACCGCCTTTGTCGCCTCGGGGCTGCCAGTGCAGTCGTCATCCATCGCTTCGTGGATGAGCCGCGTTCAGTGGGAGCTGGCCGAGGCACTCAGCCGCACCGTGCCGGCCTTTCACAATTTCGTCTCCAGTCTGGAGGCGGAGTCGGAGGCGTGGCGGGAGTACGCACAGTCCGACTTACCCCACACGGCCACCCTGCCAGGCGACTGGCAGTCGCGTCTTCATCTCTTCCAGCGTGTGTTACTGATCCGGTGCCTCCGAGAGGAGAAACTCTTTTTTGCGCTTTCCAACTACGTGCATGAGACAATGGGGGCAGAGTTCACTGAGATGCCTCCCATGGACCTCACCCGCACCCTCAGGGATAGCACCGCGCACACGCCGATCGTCTTCATCCTCTCTCAAGGCGCGGACCCGATGGAGGCCCTACAGTCCCTCGCCAAGGCCGAGGGGCAGGAGGTGCAGTACGTCAGCCTGGGTCAAGGTCAGAGCGAGAATGCGAAGCGCCTCATCGCCACGTGCCGCAAGTCCGGCGCGTGGGCGCTGCTGCAGAATTGCCATCTCTCGCAAACATTCATGCCAGACCTCTCGGCGATCGTTGCAAATCTGCAGCCCGGGGCTGTCGGGGCGTCTGAGACCCACAACGACTTCCGCCTTTGGCTTACGTCGATGCCCACCGACTTTTTCCCGGTCTTTGTGCTGCAGTCCAGCGTCAAGCTGACAAACGAACCGCCGACCGGGCTGCGGGCAAACATGTTGCGCTGCTTCAGCGATCTGACCCCACAGGAGTACGAGGCCTTTGACGACGAGGCCATCAGCGGCAAGGGATTAAAGGGACGCGCCTTCAAGAAGCTGCTCTATGGCCTGTGCTTCTTCCACTCCGTCGTTCTCGAGCGGCGCAAGTTCGGCCCTCTCGGGTGGAATGTCAAGTACGAGTGGAATGACACGGACTTTCACGTGTCGAAGGAGTGGCTGCGGCTGTTCTTTGAGGAGCAGGAGACAATTCCATGGGAGTCGCTTGAGTACATCATTGGGCAGATCAACTACGGCGGCCGTGTCACTGACCCGCAGGACCGCGGCACGCTGCTCACGATTCTGCGCAACTACCTCTGCCCCCGCATCCTCGAGGAGAGCCACTGTTTCTGCAAAGAAGGGCAGTACGTTGTCCCCTCGAGCGACACGCTGGCCGAGGCGCAGGAACACATCCAAGCCATGCCCCTCGTCGATGAGCCTGCCGTCTTTGGCATGCACGACAACGCCAACCTGCGCTACCAACTACAGACGAGCGAGTACCTACTGGCGAAGATCGTGTCCATCCAGCCGCGCCTGGTCGGGTCCGCGGGCAGCTCCGGCGCAACGCCGGAAGGAGAGGTGCGCCGCAAGTGCCAAGAGTTCGAGGCGACGTTGCCAGCGCCACTGACGCGGGAGGAGGCCGGACCCCGTACCTTCACGACGCTCGCGAACGGACTGCCGAACTCCATGTCGACGGTGTTGGCGCACGAGCTGGTCAAGTATAACAAGCTACTCGACAAAATACGCCAGACGCTCTCTGATATGCAAAAGGCGCTGCTCGGACTGACAGTCCTCTCTGCCGACCTCGACGCCATGTACAGCTCCTTCCTTGCGGATCAGGTGCCAATGCTCTGGACGGCGGTGTCGTACGCCTCGCTAAAGCCGCTTGGGGCGTGGTACCGTGACCTGCTCGCCCGTGTGCAGTTTATCCGGTCGTGGTTGCAGAAGGGAGAGCCAGCAGCCTTCTGGATCGGCAGCTTCTTCAATCCGAGCGCCTTCATGACAGGCGTGTATCAGGCCTTTGCGCGTGCGGAGGGGGTGTCAGTGGACAAGCTTGGCTTCCGTTACGAAGTTGTGGACATGGAACCAGAAGCAATCACGTCAGGGCCGGTGCGCGGGTGCTATGTGTACGGCATTCACACGGACGCGTGGCGTTGGGACTCCGAAAGGCGAGTAATGGCCGATTCCTTTCCGAGAGAGCCCTACGCTGTGCTGCCGCCTGTGCACTTCCTGCCCGAGCCTTCTCACGTGAAGCCAGCTGACTTTCACGCCGTTCCTCTGTACCGCACGACGATACGCGCAGGTGTCATCTCGTCTTTGGGTGCCAGCTCCAACTACGTCCTCTCCATCGAGGTGCCGTCGGCGGATGGCTCCAACTACTGGCTGCTGAAGGGCTCCGCCTGCGCGTGCGCGCTAAATCAATAGAGTCGAATACTAAGGAAAAGGGGTGCGAAGCAGGATGCACGCTGGAGATAGAGGAGGAGTGCACGTGTCGTGCGCTTGTCTCTCTCTCTCTCTCTGCGTGTATGCGTGGAATTGCATCAAGGTGCTTCGCAGGCTTGTGCCACTGCTGTGCTCCTTCTTCCTTGTCAGTGTGTTCGTTGGTATCTCAGTGCGCCTTATGGTGCGTTGATGACATTGGGGCTGTGTTGATCTCTTATGCTTCCCTGCTTCCAGGGTTAGCGAGCACCTCGGCTATGTGCACTCATGCTGACGTGATGGAGAAAGCCAGGCATACACGCCCACACATACGAAAGCACCGCGACCACCACTACCGTTTCCCCCAATGGTTCTTCTTCTCCCTGTAACTTCTTGTTGACCTCCTTGCGCTTTGCGCCCCCTCAGATGTATGTGAGATGTGTTGTATCACCGCACACCCCCGCCCTTTCCGTGCCTGTTCTACTCGTTGCATGGACAGGCCCCTGATGTGCCGTTTCTTCATGGGCAGGAGATGTAGGCGTGTGCTGTGGTGCCGCAGCGTGCGTGCGTTCCCCGCGCTGTTGTGAGTGTCTGCGCTTACCCCCCCCCTCCCCCTGTTTTGTCTTTGCATGGTGTGCTGGTGATGTATGCTGGCCAACACGCCGTACTGCTGCACCTCGCTCTGCCTCTCTTTGCACGTGTGTGGCATAGAATGTTGTGGATGTAAACCTTCCCTCTACTAACCAGCGTACACCCTTCAAGATGACCAAAGAAATGAGCAACTCTGCGAAACGGTTACCTGCGATGAGAGGGTTGCAGCAGCGCGTCGTCGTAGCAACAAGAGCACAGGTGAACGTGTCTTGTGCGAGCCTCACTCGCCCAGTGCGGGCGCCGGAATGCGGGTTTCTGTTTCGCGGCGCATCGTCCGCTAGAAGTAGGTAGGTAGGGCTGCTGCACTGCCACCCGAGCACCTGTATGAATCCATCCTCGTCATCTCCCACCTTTGCTGATAACCGCACCCATCACCGCATCCCTCTTTACTCGTTGCCTTGTCTGGTACTTCTCTCATTCTCACGCGCCGTGTTCACGCTGTCCGTGATGAACGTTCGAGGGGTGGTCACAGTGAAGCTCTGTCTCTGCATCAAGAGCAAAACACTCGCAAAGGGGGTTGTTTACACAGAGGACAGCAGCTGCCATCGGGCACACTTCCCCACAAGTTCGGCCTAGGCACCCAGCCATGGCCCAGACAATTGACCAGGTACTGTTTGAGTGGCTCGAGGCGGCGCCGCGGGTGCCTCGCCGAGACCGGCAGACGCTGCTGCTCAAGGAACTCATGTCTCTGCACGCTATGCAGCCCATTTTCCTGAACGCAAGAGAGTCAGACAAAGAGGAAACAAAGCAGCGTAGCTGGCAGGACAATCACACGCAAGCCGTAGCGAAGGTGAGCGCAGCACTGCGCCGTACATTTCTCGATACTGTAGACACTGCTGTTGCACGCCAGCTCGCAGAGTCACTATCGGTGTCCACCGACATAGACCTACTGTATGGAGCACTGGATGTTAACTGTATCATGTTGCTCCACGTCGCCGGAGATGCACCGCGTCGACCAGCACAGCAGCTGCGAGGCGTGGAAGATATCATCAACGAGCTTAGTGAATTTCAGGAATCCGTGCTGCTTCTCCGTGTCGAGCCTCCCTCCTCCAAGCAAATTTCTCCTGCCGCCGCTTCGCCACCCACCCCAGTCAGAGGCGTGTCGCAGGTGAAGTGCTGGGTAGAGCAGTGCACCGCGGAGCTTAAAATCGGCACCCAGGTGACGTACTACGCCGACGTTGACTGCACACGCGCCTTCTTTGATGTACGAAACGTCTTTCTTTTCTCTGCCGATGGCGCCAAGGTGGAGCGTATTTCGAGAGAGCTGCTGCCCCGCGGCGGCCACGATCTGAACGATGTACTGCACGGCGTCCGTTTCGGTGGCTTTTGTGTGGAGTAGCGCACAGAGAGACTGATGGACCACGTTGTTGCCCTTCGTTTCTATGCGACTTGAGCCCTGGCTACTCTTCGCGTAAGGCGATGGCAGTCTACGCGTGTGTGAGTGTGTATGCCAGTGGCCCTCTCGGTGATGGCAGGGCCCCCTTACTCAGCCTTGTCGGTATTTGTTTCGCCTTGTACTCCTCTAGGCGTAGATTAGAAGCCTCTCTGAGGCACGGCAGCGTCCAGCCCACTCCCACGCCCCTTTCCCTCGCTGCACCTCCGCTTCGATCTGTGCGCGAGGCCTCCGAAAGGAGGGAAGCTGCGGGGAAAGCCTCTCCTTGCTGAACCTCAACCCAACGCCTCAGCCAGTCCTTCGCCTGTTGGCTCTCTCCATAAGGGCGTCTGTGTGGAGATGGGCGTGTGCGAGTCCTCCATTGACTCCTTTTCTCCTTAAATGACTGTCTGTCCTCCGTGGGGCACGAGCAACGGCGCAAACGTCAACCGGCAGCCGCTTGCACTAGAACACAAGCAGACAGAGAGAAGGAAGGGGGAGGGGCCGACGGAGCTGATGCATGAACTGGTCTCGGTGTGTATGGGTATGCGTGTTAGAGAATGGTATGGGGGAAAAGCAACCGCCTCTGTGGAGTCGCAAAGGCTCGCCGCTGCTGTCGTGCAGCCACAATAAACACAACAGAGATCCCCGCTCGCCTCCCCCCTCGCCAGCCTTTCCAAGTGACTTCTCCATCGACCCTTTCAATGCCCCTCCCCCCTCCCAGGAGCCCTCCGCTTGACAGGGGACCACAGCGATAGAGGGCGAGGCAAAGCGGCAGCAGCAGCGCCGCAGCTTTGCACACGCCGTCCTCCTCAACACCTCTTTCATCCCTTCCTTCCCGCTTATCACGCCACGAAATGACTGCTGTGAAAGTGGCCGTGACAGGTGCAGCAGGCCAGATTGGCTACGCCTTGGTACCGCTGATTGCACGTGGTATCCTCCTCGGCCCCAGCACCCATGTGGAGCTTCGCCTCTTGGATATTGAGCCCGCTCTCCAGGCACTTGCCGGAGTCGCGGCAGAGCTCGACGACTGCGCTTTTCCCCTCCTTGACAAGGTCATTGTTACGGCAGACCCACGCGTTGCTTTCTACGAGGTCACCTTTGCCATCATGTGTGGCGCCTTCCCGCGCAAGGCAGGGATGGAGCGCAAGGACCTCCTCGAGATAAACGCACGCATATTCAAGGAGCATGGCGAGGCCATCGCTGCCGTGGCGGCGTCAGAGTGCCGCGTGGTAGTCATCGGCAATCCGGCTAATACGAACGCTCTTATTCTACTCAAGTCAGCTCAGGGGAAGTTGAATCCCCGTCATGTGACCGCCATGACTCGCCTTGACCACAACCGTGCCTTGTCCATGCTGGCTCGCAAGGCCGGTGTGCCGGTGTCACAGGTACGCAACGTGATCATTTGGGGCAACCATAGCTCCACCCAGGTCCCCGACGTTGACAGCGCTATGATTGGCACCACCCCGGCCCGCGACGCGATCAGGGACACCCCTTTCGACGATGACTTCGTGAAGGGGGTGCGCGGGCGCGGCACCGAAATCATCCAGTTACGTGGCCTTTCCTCAGCCATGTCCGCCGCCAAGGCCGCCGTGGACCACGTGCACGACTGGATGCTTGGCACACCAGACGGGGTGTACGTGTCGATGGGTGTGTACTCGAATGGCAACCCGTATAACGTGCCAGACGACCTGATCTTCTCCTTTCCGTGCACATGCCGCGCCGGCGAGTGGTTTATTGTGGCCGGCAAGCTCAAGGGGGACCCTCCGCAGCAGCGCCTCGCCGCCACAATCGCAGAGCTGGAGGAGGAAAAGAAACAAATCGGATTGTGAGGCAGGCAGTGTCTGCACTCTCGTCCAGAAGGCGTATCTCGACCCTCTTGCGCTTCAGTAGCGCTCGGAGCCCGCCCCTCTTATGGCGTGCGAGCCAATACGGAGGAGGATCAAATTGCGTGAAGGCTGACATCAAGTAAAGACCAGTGCATCTCCTCAGCACACCGCATCTGTCATCTTTACACACGGATGCATCGTGACGGTTCACTCGCTCGCAGAGAGAACAACGCACGCTAACTCGACTGTGTGTGTGTGTGTGTGTAGGGAGGGCTCTTTTTCAGTCGTGTTCTCCAGTGCCTTTGCTCCCGTGATGACAGAGAGCCCCTCGGGGTGGCATCAGGGCGCGGTGACCACTCTGTAAGGAACCCATGCAGCCCCACCACCCTCCTATCCCTGCCAATGCCGAACCACTTCTGGGGGTGGCCGAGCCAGGCGCCTACGACAGGGGGAGGTTTGTGCGGTGTATCGCTGCTGATGTCGGCGGTCAGGTCCCGGATGACGTTGCGTCGGAGCCGCCTGCGACAGCCGACACGTTTGTGTCCGCCCATATTACCGGCAGAGTGCCAGTGTGACCCGAGCATGTCGCACCCGACCCTCACGCTCCACTGATGCGGGGAGCCTGGGCGACCCCGAGGGGAGATGCACCACGCGGCGTCCGGCATGGTGGGCGCGGCTGTGGTGTGACCTGCGGGGGCGGGAGGTGTGGGTGGGCAGAGTTAGAGGTCAGGGCCTTGCTCAGGTGATGGAGTCGGTGCATTGCTGCAGTCCGTGTCTACGACTGCTTTGAAGCACGCGGTGAGCCTCTGAGAGACCGATTCGAGTGGGGTCTGACTCGTTTGTTGTATGGCAGGGAAGGGACTCGCTGAAAAGGCCCTTCCTCAATCTCCACCTCGACCAGGTGAGAGGGAGACGGAGTGGTCAGGACGGAAGGAAGAAGGCGAGGAGGCAGGCAGAGTCTCGTGGTGAGGCGGTTCTGTCTGCTATACATCACTTGTAGAATGTGCACCGCGGAGAAAGTACCCCCAATACTCGCGCCAGTGGCGCCGTTTGGTCTTTCTCATCTGCGCTTTCTTCTTCTGAACTGCCCAGCATCCGTTCACCCATCATATTCCAGCAAGACTCCTGAGCGAGCACACAAGCGAAAAGGAGCCGATTCAACGTGAGGAAACACCGACATACGAGTGGCAGCCGCGAGCGCCTTGTTACGTGCCCATGATGAATGCAAGCTCTTCGTACGGGCAAGTGTGATGGCAGGGGGAGAGGCGTGCCGCAGAGGAACAGAGGCAGCACTTGGTGGCCGGCATGCAAAAGAGGCGCCACTGCTGTACCAGGCCAGTTCATCGGACCCAGGGCACACCGTGTGCGTATGTGCCCACACCACGTCAGTTCGCTCTTCTTCCCTCTGTCCGCCTCACTGGAATTCACCCATCCACCCCTCTTCCTCTCTGCAGGTCTCGCCGTTGAAGGCGGTTTTACTCACAACCCTTCGTTCTGCCTCGTTGCTTCTTGTGCGTCGCGGCAGGCTTTACATCCACACACGCACACAGCCACAGTGAGTTTGCACCGTATCACGCGCAATTGGGTTTTTTTGCTCAGCTTGTCCCGCGCAGAGGTGCCCGCTGACACCTTCCGTGCTATACAGCTACAAGTGCGCAATGGAGCTAAGGACTAACGGGTCGCGTGTGAGCCGAGCGGTGGCTGCTGTACAGTCGGCCACCGCTCCTGTGATGTCTGCGTCACCTCTCGTCACTGTCACCTACAGCGCCTCCAGGCCGCACAAGGATTGCATCACCCGCTTTGCCTCCTTCGACGCTCTGTGTCACGCTCAGCAGAAGTCGGACGCGCACGCACTGCTGCGCAAGGAGTTGGAAGCAAAGTTACCGCGACCCTCTCCAAACAACGACGTGGTGACACTGGGAAACGCAGTGATCGAGCGCGTGCTGCAGTTCCTCGGACCCGTTAGCCGGAATGCGGCAGCGTTCGCCCAGACGTGCCGCCTGGTGCGCCGTGCGCTGCTCCAAGCGATGAACCTCGAAGTCATTGTGTTGACTCCGACTATGGTAACCGCATCTGCCCTTTCGCGTAAGAGTGTGCGCAGAGCTCTCATCACCTTTGCTGCAGGACGAAGCACGCAGGTGCGGACGTTGGTGCTGCATGAGGACAGCCTCAAAGCTGTGAAGCGGGAGTGCAACGGCGGAACCTCAGCCGCCTGTCTCACCCTGTCGGCGCCGTGGGTGCTGCAGCTCATCTCACAACTGCCCTACCTCACCGAGCTTGATATGCGCCACGTGCAACTCACAGAAGAGCATCACTCTCAGGTGCTCCACTACCTGCTGAGCGACCTGCACCTGGCTTCTGTCGGCACCTTGTGCACACTTAAGGTGGATGCCGAGGTCATACGCTACTGGGCGCCAGGGTGGTGGCGCCGCCTCATCAACCTCTCCTCGCTGGTTGTGGGCAGCCGCTACTGTCCACCTGAGCCCACATCCGACGCCACCACCATCTCTCCATCTTTGCTGGAGCTGCCGGCTGACTATTTCGCCCTCATGTGTGAGGAGGGTCGACACTGGCAGCTAAAGCTGTGGGTCCCGCTAAAGGCGGCTTCTCTCAAACAAATTATCATGCCTGCCAGCGGCACCAGCTTCGCAGGTGTGGTGGAGCTTCTAGTCAACATGCGGCACAACGAGCGCACATGTGATTGGGCTGAGGCTGCCACTGCGGACACGTCACAACTGCCGTCGTCTGCCGCTGCCGCTGCTTCGGGCGCGGCCTCGGAACCGCCTTCGGAGACTCGCAACGGCGCTGCATTGTGCAAGTCCGGCACTGCTGCTGCGGCTGGCACCGAGTTGGGTGAACCCTTCGCCTACCCTGCACTGACAACAATGACTGTAGTGGACGTGCAAGAGAGGCCAGAGGTGGCAGCTGATGTGTGCCAGGCACTGCTGGCCATGGCCCCCGCACTCGTCCACTTTAACGTATGCGACTCAGTGTCGACTGGCACAGCGAGCGAGCCCCCAAAGAAGCGACACGGCAGGGGTTAGTTAGTTAGGGAAAGGGGAGAAGAGGGCTGTGCACGCATTTCTCTCTCTCTCGATGGTTGCAGGTGTGCGTGCCAGGGGAGAAGACATCACCCCCTTTCCCTCTCACTTGCATCACTGATGTAAACCGCGGATGGAACGTCTCTCTGGTTCCCTCTCTCTTCCTCTCTTTGTTTGTTGAGGGGACATCGGCGTTGGTGATCCCTTGTACAGAAGTTTTTACGGCTGCGTTCAGTAGGCACTGCGTGGGCAGACATGTCCGTATGGGCAGCCACACACGCATGTTGGCGTGCCCTCTGGCACACCCGTTCATCTGTGCTTGCCCCCACTACCCTCTCCGGCTCCACCCACACAATGACGAGTGTAGCGTATTGTGTGTCCTCCTCAGAGTGGGTACCTGCGGCCTCCTCGATGATGTTTTGCGCTCTCGCCCGCTCACCTGAGAGAAGGGTGGGGGAGGTCGGTAGCGTGCATGTGTTGCTGACGCGCTACATGGCCTCTCTCTCTCTCTTTCCAAGTGTTTCTCTCTCCCTACGTCATTCTGCACCACACCTTTCCCTTCCTCGCGCATTGCACGGCCCAACCGTGTGTGCGTGCGTGTGTCAGGCAGCTTGCTGTCTCCTCCTCCTCTCCCCCGCCCCCCTCCTCCGCGCACTTGGGTGTGGAGGAAAAGCACCCATACTCGCGAGCACACACGAGAGTCGCCCTTCACCTATGCGTGTTTTGTTGTGCCCTCTGCCTCTCAGTAGAGCTATTCGAGTGAGTGTGCGTTGTTGCTCTTGTCACGATGGCCTCTGCCGTCTCCTCTTTCACCCCTTGTAGTAGCATGTGTGGCTGCTGCGAGTGTGGTTTAGTGGTGGGCACAGAAAGCTCCCAGCGTGGAAGTCTCCTGCTGCCGTGTCAGCACGTCCTACACATGGGCTGCGTCGAGTTCATTTGGCGGCGGGGCAAGGCCTTGATGGGCATGGATAGCACCGACCTTCCTCATAACGAAGAGGAAAACAGCAATGGGAGTGGAGAAGGCGCGAACAAGGCGGGCTTGGCGCTCAGCAGCAATCACTGGGCACGTCGCACCAATGGCTCCTGCGTCTGCCCAGCGTGCTTTACGCCGATCACACGCATTATTCCGTTATACTTGCGCGGGACGAGTGACGATGTCGGAGCCGACATGACGACTAAGGCGCGGGCACCATCCCATGCCACCGCGGGTGCCCCACCCACTACCGAGGCGGAGTACAGACGCGTGCACACGGCCCAGAAACACGTGTTGCACCGCCTTCGCAGCCTCTGCGATCAGAGGAGACGTGTGACGGAGCTAACACGGGCGTGCGCGAGCCTGCACGAGCAGCGCGCAAGGTGTCTCGCGGAGGTGGAGAGGGAGGAGCGCTGCTTTCCTGGTTTACTGCAGAGTAGCGGCCTCGCCAACGCGGAGGCGTGCCTCGGATCGTCGAGCGCAATGGTCTCGAATACTACCGCTTCCCTTGCCATAGAGCACATGGGTGTGACGGAGCTCGAACTGTACATGGCACAGGTCACACCTCAGCTGCTGCGCACGCAGGCTGAACTACGCAAGGAGCGGCATCTGATCGAGCGGCGCACAAAGAAGCTGAACGCCCTGCGCACGCACTACTACGCCACGAAGGAGCTGTACGCTCTTGACGGAGCCACTGCGCAGCGAAAGGTCCATGCGTACCGTAACACCGCCGACGCAGCGCGACACCCCACCTCCGTCGGGTTGGTAACACTGCGGAGAGCCCCCTTGCACCTTAGCGAAGGGGCACCGTGCAGTCAGGAACCAGAAGTGTGTAGTAGCAGCGGCACCACCAGAGGCACTGAAATTGATTCCGCTCCAAGCCGAAAGCGCCACCGCGGTGACGCTGCGATTGACGTGGATGATGAAGTCTCACCGGATGTAGTGGAGGTGCTCTCTGGTGAAGAGAGCGATGCGGAAGACAGCGGCTCTCCTGTGGGTGTGACGGTGCTCAATGTAGATGAGGACACTGGATCTGACGCCGATGATGGGGACAGAGGGGTTGAGGTGAACTTGGTGCCAATGAGCGACGACGGCGCTTACGTTGATGAGAGTGCGTACGAGGCACCTTACCTCATACCGTGCTACGTTCGCCCCACCACTACGTCGTCGTCGGCCGTGGGCTCTGTCGCAGGACCAAAGGTACCAACATCGGCCATCACGCAGCATCATTTGCGTCTCCTCCCTCGCCGCGAAGATCGACTGTGGCAGCCCAGTTTACAGTTTTGAGAGAGCCACCATCGCCTCCCCCTCTCCTCTCAGTTGCAAGCTACCGCCTTGATGGCGCCACCACGGCTCGCAGGAGATACCGTCTTCCATAATTGCGTTTGTGTGGATGAAGTAGGCTTCCTCTTCACTCTCCCTCAGGCCTGCTGTACAACACGTGGGGAAGTGCTTCACTCAGCCTTTGAGCTCACTATCACTCCACCCTCCTACTAGGCACTCAAGTAC
The DNA here is from genome assembly GCA_003664395.1 of Leishmania lainsoni. NCBI lineage: Eukaryota > Euglenozoa > Kinetoplastea > Trypanosomatida > Trypanosomatidae > Leishmania > Leishmania lainsoni. The sequence continues at coordinate 79,193 of RAIA01000124.1, forward strand.
CGCCCTTCGTGTGTCGGGTACTCACATGTATTTCACCCCTCTCTGATCGCCTCGCAGGGGAGTGACGCCGCCCTTCACCGCACCGAGTCCACCTGTGATGCTCCTAGTTGATATCCCTCATCCTATTCTCTGTCACCCACCACAGCCTTTCCCGCCCAGCCCTTCCCCATGACGCAGACGTATGTACTCCATCGATTCCTCTCTTCCCCTCATTCCACAGCCTTCTCTGTAATCCGTTTGTACTGCCTGTATGAGTGCTTCACGCCATCCCCACCTGCGACAGCCGACCAGACACAAGGCGGAAATACCCGTTTCAACCGCCGTAGCCGCGGCTTCAGCCTCAGCCTCCGTCACATGGATGCGGCGACCGCAGCACGTTGTTGTCGCCCATCTGAGACACCCTCGATGTCCTCCCCGTCGTGCTCAATTCCCTCGGTAGTGCACGTGTGCACCCCGTCGGCCCCTTCAACGCGTACGCCCGACAAGACGGTGGCTGTATTTCAGGCGAAACTCCAACATGCTCTGTGGCTTGACAAACTCACGACAGTAACCCACAGCGAGGCTCGTTCACGAGCAAGGACGCGCTGCACCGAGGCTGAGGAGCGCGACGCTCTTTGGTGGCAGCACCATAGGGAGCATGAGCGCCAGAAGCACATGGAGGACAACGTGCTCCGACTGGAGGACTGCGTAAGGGGCAAACGCCATCAGTATGGAATGTCGTGCCTCACTGCTGGGCAGAGCTCCTGGCGCGCGAAGAGGCAAGTGACCGAGGCGCCGTCGAGGCGGCAGCTCGGGATGACCTCCAGATGCTCTACGCCGCCCAGCATACCTGGGAGCTACGGAAGGCTGTGCGCCAGCTAGCGCGGCAGCAGTGGGATGCCGAGGCGGTGCAGCACACCGCCAAGCACGTGCGTGCGCTGGAGTTAAAGCTTGTTGCGCGCTCATACAGAGCTGTGTCTGCCTTCAAGCCTGCTGCAAACGACCTGTTCGAGATTGCTGAAGGGATTCACGTATTGACGGCTGCACCACCTTCGCGAGCGGCTCTGCCGTCGCTGACATTGGCTGTTGATCACGAGGCACCATGCGAAGCCAAAATACGCGAAATGTACGATCGTCGGACTCTTGTGTACGAGGAGGCCAAAGAGCGCCTTCTGCTGGACTGGTGGAAGGGGGCGGCGCAGCTCCGCTACGTTGAGGCCCTCAAGGTAGGGCAGCTCTTTGCGCTCTTGGGCTACTACGCACGCTCACCCGTGTGCATTCGGGCGCTTCTGACAGTGCAGCGGTGGTGGCGCATGCAGTGTGTCGCACCGTGGTCCCGGCACCGCCAAGCCTTCCTGGCACACAGTCTCAGGAAGCTGCCCGGGCACCACTCCGCGGAGCGGTACAGGCGGCTTCTGCGCAGCTTAGGACGCACCGCTTCATATGAGAAGGACGGGGGCACGAGCACTGTCAATGATATCAGTGCTGCGCTGGTGGCGCTGGTGGCCGCTGCCACAAGTTCTCGCCGGTACAGCACACAGCTGGACATCTACACCTACACAGTTGTGCAGGAAGCCCAGGCGATGCTGGCAAGTTTGTCCGCCCAAGATACGGCGGTGGCATCTGCGATGCAGGTGTCGAGGTGGCCCCTGTGCACGTACAGCCGGTATTCGCTTCCCTATGACAGCTGGCGTCACCATCGCTGGACACCGTACTCTGAAGCGCACCGACCATCCGTTGCAGCGGTGGAACTCTCAGAGATGTCGAACCGGCAGCGCATCAAGGCTGAAGAAGCGGTGCACTGCCATCACGCTGTTGAGTCTAGCTCCAGTCTACATCGTGGTCCGCTGGCAGTGTTGGAGGTGCAAGCATGGCAGATAAAGCTTGCACAAGAGGAGCGCACGTCACGAGTACGTGCATCTCATCAAGAGGCTCATGAGTACAATGTCCTGTACGCGGCGATCGCGGCGGCGCTCCCCTCCCCTTCCCAGGCCGCTTCCCTTCTGCCGCTTCGAGAAGTGACCAGCGGGAAAATCAAACGTGAGGCAGCGGTGACGACAGCAGTAATACTCACCTCCGCTGCGGCGTGCCCACTCGGGGGTCACGGAGCCACCCGGTCAGGCGGCTTTGCCGCCGCGTCTCCCTCCACAGACCACGATGTGTGGGCACAAGCACAGAGATACGTCCAGATCGCACATGAAGTACTGGCATCGGCGCAGCAGCAGTCCACCCAGGGGCACCCGGAGCGGAGCGGCGCAGTAGCAGACAGCGAGATGCCAGCAGCCCCGTCAGAGGATTCTGCGGCTCGCTACCGCGCTGCTTTCGACGAGGCAGCCGCCGCGGTGTACCACGACCAATACACCACTGTGCGAGAACGCTATGTAGCGCGCAACGCAGAGGCGCTGAAGCAGATGCGCGAGTCGTTCAAGGCGGGCCTGCGAGAGCGGGCGATCATCATCGCTGAGGAGGCGCAGGAGTTAGAGAAAATCCGCCACGGTGTCACTTGCGCCCAGCGCGTGAGCCGCTTCCTACTCGAACGAAACGAGTCCCACAGACGAGCGGCCTTTGAGCGGGCGCATGAGAAGGTGGCAGCTGATCTTTACGAGGCGCTCTCCGACAACCTTCGTGTCTCCCAATGGGCAGTGGAGGCGCAGAAGCTGAATGAGGAGGCGTGTCACGCCGCTGCACGCGCATGGCAACACCCCTCGTTGCCGTTGCCCTCACTCTCTCCAGCGGACCGCCTTGTCTCGCGTGAGGCGGTATGCCGCACTCATCTCGTGTACAGCGGCACTGTTGCGTTGGCCGACGTGCTGCTACAGTGCTCTCGCTCTTACCATGAGCTGCGATATCAGGATTGGGCAGTGCTCTGTCGCACAGATGCCGCCGCTCTGGACAGTGCCACACCGTGGAATCCACCCATGGCACAGGTGTGCATGTTGAAGGCTGACGAGTGGGACGGCCGCCAGGCCATCTGGCGAGAGGCGCAGGTCGGCGCGAGGACGCTGCTGGTGGACGGACACGCTCTCTATGGCACCGGTACCGTGTGGTCCGACTACCTCTTCGGGCACCTGAAGCTGACAAGCGAGGCGTCTTACACGGATGCGCAGCTGCGCGAGTGTCTGCTGACGCGACTCGCAAACGTGGGGCTAAAGGTAGGCGAGCTCATCCAGATGGAGACGATGGCGCGCGGTCGAGTAGAGTACGCCGAATCCATCACATGCGACCTCCGCTTTCACCGGCACCGTCTGCGGCTAGAATAGCGGGCCCCTCCCCGCTCCCTGGGGCATGTGTGCTCGTACGGCTGCACATCCACACGGTTGGTGATACGGTGTCCCCATTCTGCCCTCAGTCTTCTCCGCATTTTCCTTCTCAGGTGTGTCACCTCTTGTGCGCCGACGTCCATGGACGCGCGACAGAGGTGTTTGGCCCGCTTCGTGAACGGTGTTGCGGCCGTTACATCTCACGCCATGGCCTTTATGTTGTGCCGTGGCTTTTTGTCTGTCTTCATGAAACACTTTGGACGAGTATGTCTCCTCGTTTGCTTTGGGGGCATACTCGCACTGGCCCTCCTCTCGCTCCTGCACTATGTCCCTCCTCCTCCTCGCCTCAACGGACACGCACACAGAGAGAGAGATAGAGAGGCGCGCGCGTACGAAACACTGCTCAACGGCGCGTGTGTGTGTGCGTGTCCGTTGAGGCGAGGAGAGGAGGGTGGGACAAGGGGGGGGCCGCAGATGTACACTTATGGGATCAGAAGGATCTCACCGCATCACAGGGCAGACCAACAAGCACAACATCTCGCACAGGGAAAAGGGGGGAACACGGCAGCAAAGCGCTGAGCGATGGGGGAGCGGAAGGACGAAGAGTAGAGAGTCATCGAAAAGGTAGGAAGGGAGGGAAGTCAACGTGATCTAGCCAGAGAAACCAGCGAGCGTCACAGCTGCCGCTCCATCGTAGCCCGTGCTTGTCCCCTTGTTCCGTTCAGCGTATATGAATGCATTTCTCCCCTCTCTCTCTCTCCCATCACGCCTTTTGCCGTGCCTCTCGAGTTCATCGTAGACGTTCTCATCACCACAGACGTAACGCAACTTCCTGCTCGTATTCAGCCCGCACCACAGACCTATCCACTGCAGCACAGTCGCACGCGGAACTGCGGCCACACTCCGGCCTACCGGTGCCGCTTCATTTTTAAACTGGGGAGCATCGGGGCGTGCACACGCAGCCGCAACTGTCCGTCAAGTCCATTCAGCACCCTGCAGACAGCCAAGCACGCAGTCCTCCACATCCCCACACACGTACACACCAATACGCGAAGGCAGTGTGCTACAATACGCGCTGGTCATCCTTCCTGTCAGCGGTGCTCTACTTCCTTTCACTCCACCTCCGTCATCCGCGCACGGTGCACGCACACACAGAGATAGACGCACACACGCGATTTCAACGCACTCAGAAGCCCGCCTCTCCCTCACTCACTCACTTCATCCCTCGTCTCTCTCTCTCTCTCTCTTGCACGCCTTTTCCCACACGAGCCTACAACCTACACCACATAGACACACATCTGAGGGCTTCACTGGCTCACTCCAGCAGTTCTCTGCTCTTGGCCTTTGCTCGATTTGGCTTCCCCTTGTTCGTCTACTCTTTAGCTGCTCGCTCCGCCATCGGTCTCATCCACTCACGCTTGTGCCTCGTTCTCGCTCTGGCTCACACGCACACGCACTGATGGGCTTCACAGAGATGTTTGACGGTGCCATCGGCATTGATCTCGGCACAACGTACTCGTGCGCCGCCGTCTTCGTGCGCGGTCAGGTGGAGGTGATTCCAAACGACATGGGTAACCGCACCACACCGTCATGCGTGGCCTTCCACAACGACGACGTGCTCGTCGGCGATGCTGCTAAGGCGCTGCTCGGCCGCGGCGTCTCTGGCGTCATCTTCGATGCGAAGCGCATGGTTGGCCACCACTTCAGTGACAAGAGTGTTCAAGAGGACCGCACCCGCTGGCCCTTCTCCATCTCAGAGGGTGACAAGGGCAGCATTCAGATCAACGTGACGCACAGGGGCGAGGCGCTGCAGCTCGCACCGGAGCAAGTCTCTGCCAAGGTATTAGCCTACTTGAAGGAGTCTGCAGAACGCTACTTGGGCAAGCAGGTGAGGAAGGCGGTCATCACGGTACCGGCGTACTTCAACGATGCGCAGCGCGAACGTACCAAGGCGGCGGCGACGATTGCTGGGTTGGAGGTGTTGCGCATCATCAATGAGCCAACAGCGGCAGCGCTGTGCTACGGCCTTGGATTGGCAGCGGCACTGAGCAGCAGCAAGGTGAGGACAGACCGCACAACGTCGTCGTCTTCGACTTTGGCGGTGGCACCTTTGATGTGTCCGTTATCGTCATCGATAGCGGAAGCTTTGCAGTTCAGGCGACTGCTGGCGACACCCACCTAGGCGGCAGGACATCGACTCGAACCTTCTCCAGTACGTACTGGAGATGTGCAGTCGCGATACAACCTCAGTATTGCTGAGCAGCCGCGTCTGCTGGCGAAGGCTCGCACAGCGTGCGAGCGGGTGAAGCGGGTTCTATCACAGTCAACAACTGAGGAACTGGCTCTGGATGGTGTGTTGCCAAGCGGCGAGGAGTATACGCTGCCGGTCTCGCGTGCAAAGCTGGAGGAGCTGAACGCGTCTGTGTTTCAGCAGTGCATGGCGGTGGTGAAGCGTGCGCTGAAGGATGCAGCCATGAAGGTGGAGGACATCGATGAGGTTGTGCTCGTCGGCGGCAGCTCGCGCATTCCGAAGCTGAACGACATGCTCCGCAACCTTTTCAAGAAGGAGCGACTGTGTAACTCAGTGCACCCGGACGAGGCAGTGGCCATCGGTGCCGCAGTGCAGGCTAGCATCCTTAGCAACTCGCTTGAGCAGAAGTCGGAGAAGACGGCCAGTGTGGTGCTCATGGACGTGGTGCCGCTGAGCATCGGCGTAGAGGTCGACGATGGCAAGTTTGACGTCGTCATCCCTCGCAATACGACCATCCCGTACAAGGCGACGAAGGAGTACAGCACAGTCGAAGACTACCAGCAAGACGTTGACGTGTGCGTGTTCGAAGGCGAAAGGCCGTTGACAAAGCACAACCACAAGCTGGGCGAGTTCACACTCGAGGGCATCACCCGTGCCAAGAAGGGCAAGCCCACCATCACAGTCACCTTCTCCATCGACGCGGACGGCCTCCTTACCATCACCGGCACGGAGGAACTGGCCAACAAGCGACAAACGCTCGTTGTGCAGAACGCTGACCGCCTCTCCGAGGCGCAGGTCAAAGAAATGATCGACATGTCGAAGAAGTTGTCCAAGGAGGATGCTGTGGATGATGCCAGGGAAGCAGCACGACGGAAGGTGAAGGCGCACTGGAGACTCTCTCCAGTGTCATCGCCGCGATGCCGCAGCCACCGTCGTCACATCTGCAGAAGCGCCTCGATGCCTTTACTTCACACGCACGTGACTGGATGGCGCGGCTGCTGCCCTCCTACTCAACCGCAGCTGAGGTGGAGGAAAAGGCCAATAGGATCGCTAAACTTGCCAAGAAGGCGATAAAGAAGGTGAAGAAGATGGCGTGCAGTGATGAACCGGTCTCGAAGCGCCATCGCGACGAGAAGCGTGACGACGAGTCCTTCAGCGACAGCGACGGGGAGAACGAAGCGGGCAAGTGAGAAAGTAAAAGGCACCGTAGCAGTGACCAGCACTTCGTGCCTTCTTCCGCACCCCCCTCCCCACTTGTTGTTCGCCCGTTCTGGTATTAGGGTTATGGTCATCTCTCGCTGCTCGAGAACGCGAGCCGGTGGCTTCGTGTGTTGTGTGTGTGTATGTAGGTGGGTGGATGTGGCTAGTAGAGAGGAGCGAGTAGCTCCTCCCCTTCCCCCATTCACCGTACTACCACGTTTCCATCACCACAACCACACGGAGTGGTCTAACGATTTCATTTGGTCTTGTGGCTATGTTGGCCTGCATGCACGTCTGCATATCTGCGTCTTGGATCACCACCGCCGAGCAAAGAATGTTGTATCTACTTCAGCTCCTTGGCGGCCCTCTCTCTCTCGCTCTATCACGCCTTCTGTCGCCACAGCAGCATCCTTGCAGTACCCCTTCACCGGTCTTCCATTGCCTTACCCCTCCCTCCGCACAAGCCTTGTGGAGGCGCTTGTTTATGTGAGCACGCACAACACCTCCTTGACGCTCACTCACCCAAACACGCACGCTTGCGCGTTCGCTTCGACTCCCTGCGTCTCTATCCACATTGTCTCTTCTCCCCTTTCCCAGATAGTCTCGCCGTTATTCCGAACTCGATCGCCTCCCTCCCCTTTGCTGGGTGCGTGTGTGTGTGTGTGTGTGTGTGGTGTGTGTATGGCAGTCATTTGTAAGTTTATCCGCTTCACTGAGTACTCTCTGAGTGTGCGGGTGTCTCTACCCACACCCCCTTCCTTCTTGCTTGGTGGCTGAGCGCACCCTGGCCAAAGCGACGACAATGCCGCCGACACCACGACACCGCGGCCACTCAGTCCGTGGTCTGCCAAGCCGTTCAGGGCAACGCCAGGAGCAGCGGTATGCGAAGAAGGAAAAACCACAACATGCCAGCAAGAAGAGGAGTGCCACAGCAAGTCTGTCCTCCACTGTCGCGTCCACTGCACGCGAAGAGGCGCTGCGCGAGGCCCTCGCCAAAGCCCTCAGCCACAGCAGTGTCGAGGGCGGTGCCGCATCGGCCTCCGAAAGTAGTGTGGACACGTACGGGAACGGCTCCCCGACGGACCGCCTCCAATTTGGCTACAGCCCCTCCATCGCCGCAGAGGCCGTTGCCTTTCACGCGCGCTTTGCGAAGGATGCGTGGGTGGCTGCACGCAAGCGCAATGGCCGTGTCGTGTTTGTGAAGAGGCAGAAGCTCGACGTCACTAACTGCGAGCCCATCACCTCGATCCTGAAGCTGCAGAGTCACTGGAAGCAACTCAATGCCTTTCAGGGCGACGCACGAGACGGTGCCGGTAGAAAGATGAAGGCGGAGGACCTCGACAAGCTCATCGACATGTTGGCCTCGAAGCAGCGCATCGGTGACGACGAGGACGAAGCGTAGCCGTGATGGTGTTGGTGCGCGCACCCACACGCATGCATGCCTCACCCCCGCCCTTGCTCGCCTGCACACCGATATGGCGAAATACTAGGGATGAAACGGTGCCGCGTGTGAAGGCACATCTTTGCGCGTGTGGGGCTTTCTTGGTGGGAGAGCGAGACAGACGGCAAGGGAGTCATGACTGCACAGTGTTGTGCACTATGGCGCAGTTCGCCTTCCCTTATCCCTCACACTCGCCTCTTTACAAGTGCTCTTGTTTTCCCTTTGTCGTATCTCTAACGATCGCGTAACCTACCTACACGAAGCAGCGGTGGCACAGAACTGCAGCTACCGGACACCGCTCCTCCAGCCGCCTCGCTCTCCCCTCCATGTCCTCCTCTGTCGCTCCAACGTAACGGGCACCCATTATAGTGCACGTTACCAACGGGCGGGCAAGCTGAGCGGCGGCCTGGCCCCTCAGTCTCTCTCGGTGTGAGCAGTGGGAGATGAAGAGAAGGTCTCTGCAGGCACCTCATTCTCCTCTACCCACCTTCGCCCTCCTCCTCTATCCGTCCGTGACCACCCTTTCCTGGCCTCTACTCTCGCCGTCCCAAGCAACGCGCCCACTACGTAGCGAACCTGCAGCGAGCGTGTGCGACTTGGTTGATGTCTGATCTCTGCGAGCATACTGCACAGTCGTTGTTGTGCACTATGGGCGCAGTTCGGCCCTTCCCTTATCCCTCACACTCGCCTCTTTACAAGTGCTCTTGTTTTCCCTTTGTCGTATCTCTAACCATCGCGTAACCTGCCTACACGAAGCAGCGGTGGCACAGAACTGCAGCTACCGAGACACCGCTCCTCCAGCCGCCTCGCTCTTCCTCCCTCCATGTCCTCCTCTGTCGCTCCCAGACTGTAACGGGCACCCATTATAGTGGCACGTTACCAACGGTGCGGGCAAGCTGAGCGGCGGCCTTGGCCTCCCTCAGTCTCTCTCTCGGTGTGTGATGCAGTGGGAGATGAAGAGAAGGTCTCTGCAAGGCACCTCATTCTCCCTCTACCCACCTTCGCCCTCTCTCTCTCTATCCGTCCGTGACACACCCTTTTCCTGGCCTCTACTCTCGCGCGATCCCAAAGCAAACGCGCGCACGCCAACTCACGTAGCGAAGACCTGCAGACGAGCGTGTGCGACTTGGTTGATCGTCTCGAGTCTCTGCGGAGTCACTTTGCCATTGCAGTGTGGGCAACTTGGGCGTGTTTGGAGGTTCACGTGTACACGAGCCACCTTGTGTGTGCGTGTGGATGTGTATAGATGTGCGTGGCCCCGCAGGAGGTTTCGCATCGTGATGCCCCCTTCTACTGCACCACACCCGCATCCTCTTCGTCGGTGTCGAAGACGTCCGACGTGCCGGACGCTGCAGCCGCCAAGCCGCGGCTGCGCATCGAGTTCCCTCCTGTCAAAGACAAGGAGGACTTCGCCAAGAAGCAGCGCGCCGCCGTCGGTCAGGATGAAATTCGTGATGATATGGAGAACGACATTCCGCCAGTGATTCGTAGTGTGCTGGAGCTATCGCACCTGACCATGAGTGGTCACAGCCAGTGGCTGCGCGCTGCACCGGGCTACCAAGGAGGTCTCTTCCACAAGGGCAAGCCCTTCTGCTTTGCCAGTGGGTACCGAGACACTAACCGTCCACTCGATGTCGAGGATAAGGGTAACCACATGAAGCTCAAAGACCCGCTCGTGTACGGCACCCTGTCACTGCCTGTGACGGCTGCCTACATATGCGAGCTGCACGGCAGGGGCATCTTCAATCTGGAGAAGCCTCTGATTCAGTACCTGCCAGAGCTCCAGGACAAGCTTAGCGAGGACGTCACCGCCCGAAGCGTACTCTCCTTCACTCATGGCATCGATGACGCACAGCTGCTCCAGGATTCGGGAGCGCAATGGCGTCGGTCGTACTTCTCTCCGTCGCTTTGCGCTGCGACTCGCGCTCGCGTGTACGAGCCAGTGAATCGCTTTCTTGCTGGTGGCACGGTGCCAGCGACGCCGCTGACAGGGCAGCAGCAGCGAGCAAACCTCGTCCAGTACGTCCGTACCTCGCCACGCATAACTCGCAACTTTACGCGATCGCTTCACCGGGCCCACATCAGCCACACCTCCGTGGCCCTGCTACTGGCTGCAGTGGAGACTCAGCTGAAGGGTCGCAGCTTCGAGAGCGACATTCGCACTGTCTTCTTCGAGCCCGCGCAGAGTCACGGCACCGGCTACGGCACGCCAACGTTGTGGAAGGACCCGAACGAGCTTTTCTACCAACCCACAGGTCAGGCTCTGCAACACGAGAGCTTTAAGCGGCCGGTGACCGTTGGCGACCCCCGCAACTGCGGCCCTGCGGTTTGGAATGGCTCGCTGAACCTCTACGCCCCGGTCGAGGACTACGGTAAGCTTCTGCTGCTCTCGCTCGACACCATCATGGATGCCCGTGAGCTGCTCGGCAAGCCGACCAACGCTGGCAGGCGACCCTACTATGACTTTGGGGTCTTGTACGTGCCAGCCAAAGACCAGCTGCAGCTGACCAAGTCAGTCCTGTACGGCACTGATGCCCTCCCCTCCGCAGCATCCTTCTGCTACAGCTGCGAGCACGATCTTGGCTGCTTCGGCATTGCCTCCTGCGGCACCCGCGGCGCTCGCCTCTTTGTAAACCACCTATCCGGCATCATTCAGCACTTGTTTGTGAAGCACGCGCTGGCCAAAGGGCTCGACCCTGAGAAACCCGCCAACCTCGACGACCCTACGCGCGAAGGCGAGGAGACCGAGGAGACGCTCAAGCGGGCGATGAAGCGGCAGAGGTTTACGAGCTACTTCACAAAGTATGAGGCGCACAGGCGCTACTGAGCGGATCGAGGACGTCGTATGACAGAGGGGAGGGCAGAGAATCGCCGTGCGAGGCGTATGCAACTCTGTCAGCGTGTCTTCGGTCCCTTGGTGACTACAAGACAAGCGTGGATAGCCGACACAGTGGCCCATGAGGTGAGATGCATGCCAACCAGTATAGGTGAGGGGAGAATGGGGCAATGAAGAGTGGTTCAAGGCGGGTGAGAGGAAGACGTACAACGTCAACCTTGAGCCACACACTCCTCCGCTACTGCAGAAGTTTGTACAGTGCACGAGGATGCGTGTTGTGCGCAGCTGTGTAAGGGTCAGGGGAGCACTGGGTGCTCGACGCGAGTGGAAGTGCAGCAATGCTTGCACCGATGCGGAAACCACCTGCTGCCCCTCCTCCTGGTGTCCTACTCGTCCATATTCCACTCCACACCTCAACTCTCAACTATCGTTCTCTCATCGGCCTCGCTTTGTTTCAGGCAGGTCGTTGTTCACTTCAGGTGGTAATGGTCTGCGTCCATCACCACGCTTGGAGCGAGAGAGAGAGAGAACCCATTTACCCTCCCCTCGGCAGTGCGAACGCTTGTATGCACCCAGGCCCAAAGGCAGATAACGAAGCTTGTAGAGCCGGCGGTAGGATCAGCACCCGGAGGCAACCCTACAAGTCACACCACACACACTGAGCAGGCGAGCGTGAAGTTTTGAGGGGCGCATTGAAGACAGCTGCGTTGCCGCTGCACATGCTAGAGGCCAAGTACGAGGTAGTACTGGCGGAGAACGAGGAGCTCAGCAATCAGCTGAGGGCGTGCGGAGTGAACAACAACGCCCTTAGCAACTCCTTGTCCAGGTGGAGCCTCGTTCCGCCGCAGTGGGTCGGCATCGCGCCACGGGAGATATCACTGCTACGACGACCCCAGCAGCCAGAAGTGATGATGGGCTTCCCACAGCTTCTGACGCCGATGCCACTTCCGGTGACAATGCGAATGAGAGCGTGGAAAGACTGGAGCAGCAGTGCGCATGCCTGGGAACGAAGATCGAGAGCCTGCACCTTGCCCTTGGACAATACGAGCGCGGAGACTTAGAAGGCGCTGGTGACTGTCTCCCGCGTGGTGCTTTGCTCTTCCGTCATCAGGAGTCTTCGCAGCGCCGCTGTGTTGGTCATGCCATCGCCGATTTGGAGGCACTGGAGGCGGAGAGAGGGAATCGCACCCGTGCTGAAGAGCAGCTTACTCGCTGCGACGCAGCCGTGCGCCGTCTTCGCGATGGCACTGCCCCCAAAAAAGAGGTTCTATTCCACGACCAACTCGCCGCGTTGCAGCAGCAGAATGCAGCGCAGCTCGAGGACTTGGAAGCGCGGGTGACAGCGGCCTAACAGGCAAACATGCCAGCCGCATTCGCCCACCCACTCCCCCTGTTTTGTTGGCTCTTCCTCAGCGACCCCGCTACTGCCCGCAGCGACTGCTACCAGTCCTCCAACAGAAGCAAAGGCGATGCCGATGCCACCTAATCATCATTCGGCAAAGACCTCCTGCGAGCTTTGTTGCCAACCACGCGGAGGCTTCAGTGCTCCGTCAGCTGGAACGTCATATGGTGGGCCACGTAAGTCGTGCGCGCCATAGGTCGCAGTGTCACGCAGCTGGAAAGGCGAGTACGAGAGCTGGAGGACGCACTAACAGCAGCCACGGTTGCGTCCGAAAGTACCGAGAGGTGCGATACGCGCCCGTTACGGCTCACCCGATGATCTGCTGCAGATGTGGCGAGGCACATAGGCGGTGAAAGCGTTGGTACAGTACTACACAGCTGCAAGGTTGGCACATGGTGTCTTTGCTCCATGCAGCCAACCGACCCACACCACCACCACTCATGCACTGCGGAAGCCTTCATCACCCCGGACAGTGCTGCAGCCGGCCACAATAGCTGAGATGTATCACCTCAACGAGACCCTTTCGGATGAGCACGAAGACCTCGCCCCTGTCATGCGGCAGCACGCGATCTCTACGCAGGATGAAGGTCGAGTATGAGTCAAGAAATCAAACCAGTCGTGGATAGTTGTTCAAGGCAACGTTTATGTTCTACATCCCCAACCTGTGCGCCTCATTGACCGCATCAACGTACAGACGCCTACGGTGACCGACACTCACAGGCATTCCTTCATGGCATCCTCCTCCTGCTTCACCTGATGCACTAGCACAGCCCCCACCCCACATTAAACGACACCCACACCCTGACAACTAATCACCAGTCAAGACGTGCATCGCGCTCTTCGCATCCACTGCAACAAGAAAATCTCTCCAAAACTGCCACGATCGCACTGTAGACTCCATAGAACCGACAACGTGGCACCGGCAACCCTATCCCTCAC